>PTEX01000002.1:3818641-4137875 GCA_003342815.1 Eudromia elegans | reverse complement strand
AAAAAGAAAAAGAAAAAGAAAAAGAAAAAGAAAAAGAAAAAGAAAAAGAAAAAGAAAAAGAAAAAGAAAAAGAAAAAGAAAAAGAAAAAGAAAAAAAGAAAAAGAAAAAGAAAAAAAGAAAAAGAAAAAGAGAAAAAGAAAAAGAAAAAGAAAAAGAAAAAGAGAAAAAGAAAAAGAAAAAGAGAAAAAGAAAAAGAAAAAGAAAAAGAAAAAGATTTCCCAGTATTCACAAGAGGAAGTAAGCAAATAACTCATTTCATTGTGAAAAGTAAATATAGAGTTTAGGAAATTGACTTCAATGGACGTCTTCCTTAAAGTAGATTTTTCAAAAGATTTAGAAACACAGACTCTAATCTCTGCAAATGTAACTAGGAAAGGATGAGAAGGTCAGAAGTCCTAAGAAAAAAAGGACTTCCAGGACTCAAAGGAAAGAGTGGAACTCTCTTCACAGAGCGCACAGAGAGTGCAGAAATGCAGAAAATTGTTCTGGATCAGAACAGTTTATCCATACATTTGCCTATGTACATTGGGGTACATCATCACACTCACAGATTTACAGAGGGAAAAGAAAATCGGGAGTAAGGAAGCCACAGAGAGGCCATAGCCTCTCCTATTCCCTCTACACAACAAGCCTCCTCCTGCCAAACTACAACCTCCCTTTACAGAAACATCCTTTATGCTGAGACCTCTGCTACCATCCATCCATCCTTCCACGTGACAAGTCACTGCTAACTCTATAAAGCAGGGATAAAGTAAGTGGGAGTCTAGAATAAATCAGTCCATTTTCTAATTCCAATTAGAAAGGTACCGCAAATCAACTAGATAGAAAAATCCACCCCAACAACCTGCCAGCATATTTTACATACATGCCAAAGTACTGAATCACATGCAAACAGCAGCAGAGAAGTGATCGATTCCATGCAACTTTGGTCTGAAGGAGAATAATTCCTTAACATATCCATATGTTTTCTGAGACATTCGGATCCCACACTGCAGCACCTTGGTTCTGGAGTAGGGGTGTCCGTAGCCCCTTCATGGCCTTGCTGTTGAATATAAAGCATAATATACAAGAATCATTAATACTTTAGGTATATGCTAATGCAACAGAATAGCATCCTTAACAGCTATTTACCATCTCCTGTCTTTGCAGGTGCTGTTGCATTGCCTTATTTTCTTCCCTGTTCATGACCTGGATCGGAGTGAGACTTCCTGGTAAGTTAAGAAGATAAAAGAACATTAAAACGTGAGATTTTTTTTTTTCTTCTCCTTCCTCTCTGCATGTTTCCTAGATACTATGATGTAGATTTTTTTTACAACTTGGGTTAAAACTAGAACAGAAAGTGAATGTCATATTAGAGGGAGTGAAATGAATAAAATCTCCACATTAAATTTGTATTAATATTCACTTATTTTGGAAAAAAAAGTACATCCTTTCAGTTCCAGCAAAATTAAAATTTAATGGTAAAAAAAAGTGATTATTTAAATTATTTAATATTTAATCCAGACTCATTCTTGTCAATTAGTACAGCAGTTTTAGCAATGAGCATTGACCACAAAAACTGAAGCTCTTCAACCTAAACTTTCATGCTCCTAAACTGAGGTATAAGTGTATTTATGAGCTGGAATAAGAGTGTCTTAGCTCCTCTTGTCCCATGCAGAAATTCTTCATTTCTAAGCACTTTAAAACATAGTAGCTGGAATTCAAACATAAGATTTCCTTTCTCAATGACATCTGACTCTTGGTACTCTGGCATTATTTTTGGTATTTGACTCACCTGTTTAAGTTAGTAGCTATCTTCCCTGAAACTCTGCCCTCCCAACTAACTTCAGTGGGAGCAAGGTCAGGTCCTTTATTAGCATGAATTACCATAATAATAAGTGAATGTAATATGATTAGTGGCTGTGTTTGATTTATTACATTCCAGAAGAAAATGAAGGGCAAAGGATATGGCTTTGTTTATTATGGGTATTCAAATAAACACTAATAATATGCCAGCTAGTAAGGCACTGAAGTGTTAGAACATACAAGCTGATGAACATTCGGCTGTTTCTCCTTAGGGTACAAAATATAAATTAATTATAGCTTGGCAGGCAGCTTGACTGCAGGGTCCTTGGGGAGGAGTAGAAATAGATGGAAGAGACTTACTTGGCTGTTGGGTATATCAAAGCAATGACAGGGGAATTTTTTACTACCAATGTAATCAAGTAGCCTGGAGTAAAAAGTTCCTAAAAACATAATTAAAAAAAAAATTATCAGGAACATCAGACCTCCTGGCTTATCAAGTCCAGTCACTTATCAAGGCACTTGTTATTGTGGGCAGATTTCTCAAGAAATCCCTTCATACCACACTCCATCAGACTAGCTCTTAAAAATAGTTAGACTTGGAGTTTAACATGTTTAGATAATTCCTAAAGAGAGATAGATAACAGGATATCCTTTCTTCCCACCAATATCTGCTCTTGAAAGAAAATGGATCAGACCTATATAGCATATCCATGAACTTATCTTGGGAGTTGAATACAATGTAATGTGAAATAAAGGGGGACTTAATAGAGTTGCCAAAGCCTGTGTATCACAAAACTTCATATAATGTTACAATGTGCAGATATTATATTCAATAAATAGGTGGAAGATAAAAAAATCTGTAAATTTGAAAACCTACAGAACCATGTAGCTAATACTATTGACTTTATTTTCCAAACTACTGGCTATTACGGCTTTTAGTGTCATGGACAACATTTGTAGAGGAAGCATCTCACCGAGCCATAGTTTAACAAGATGTTCCTCTCTCATGAACCGATCATGTAGTCCCCACCTTATTGATGTTGCAAAGCAAAATCCACTAGCTTACTCCACTTCCACTGTAACCAATTAGGCTGTATTTTCCTTATTATATCCACTACCTTTGGAGTCCTCCTTAAACTCGAGGGGGAACTGACCAAAGGCAAGACTAACTCACAAAGATGCAATGTGAGATAAGACTGTGAGACTCAGTTTCTCCCTATACTCAGATATAGGGAGTAGCTTAGCTTTGTATGGGTGAAAATGAAATTCATTCACGGCAGAGACTGATATTAAATCAGAAAGCAAAAGATGATATTTCCTTGGATATCTGAAGTTCAATAACGACAACTTGGAATAACAAGAAATGCAAGACTAGACTCTGGAGTATTGTATAGTGTGTTAAATAACAGTTGTGAAATAAAGCTCACATTCATTTTTATGACTACATCGTAGTAACATGAAGCTTAAGAATTTGATTCAGAAAATTATCACATCTTTACAGAGAAGTGGGGAAATTATTCAGATCTTCTCTGTACATTATTCTGCACATATTGGCTTTGTCTCAGCCAAGAGGCTTCCCTTTCCTTCTTCACATTTTTATATCTAGAGACAAAAACAAAGAAAAATGTGTCCAAAAGAACAGCTTTGTGATTTTGTGCCTTAAAAAAAAAAAAAAAAGATTAACAATGAAATATGCTTCTGACACATGGTTAAAGTTTATACAACTCATTGCAGGAATCCATAGGTCTGTCAAAGATGACGTATTTACTGAGACTTATTCTAGCTGATAGAGTAAGAAAAAATGCCAATTATATAACGAACCAGCAAGACAGTTGAGGGATCATTACAGGCTGCTTGGTTGGATACCTTCTTCCCACTCAAGAATTCCAGAAGGAACGGGTAGTAAAGGTAGAAAGATGAAATAGAGCTGCTGAAGGTCTTATCTGCTTGTGACTTCCCCACAGGGAATTACTAATGATCAGGGAAGTACTGGCTCTTCAGTAGACACGCATTCACATTAAATAATGGCTGTTTTTATAGTTTTATACCCAGACCATTTGCTCTCATCATCAACACACCATGCAGATTTAACCCCACAATTCTCCAAGCATGTCTGTGCTCCCAAACGAGGTTTTTCATGCCTTGCCAATAGCAGCGGATCAGGAAAAAACAATTTACAGCATTCTACCTAAAGCATCTGTGGGTCTCTACAGCATGGACGCTTCTCCTGCATCCATCACACCCACATTACTCACTTTGGCAGCACGTCAGTGTGGGATCCAGGTGATGCCAGTGCTGGGGATGGGAACTCAGCAGTGATATTGAACAGCTCTGTCATGTTCCATATCCCAACAGCCAGCGCTGTCTAGTAAGATAAAGGTAAGATAAGAAGCAAGATAAAAGAAGCAAGAAGTAAGTAGTAAGATAAAAGCACTCAAAAATAACCTATCTATGGAGCTTGGCAAACAGTCAATTCTGCACCACCAGCAGATTAAAAAAAAAAAAAAAAAAAGAATCTCTGTTCTTTCAACTCCTCCTCCAACTTCATAGGCAAGCGTGGATTTGACAGATGTCAGCAGGGAACCCCACTGGTTCTGCTAATGATCAGTTGTCTCCAGAGCGCGCCCAAGAGAACACGAGACTTGTGTCTTTCTGAGGGGACAGAATTTGGAGCCAAAGTCGGCAGTGCATCTGGGTAACACACCAGAGACATCAACCACAATTTCAAGAGGAAATTCATAAAAGCAGCATTTTACTGGAATTATGCTCACTCCTACTGTGAACAAATGCACATTTTTTTTAATAGGATTAAACGTTTTTTGTGGAAATTGCCTTTTGATTTCACCAGATAAAATAATAGTGGGCTGAACTTTCTAATAATATATATGCTTGGGCATATATATACATATACGTGTGTAGTCACACTTACAAAGAAAAAAGAGTGAAAACTTAAAAAAAAAAAAAAAAGGAACATTTTGAAATAAATACTTTAAAATATATTCAAGCACATCAGACCACTGGAGTCATGTGAATACTTTGGGTTTGCTCTGTAATGAACTCTTGTTTTCTTCAAGGAAAGGGGAGCAGCGTGATTTTAAGTTGAACACTGAGACACTCCAAAGGAAGCACTGTTACATTCAAAGACCATATGGACAACGCTTTGAACAGCTCAAATTTGAACCTTGGGGAATCAGTGCCAAGCATTTTTCTATCTTGGATCATGCCTCCCCTGAGTTAATGAAATTCCTTTTAATCTGCCAGCTTTTATTTTTGTTAATGAAGTCTGCAAACATGTTTAACAAAATAGTTGCATATGGGAAAGTAACTGCTCTCCAAATGCATATGGTTTAATGAATTTCATCTGAAATTTGCAACAACACCTGCATAAAGGCAAATCCGATGTTGCCTATGGCCCACTGGAGTGAATTTGAGATTTTCTATGGATTTTGTACCAGGCAGAGAAAAAGTAGGATGTTGTGAAGAAAGTTGAAAAAGTGAAACTACAACCCGAAGATTGCCCAAACTTGTGTGTCATGTTGCTGTCGGTGTGTCACAAATGAAGTCTTCATTATGTTTGGCAGAAATCCTCTTTCACCTGCTTGAGTGCCCGTGCAGCAGCCGCTTAGGGCACTTCCAAACAACAACCATAGTTTGAGAGATTTTTTTTTTGGATCACCTGAGTAATAAAGTCATATGCAGAAACATGCTAATTTAAGAGGCGGTGGGGAGGAAATGTTGCAGTTTTAGCAGGAAACCTTGAGGCTATCAAAATGCTGCATGAACTCATCAAGGATGAAATCCATATTCCCCTACTGAGTTAAACGCGACTTGACAATGCCAGTGAACTTTCAGAGAACTGACAGACAAATTACAATGTGAGTTTACTAAGCCATGCTGAAACCTTCATTTCTAAAAAGCATTCTGTCAGTAACTGTAAATATTGTGGACTAATACTGGGAGATTTTCTGCCTACTTCCTTGAGTATGCAACTTCTGCTCGCAGACAGCTTGATATCCCAACTGTGTGTAGACTGCACAGATTATTCAAAGTATTCTGAGTTCCATTTGTTTTATTTTGAGCAGGAAGCATGGAAGGGCGAGATATTTCCAGCTTCTGTTATATAATATTTGTCCTTTGTGTCTCAAGATCTCCATCAACAAACCCATCTTTGCCAAAGTGCTGTTATTAGCAGAATGCTCTTCAATATTTTACACATTTTGTGGGTTTTCTTGGGGGACATTCTTTTAGGATCCTGCACCTTTCCTCATTTCTAAGTGCCTGTTAATAGTATTCCTCCTCCTCCTCCTTCTGTCCTTTCCCTGCCCATTACTACTTTCCACCCCAAAATTGCTCATTTTGCTGCCTGCTCTTCCCAGTAGAGCTAAACTAACCCTTGGTTTGGCACAGCCATGTCCAGGGAACTTGCAGGTTAGGTCTGAGCCAGCATCACACTGCAGGAACACTGCAAAATCTGCAATGCCCAGCTTGGAGACCAACCCAACATAACCCCCTTCTGCGAATGTGCAAAAACTATCAGCAAAACTCACATTTTTTATTCCTGCCCAAAACTGGCTACATGCACAACATCTAATTCTGCCATCATTATTCGTGTTGAGTAATGTTTTATTCACACGCCTGGCTTCTGTCAGGCCAAATCAGACTATTGAGGAGAACAAATTCTGTTTTGTGTGAGCACAGACGGGGAGCTGGGCTTGCAGCACTTTATTTGCGCTGGATGACTGACATGTGAACGCTTGGATTTGGCTAGGGCTCATCACCAAGAAGTTTTGCTTTTATTGCACGCATGGAAAAGTTTAACAGATTGATTATTTCTCCAGAGAAGCGAGAAAGCGTGCTGAAAAATTAACAGTTTCGATTAAATGCTCTTAAAATAGACAGGACAAATCTGATGATTTTCTTCAAGGGAAGATAATTTTTGGATCCTTTTTTTGTTGTTGTTGCTGTTCTATTTTTGGTAGGAAGAAACATTTGTTTAGTCATATACCCAATTTTGGGGCTATTGCTAAAAGCTCTAGTCTGGGCTTCTCTTGCCTTTTTCCTCCTTCCACCATATGCTGCTCTAACTTGCCAATACATCACTGCACAAGGCTGTCAGATCCTCCCTCCAGAGCTCCGACTAAATACAGATAGAAACAACCGCACAGCTCCATCTAAACCCCCAAAACATCACAACCAAGCCAACAAGTTTCCAGTCAAGACCTTGAAAACATTCCGTATTTTTTTTAACATTACCATAAGCCAGGTTATTAAGAGCTCTAAACTAAATACCGATGTGAGGTCAGTTCAAATTTTTGGCCCGATGGAAGAGATAAAACATCTGCAGGAAACACATTTCTTTGCCATTGTGCTTGACATGGGAATTAATGGGTGCAGTTCTATGGTCCACGTTATGCAGGAGATCAGACAAGATGATCATAGTGCTGCCATCTGGCTTTAAAAATCTATGAATCTACATTTAAATTCTCACTTGAACTTAGGTAACCTCTCTCTAAGCCAATCTGCATGTTGAATATTCCCCTTAAAAGGCAGTTACACAGAATCACAGTTGCTAGCTAGCCAAGGGTATTTTACTAGCCTCAATCAGCCTCATTTTATGTAGTCGCTGACAATGCTACGCTTACATTTTTTTAGGACAGCATTGAATTTTGGCAAAAAAAAAAGCAGAAAAAAAAGCAGGAAAAAAAAAAACCCACCCAGAATAAAATCAAACACAAAGTCAAGCACTTACACCTGTAAATGCAAACAGTGGAAAAATAATGACTCAATAGTCTTGGCAACAACAACTGCACCATGGTGGGGACAACTGCCCAGGCGTGAGCAGTCACTAGCTCCAAGATAGGAAGAGAAACTGGAGGTTCTCAACAAAGTGCTCAGTGGTGGGTACGCACAAGAGCTCCAAGGAAGTTATTCAACTGAGATGGGAGATGAGGACCTACACAGAAGTTGGTCCTCTGCAAGGCAGAAGAAAAGGAAGCCATGAGATGTTAAGTGGGACAAGTCTAGAAGCACGGAAGGGTGAAAATCTTGCACCTCTTCTCACAAGTTATTGAGACTCCCTCCCTCCGAAGTAGAACAGTATTTTACACAAATCCTTTTTCTTCCCTAGAATTTACTCTCTGGAGTCACAGTGCGGAAAGCCTTGGGCAGTTAGGATTCAAGAATCTCTACTATATGCAGCACTACCTATACAGAAAATAGTCTGTCCCACATGTGCTCGCATGAAGCATGTAGAATCAGAAACTACTTGGGTACCACATGTAGCAAAGTGGTTCCCAAAAGACAGGTCATTAACCAGATTAGATAGGTTATTAGATAGACTGGGTCGCACAAGGTCTTTCATATGTGCTCTAAAGCATGCATACATGTAAAGGAAAAGATGATGTTATTGATGCACCTCAGCTGAATATAGCTGTGTCTTGTACATCAGTAGAAGATCCCTAATACCACAGCAGGACTTGGATTATATAGCAGTTCTTTATGGGTCTCAAAGCAATGCAGGGATGCAGTATTAAAGTGCTCTGCAGAATCTGCTTACTAATAGCATGATGGGGTCTGACGATTTCCTTGCTACAAAGGCAGAAAGGACCTGCAGCTTTTTAAAAACAGCTATTCTTGATGGCTATATGGGAACAATACGGGTCCAATCCAGAATTTATTGTCTGAGTATTGTCTGCTTTGCACATAGAGGCAACAGAGTAAAAGAGTGCAGGGACAGATATAGCTTAGCAGCAGAAAGTTTTATTCATGAGCTTTTTTAACTTGTAATCTAAAGGTTCCTCACTCAGTTGGATTTTGGTTCCCATGAAAACAAGTTCTCTATGATCAAAATGTGTGTTATTTCTGGCGAGGTTACTTGGGGGAATGTATTCATGAAGAGCCTGCATCCTGCTGCTGCAAAACAAACACAAATAAAGAGACAAGCAAGCAAGGGGATCTGCAGAGAAACAAGTAATGAAAGGAGCACTTTGGGCACAATCTGTTATTTGCTGTGGTTATACTGTGTCCACACACTTCTCCCTTAGTCTCAGCACTGCGCGTTTTAATTGTCCCCTGAAGAAACAGTCCTGTAGATACATTCACCAGGAGCAAAGGCTCTGTCAGGGGCAACCAAATTAATTTCTCTGTTGGAAGCAGAGATATGACTTAAAACCCCAGAACAATGTGCTTTAGCAGCCTGAACCATCCTTCTTCATGATGACTATTACCTTTCAAGTCGGAAGACTGAAAGCCCTGCTAGCACAAATAGCAAATCCATAAGAAAGGGTTAATGGGTCTGACTGCTACATTTTCTCAATTTCGTCAAATTTGTAAGAGCTCTTTTAATTGAGAGAACAAAGCCTTGCATGAAGCAGGTGGCTTTGTGGGGCAGAACTTGGAGTTAGCTCTGAGTTCAGATTTAAAAAGGAACTTGGCCTCGGAGACCAGAGCAGCCAGGATCCAGTCCAGTGCTCTGCAATCCACATCAGCACATAGCAGTTGTCAGCTCTTGCTATTCTCTTTCAAGAGAAAAACAGTATTACGTTATATTTGTGACTATCGCAACAAAATCTAGATGGAATTCTATATGCACCTGTACCTAAAACATCTATGAAAATCACAGCAATGTCAAAATATTGTGTGCCTTAATCCTATCAAGGGAATCCCTGAAATATTTGTGCTTCTCTCGCATAGTAAACATGTTTTCCTTTTCTAAAGGAATAGGTATTTTGCATCTTCATATGATTTACAAGCAGTAAGAGAAAGTTTATGAATTTACTGTAAAAAACCACAACCAGAAGAACTCTGCCTTTTCCCTTCTTTGGCACAACAGCCAACACTGCCTCATAACAGAAAAAAAACTGACAGAAAACCAGGACAAATGCATTTAGCACTGCCACCTCTTCGTGAACACCTCATACCGTGTTGAAAATGCGCACATTTCTGACCAAGAACCACTTGGGCAACATACCTCATATACATGCATATATAAATACATACATATATATGCTTAGCTGAAAATGTCCTCTCCCCGTGCAAACAGATACTGTCATCAGAAAAATTGAAACTATCTTTAGAGCACTTCACTGTCAATATGTATAATGTATACTCATGTGTGTATATACAGACATATCATCCTTGCCCATATCTCAATCTTCCCCATAAATATTAATAGGAAAACATGGCAAAGGAAGCCTGATTTGTGGGGCCATTATATATTTTCCTCTAAGTCCTATACATCTCTCCATTATCAAAGCTCTGTTTTGCAGTAGCTGCATATCAAGAGGTCATGGAAAAATGTGACAAGTGACACTCAGGGGCACTTCAGATGGCATCACATTCATTTCCAGTAGGCTACAAATTGAGCTGCATGCTTTTCAAAGCTCTATCTTGGGCACATTGCCTTGTGTTCATTGTACTTTAAATTGTTATGCACATTGCCCAAAAATATAATCCCTCGCAGACGAGAAGAAAAATATAATCCTCCAAGCGTCTGACCTTTGTTGAATTGTTCAGTGCAATTTGTGAAGTCAAATAACAAAGTTTAGCTGCGCCTGCCACCTCTACTGCTAAAACAGTCCTTATGTTTAAAACAATATCAATGAGTGCAGGGTGCTCGGTAAAATCCTAATTTATGACAAAAGAAATTCTGTTTAGTTAGCACAAACCTATTAACTCAGCTGAAAAGACTGACAGTAATTGCCACTGGCTAAGGGTTGATAAGAAAACTCAGTCTACTAATTTGAAAGAAAATTCACAAACTGGCAAAGCTGTGTCAGACAAGAGACCCAAAGATAGCTGCACTTGGTGTTTTCTAATTCTAAGGTGAAATCAAAGGAAGGAATTCATAATATTTGCACTACAGCAAAAAAGACATTTTTCATGGGATAACGTTAGAGTCCTTTGTATCTTATTCCACCAAAGTCTGCTCCCAGAAAAATGAACTTTCAGATAAAAACATAAATAGATGGCATCACATTTCACCTAGTAATGCTGGCATTGGCTTCATGCTGCAGGCACTGAGGCTCTGGTTTCCAGAATGACTAAGGTTTCTGATGGGTTTTAACTGTCCGAATGAAAAATAACTAAATGAGCAACTCTTCATCACTGACAGCACCAACGGGGACAACAGGCTGTATCGACCCTCCCTCTGTTTAGGTTTAGAGTTTGAACCAGCAACAGGCCAATTTGAAGAGCTATAAGACCTGGAACCTTTCATAACAGTCCTCTGGTAATTTCAACTCTTAGGAATGAAAAAATAAGGAAAAATACTCAATATCCAATTGTATTATCTTCTTTCTCCACAGAGAATCTCTTGAGCTCTCCCTGCCTGGGCTTTGGCCCCTGTCCTTCAGTCCTGCTGTCTGACAATACTCCTCCAGACACTGTTTTCCACCGCAAACTCGCCAATTTTTCCTGAAAAAAAAAAGGGATATTGTTTAATTCCCAGTGCTGCCTACCGCTACCTTTCCCAGGGCCTTTCCTCAGCTGACAAACATCAGTTTGAGCATCCCCTGCTCCACAGTTTGGGTACCTCACACTTGGTACACGGCTCGAGGCGCTGATGGCATCCTGCCTTCGGTCCCCCAATCTCCCTGTGCTGGGGTGGCCAGGTGTGCTGGTAGGTGGTCTCTTAATTCTGCTTTACAGATATGAATTAAAGCACCTAACACTACTCTACAAGGGGGATTATCATCATTCTTTCATCTCATTTTCAAAGTAGCTCAGTGGAGCAACCTTTCCTCAAGTATTTTCTCTGGTTCTTTCTGTTCTGAATTTTTTGTACAGAAATAGTTGAAAAAGAGAATAGTGATTTCTTCCTTTTCATGCTGTGGGAGCATCACAAGGTATATCGGTTTTCTCCAGTTGTTGTTGAAAAGGTCTGAGATTTTTGCATTATCCGCGAAAAAAAAAAAACAATTGAAACAAAGATACGGAGCTTGTGCTCCAGGCCAGAGATCGGGCACTAGCAAACGGGGCAAGGAAAAATATTTCCCAGCGAGAAAATCACTCTGCAATTGCCCTTCATGGGTTCCTTGCACATTCCTAAAGAACTACTATCAGAAAGAGGTAAAATAAGAGCACTCCCAGCCTGATGCAAAATGGCTGTGCCCGTGCAGAAAGCAGGGTATTTTTTTCCCCTTTCAATGCTTGTGCAGTCATTATACGTATTTAGCTGTATGGTTTCCCTGAGATTTTTATTGATGCAGGCACTAATGGAGAAAGCAGCTCTTTTGTTATTGAACTCATTTTTAAATCCCTACAGATCTTGCTAGGGCCTCACTTCATGTGAGGCTAAAGGGTTAAATCCTATTACGCACTTAAATCCTCCTCTCAGGGAAAGCCCAAGCATCAGACAAGGAAAGCATGGAAAGGTTCATTTGGAGCTTGAATCTTATTAGCAAAACCTTCTATGGGCTATCCTAATACACTAATGCATGGAACAGATAATGTACACACTAGCTCTGCACATACATCTTTCCAAAGAGAGAAAATGTCCCTGACAGGTGCAGACATGAAGCTTTAAAATATTCACTCCAAGCAGCAGCATAGCAAAACGGAGCAGCAAAATTTCTGCTGTGTAATTACAATTCACAACTAAGCAGCCAAGCAGAGACCTGTGTACCAAAACAGAGAAATCACCCCCGTTTGATGACAATTTCCATAAATACAACTCAGCTGACAGAACGGGGACAAGGAAGGCCAGGGTTTTGATTTGCAGGCAATAGCTCATCACAGTAAGCACTTGGAGAAAAAAGTGGGAAAAGGCCTGAAGTTGTGTCAGTCTGACTTCCATGGCACTATTACAGAGTTCAGATGTTATAGCTGAGGTTACGCACCGCTTACACAGAAATCAGAACAAGGCTTAGACCTCCAGACTCTCTTTATGTCCAAGTCAGGACATCTACATCAAACGCAGTCTGGTAGCACTACGGGAAAAGCAGACTACACAGAGTGCAAAGGGATCGACGTGTTAAGGAGTTAGCCCTGAGAAACAAGCAAGCTGTGTGAGCCCACAGGGACCATGCAAAGTGTTATCTCCCTATATCTTACTCGCACCACACCTCATACAGAGTCTCCTGGTAGCTTAAGTACCTTATTCGAATACAAGAAAGCAGCTTTGGTTCATCCTTGACCAGACGCCATCCAGCATTTCAGTCCCTCAAAAAGAGCTCCATGGCTTGCAGAGAGGAGAGCTGTTGTAATGAAGTTTGATAAAACATCACCCTTGGGATAGCTCAGGCATAAACTTCTCCAAAGAGTTACGTAAGGATCAGATAAGGTTGCAGGACAACAGCTCTATCAAGCCTGAAGAGCACAACACAGGACGCGTGAAGGTTGTATCTCCACATGGCAGGATCTGCTCCTCGAGGGAGTGCACACTCCCAACAGGGATGCAAGGGGAAGCAGCGATGTGCTCCTCCTCCTCCTCCTCCTCGTAAAACTTGACCAAAAATATTGTTCTCAAGAAGAGAAATAAAAGCAAGACTTCTTGCCAACAGTAGAAAACACATTGTTCCCGCAATAATCGCCTCCCCCCAATGACAGCTCAGTGTCATTTCATATTTTTATGATGGCATCTGACAAGCAGGGTTTCTACGGAAACACCGATATTGGGGGAGCTGGAGGGGAAGGAAGAAAAGGACAGAGCCTAAAAATAAGTCACACGCCTCTTCCACACATTAAAACTACTGCGCAAAAAAATGTAAACATTTCACCCTTTGAGTAGTAACATTTATAAGACACCCCTAAGACTCCATCCAAGTGGAATTGTTTGGCAGCGAATAGTGTTTCCCTAAAAAATGGGTTATATTTGTGAAATTGCAAATGTTTAAAGGGAAAGGAAAATACATCTGGAGAACACATTGATTGGATTATTTACTAAATTACCTCAAAATAAATGAGAGTATTATCCTTTTGCAGCATTGAAAGCCCTACTAGTATCTCAAAAAGGTCTTTGCCTATTCTGAGTACTCTTTTTTTCACACTGTAAATGCAGGGTTTTTTGTTTTTTCTTTTTAATTTAAGCCAAAACAGGTGTGAGGAGAGAAAAGAATAGCCCTCTCCTTAAGCAATGACAGGATATAATCCAGATTTACCTGCACTGAATGCTTCCAAAGAAATGACATCGCAACACACCAAATTAAGAGCTTTTTTAAGTCAAACTGCAATTGAGTTACGCGGATGCAAATACGCAGTCAGAATATTTCTGGAACATCCAAAACCTATAATTTTTCAAACTGTCATTGTTGGTCCAATTAGCCCCCAGCTTCCCAGAAGCAGCCCTGCACTGGAAGGGATTCGCATGAGGCAGACTGTTTTACCTGTGATGAAATTTGGGCTGTGCCCTAAAAATGGGCTTTCAAGGAGAAAGCCAGCTAGGTCCAGGGCAACTTTAAAGACAAATTAATTATAAAATAATGCTGACACAAAGCTCAGTAGAGGTACCCAAGTGTTTCACCATCTCTAATAACATAGGAGCCACAGCCAGTGCCAGTGGAAGCTGCACCTTATGCCAAACAGAAGTAGCCACCAAGATTCATTTTAAGCCTGTCTTTAACAGGCTTTACATGTACATGAAGGAAGCACAAAAGTCAGAGCCCTTCAGCAGTTTCCAGGGGTTAACTTCGTTGCTTTAGTTCACCACCCTCAATGACAACAGAGAGGTCTAAAGATTTGCTTGTATGGTCAGGTCTTGTGGACCTGGTACTCAGGATCAGGAATCTGTCCCTTCTCTTTCAGGATAAAACACAGGAGAACTGTGTAGACAGACATGGAATCATATTCAACTTGTGATTACATTTACATAATTGATGCATAAGCTTCACTTTAAAATCTAAAAATACAAAATAGCTTTAGAATTGTAATTGGAAATATTAGGAGTATATATCATCCTTTTTCCTTCCCTTTTTCTTTTACTAGGAAAGGTTGTATATCTCCTGGGCTGTAAATACCACTTCTGTGTTTCTTCACTCCAAATAAGGGTTATGATTCCTCTGAAGCTGCAGCACATTTCCCCATAGAACTGCTGAAGTTTCAGTCTCCACTAGCTGTCCACAATGCTCGTCAATGTCTTGTTATGGTCAAGCTTTGTCATCAAAATGCTGGGAAGCATTTTTTTTCAGTTCTCTCATGTCCTTTATTGCTCTCTTATCTCTTTCTGCTTTAGTCACTTTTAGAGGCAATCTTGTATTTATTTACAAGGCAGACAAACTCAAGGCATTAGATTCAGAGTCACCTGTATGCTCTACATAAAGTAGCTGAAATATTTTTACTTGGAGAGTTTTTCAGCTCCAATTCAAGCCTAACAACAAGGCAAAACGCTAAAAATTGAAGTAACGCAGCACTTTTAAACATAGTTTTTAGTTGAGTGATATGGCTGCAGTAAATACCACACATCAACAGGTTTGGCACTGTGTGAGCTCAAACTCACACAAAATCACATGATACAGAACATAAAGTTCATAAAAGAGTCCTTCGAAATGGAAAGAGATCAGCATCCATGTCCCTTGTGGGCCAGACACATTTTTCCCCTTAGCTCTGAGTTGTTGCTAACCATTTGTTCATGTTTTATGTAACACACAAACTTGTCATTTGTTCCCAGGCCTCATCATTTATGTATATTTAATGTTCTACTCTCAACTTCTTGCCTTTATTTCTTATGCTGAAAAGCACATTCAGCAAAAACTCCTTTTTTGTGGTAATCTCTTTACTGCAGTTTAACATGCAGTTAATCAACTTCTCCCCTTACCTCCTAACTCCTAAACTTCAAGGCCGACTGTATCGCTCCCTTACTACTGCTGATAGTGTCTGTTCTTCTGTTTCTTCCTTATGCATCTGTCATGTCAGAAACGCTTCTTTACAGAGATTGCATGAGTTTACAAAGGGAATGTATTTTCCTCATCCCTCAGTGGAAAAGAAAAATCTTCAAGGCAGCACAAAGTTGAATTCCAGGGTCATGTGTAAAAAGATTCTCAATTTTTAGGGAGGGGTTCTGCTAACATAAAGCTTTTTCTAGATCCTTAGGCTCTCAGTATCTACCTTCCAGCATCCACCTATGAAAGTCTGGGGCTGTGGTACTGTGTAGGACTCACTATAGTCCCTCTGGGATTTGGAGATAGGATTAAGAGTGAATGCCCATATAGGAAGCACTCGATCTTACTTCGAAGAAGAAATCTAAACTCTCCAATCTTCTCTTTCATCACAAAGGCAAGTTTTTAAACAGCCCCTCCGCACTTTTCTGGTAACACATTAATGAAAAGAAGATCCTTACAGTTAGGTGCCTGTAATCCTAGTCTGAAACACTGATTTTTTTCAGAGAATGTAACAGAGAGATTACCTCTTACAGTTCTTTATAAATGTGGATGTAATAAAACTAATAACAAATATTTGAATATATGCCTACTTTTATGTACAGCAGCACCTTTTTTCTTATTGCAGTCTCTACTAGTTAATAGATAACTGAATACAGTGTGTCAACCTCTGAATAAACCAAATCCAACTGAAGATCTGTATCATGGAATAAAAGAGTTTTCTCACAGCGGGAGACCCATGGCAACATTACCCTATCTCTGCCAGCAGGCAGTGACAAATCCATCACAGGAACCTGCAAGAAACCCTGTTGTAGATAAATGCAACCAAAAGAATACACGGTTTTTAGCCTCTAAGCCAATGCTAGAGGTTGAAGTATGCCTAGGAGAATACTGACCTATATTTCTTCAAAGGAGGAGGGAAGGCATCATCCAGGTGCCAAGATGTCATCCTCTCTCTGGGTCCCCCTCTGGGCCTCGACGCACCCGAGCCTGGAGCAAGAGGCTTCGCTGTGGTTCAGTTCCCCATGTGTTCTCTCACGGTGAACTGGGTGCTCGACAACGACTCCTCGCTGTGGTTTTATTATCACAAAAGCACGCATCAGCACATAGCTTAATCTCGGTACATCATTAATTACCGATTTGAAAATAAACCTTAAGCACATTCCCTCTGATATTTTTCTCATCAAAAACACCTTATCTCAACCATTTGACTCTCAGTCCACACAGCAGTCTTCACACAAATCCAGCACTCTGTGTTGCCTGAAGCACTATTCCTGAAATCCCACTGTGTTTTTTTCTATATCTTTTCCTTCTGACAGGCTCGCTAGCAATTAACATAATATTCTGGTTGAGCGTCTAACTTTCATCATCAAAATAGCAGCTAGTCCATGCTCTGCATTGCAATGCTTACACCTTGTGCACTCAAGGACTTCGATTACTTGTTGGAAGATTGATGTATATTAAAGGAAGATCTTGTATTGCTGCCCAAAACTATGTGCAGATGCATCTGTCAGCACTGCGTGTATCAGCCTCTGCACTGACGTTTTGCCTTCTCTTTTTAGGTTCCCCTAATATTGGCTAGCCTTGCCAAATGTTGAGATATGTATCATCCGCAAATGTTGTCACCTCACTATTGATAAGCTTTTCCAAACCATTGATAAATACAGTACGAGGAACCAAATCTTTGTTCAAATCTCTGCTCAGTACAATTGCTTTTAGCAATGATGAAAGCCAGATGTTTTCTCCTGCTTTTTGCATGATGTCTCTTAGCAAGTTTTTAATCTACTGAGAAACTTTTCCACAGTGTCCATGCCTATCTCCTGCAGGACATTCCGTGAATGGCCTTCTCCATGTCACGGAACGAGTGGTGAGGGAGTGAGCATAACCATCACACTCCAAGGCCCAGCTAATAACTGCCCCCTGCCCTGTGGCTCCTCACAAAGAGCACGCGATGCTCTCACAGGAGGAGCTTGGGAAAGGACTTTGGGAAGAGTTCAATAACACACCTCCAGGTGCAAATCTCTTATTGAAATCAAAGTCGCTCCACGAACAGACAACTTGCCAGGGCAGATTCCACATCAGTAAAAATGCAGCAATAATACAAAATCATAGCAATTTCCTAGCCAGCAATATTTATTTTATGTTAATATTATTTTGAAGGATATTTAGAAATATGAATATAAAATTTTGGGGGGCCTAATTGCAGAAGCAGTGCTGTCTTATCTTGGGCAAGATTTTTATTTTTTTTCTTATCTTTTACATATCATCTCAATTTCTATGTTGATGAGTTTAAATATTTAATATGTATCAGATATATATTACAGAGAGAGGATCTTGGTGCATATGTGTGGTATTATAATATTTACTACTTTATCTGAGTCATCTATATAAGTACCTATCCACCCCAGGAACCCTGATTAAGAGAGCTACTTTACAAGTTTACAAGGTATACGACTTTAGTAAGCAAACTGCTGTCAATATAGATTATTCCTTAATGTGAAGAGTCAAATGGGTTTTCTTCTGTTTCACTTCTTCTGAAAGATACCAAGTAAACAGAAATTTCTGGATTCACTCTCATTTTTCTGTTTCAGAGCTATAGGTCTCTGCAGTCACTGGAGGACAAGTTTTGTTTCATACCTCTATCTTCCCAAACACCATCAGTTTTTTTCTGAATTAGAAATATGACCAAGTCTTGAAAATGGGTGTGTCCTTAGTCTTAATTCAGTAAAAGGTGCATCTGTAAGAATAACACCACAACAACCTCAAAATGTCTCAGCGCACAGGAATGTGTAGGGATTTTATAGGCTATCCCACAAATCAGGTACCTGAACAAAATGCTACAAACTGATCTAAGAATTAAACTCACATTTTCTTCTTACTGAAATACTTTCTTAGCTGAAGATGACTCTTCCTTCCCTTTATTAGATCATTTCAGCAAATTAATATTGAGTTACAGAATCTAATGAGGGAAATTAGTTTCCTAAAATTATCTCCAGTGAACGAAACCAAGCATAAGTATATAATCAGTTGGATATTTTTTCAGAGGAAAGAGAACAGCATAGAACAAAACTATTGTGGTATCTTGGATGAAAAACTGCTATTTTCTTTTCAAAGCAATTTTACCTAATAATTTTAATTTTAGACTAGACCATCTTTATCCCTACACTACCTTCTAACTTATCTTTCTACATTAGGTAAACGTAGATTAATTGCACGTATAAAACTCCTTAGCTCCTTAAGTGCCAATTCCATAATAATTACTGGTAAATCTCAGGATTTTTTTCAGGATCTTTGAATCATCTCAGACCTATTTCTTCACTAAACAGCTTTTAATGAATACAGCTCAAGCAGGATAGAGTTTATTCTTCTAGGATTATTAGTAATGCCTCAAAGTGTGGAATTTTGTAATTTTCTTCTAGAAAGTATCTCCAAATCCAAGATGAGGGCACCACTGCCCTTCGCCGGAATAAGATCCTTCACATTAAGCTCCTGCTGGCAGTGCTGCTGGTAGTACTGACATTAGCTGGGTTGCTCAGGTCATGGGGACGAGCCATATGGGAACTGCCAACAGCCTTCCCTGTCTTGCAGCCTGGAAGTATCTCACAGGGAAGCCCTGGTGCCCTGTGATGAGGGAATCCACTAGATAAATGCTGGACGTTATTAACATTTGCAGTGCCTGTCGGATGCTGGAGGCCAGTAGAGGCAGCCGGGACGGGTCCCATGCACGCCACCGTCCCCGCTCCCGCAGCGGCTGACCCAGCACGCTGCAGCACATTGCGCTGCTCTTACCGCTTAACGAAGGACCTGCAGCGCGGGGATCGGAGCTCTTTTCTGGGGAAGTGTGCCAAGGCCATTCCCTGGCCAATTCCTGCTTCCACAAAGTGCTCCAAATCTGTCAACAAGCAGAAGGGTGAACTACAGTGCAATAACAGAGCAAAGAAGGTGACCCAGTTGTCACCGGGGGATAGTTTCTTCTTGCAACGAGAGCCATGAGAGTTGCCTGCTCAAAGCCAGCCCATCTGTCTGCTGCACCAGCATGTGCCTATGCCATGCACTAACATGTCACTATCGTGCACAGAACGGTCTCTAAGATTTTTTTTGAAGTAATTTAATTAAGGCAATTTCAGTAAGTGGATGCATATCCCTACATGCCAGCGTTATAAATTATTTGCAGGAAGATCCAGGAAGGTCTAAATAACTGTCCATCTTACCACTGGCTATGTGACGATGGACAGTTTTTATGCATTTTTGGCTATCAGAAGTAAAGACATCTAAATGTACGTGTTTGGTTTTTTAAGAGGTAAAAATCACTAAAATAAAAGGTTGCAGTTCATTTTTCCTAATAATTCAATATCTGGATCTCCCTCAAATATTCAATATTGTCGCTGGATAGATAGTCTTCATCACAAAAAGAAATTAGAAACCTTTTTTACAATGTCTATTTGGATTCGGCATCAAAAAGGTCAGATCTGAGAAAGCACCCACGCTTCTGCTCCAGAGCACAGAAAGGCTCCCTGCTCTCCATACTAGATTACTTCCTTCCTTCAAGTACATGTGCTGTAATTAAGTGGAGTTCAACATTGCCTTGTCCTCTGTAGGGTGGCTGGCAGATGCCTCGCCAGTGCAAGGGCTTTGGCTGCACGTAGCCCCTCGGAGCGAGTTGCATTGGAAGCCCCTCAGGTTTAGATACTCTGCAAAACCTACCTGATCTGCAAAGGCTGAAAGCCCCCCCTAGATGGCCCGAAGATGGGGCTCCCGTCTGCACCTGAGCTCCAGGTGCTGACCCGCCTCTGCTGCAGCCCTGCAACTGCCACTGCTCTCCTGAGGAGTTTGCAAGCAGAATTACAGCGACAGCCTCAGCCCGCACGTCACCGCTCACGGTGCTACGTCGGAAAAGGAGACAAAATTTTATAATCATATGAACTAACACTAGGGGATGTGTCTGTCAGCTTAATTATGAGAATGAATCACATCTGGCTCTATGGTTATTAGGTGGAGCAATTCAGTATTTGCTTAAAAATAACATTAAAACTGATAACTGATAAAACCATTTAGCGAAGGTTGGTCTTAGATTTTATTTTTTAGTCTAAATATCATCCTAGTTAAGAAAACTTAGAAGAAAAAAGTCAGAAAATCATCTTAGTCATAAAAAAAACTTTCATCATTTAAATAAATAGAAAACATAGGCATTATCTGGGGTATAGTTGTATCATTTATTCCTATCACTTATGCAATGAAATTTTACAGCTTCTCAGCAAGGGCCTCTGAGGAACTGCAATTAAACAAAACATTATTTTTTGCTAAAAACTTGGCCTTACTTAAAGGTGAAAAAATATCTGAAGGCACTAAGTCTCCCCACATTCTTTCCACTTACATATTTACGCCTTGTCACTATGCCAGTAATGGCTTCCACCCAGGAGAGGCTCAGCCTGGAGATGCTCCTGTGATCTCAGAACTGGTTGCACGTGGCCGCCAATGAATAGAGGTCCCTTGATGGACAAGGAAGTGAAACAGAAACATCTCAGTGTAGACTCATGCAATCGCTTTACCGCAATGTCAGGAAAAGGTGGTTTTGATGCCCCACCAGAGCTGTGCTTCACCTCCAGTTCCTCTTGCTGATTCTGCAAGAAGAAATAAGTAAAATATATCCAAAAAGATCTGAATATTAGGAGGATCACACCAGCCTGGCTTGAGGAAAATAACAGAAAGGAGGAACAACAAAAGCAAATCAAAAAGCAATCAGAAAAATTGTTGTACAGAATCAGAAAATCTGTGCTGTTGTTGCTCTGCAATGGTAGTGTCCTGCTGCTAAGGTTCAAAGAGACATGCAGAGGTTTTTCTCAGCTAAACGGAAAAAAATGGTTATAAAGCACCACCAGAAAGAAGAGGGAAAGGATAACACACGGTCACTAAAGACCGGATTTGAGGTCTGTTGCTGAGCTCAGTGTCCAGGAATGGATTTTTGATTCAGTCACCTGCATGGCAACGTCACTTAGGAACACAACGTGCTATTCAATTGCCTCTCAGACTGTAAATAAGTCATGTCTCCAAGTAAGTTAAATGTCTTAAACCCCAACTCCATAGCTTTTATTAGTGATTGAATAGCTCTGGGTGGTTCTAAGCAGGAAATCAATAGAGAGATTAGCTGTAACTGTTTGCCAAGAGATTATGGGCAAGATGTTCCCTGCAAGGCCAGTGTATGCAGAGAGCTGCCCTGGGTTTCAGGAGCAGACACATGGGATGAGCTGATCCTCTCCAGCCAGGGCATCTCAATAAACACCACCACCTCCCAGCTCTCCTGGCACACGGTTCAGCATCCCACAGCACCACGCTCACCACTGGCAGCTGTGGTACCCAGGCATTCCAGACACATTTCATCCAGCTGGCTGAAACCAGTCCTCAAGCAACCCGAAGACTGTCCTTGGGGATGAAACAGAGCTATCCAGCCCAGGCACAAGAGAAATTTGTGAATCTGTAAACAAGAGACCGATGTGCTGGTCCAAGCAGCTCAAGATACCCTTCTCAGGCACCCATTCCCAGCAGCCATGAGAAGTCTGGGATCAACATCCCTAAGGAATAAAGGATATTAGTGTTCTTTTGTTGCAGGCACTTGCCCAACTTTCACATGCAATAAAGACATCCACAGAGAGAAGCAGCTCCAACCACCATCCCACCATCCAGTTTGGTTTAAGAATTAGTGTTTTTTCCTTCACTTTTGTCTCAGTCAGAGTTCCACATTAAGCAGCAAAACCTACTAGATATTTTCAAGCTACATTTCAGATGTTTAATATATTTCTAAGTAGTTTGCAACAATTCTCCTATTTTCAGGTGCTTCTGAATATTTTAATGACTGCATTAATGACTTGTCAGGTATCCGCCTTTCTGCAAACAGTTTTGCACATCTCTAATCATATCACCTCAGACATTCCCTTTTTGCACTGTTTTGGGAAGGTTGATGAGTCTCCACCTCTCAAACACAATGATCTAATTCTATAGAAACTGAGGCTCTGCCACACTCACAAATCTGAATGCAACAGCAAGGCCCTAAAAGATAATTATTTGCAAAAATATCTGAATTATAAAATTAAATTTAAAGTAATAATACATAAACACAAGAAAACAAAATTATAATGCAAAGCTAGAGCTTATGCACTGTTCTCCCCCTTGCAGAGCCCCTTCCGCTACAACCACAGTTATCCTGGGCCTTAATCTCACTGGTGGGGCCGCAGAGGGGACAAACAGACTTTTCCAGCTGGATCCCCTCTTCTCCAGCCAGCTCTGTTGTGTCCACAAGTCTGATGGCTCGCCAGGGTGTAAATTAGATTAACTCATTATGGAAGTCTGGTTGCTGATGGACAAGTATCCATAGAATAACTAACAGTCTCAGCAAGGATATCAGGCAGTCAAGAGGGACTGAGATGTTTCCTCACCTTGAAAAGATGCAGTGAAACAGTAAAAAGGAGGCTTGATTTGCTGTGATCAAAACTATAACACTGGGCTCTGCTTTCCCACTCCTCTAACTGCAAATTGAGCAAACAGAGTGTTTTTAAATTAAATTAAATTAAATATCCAAACCTAAATTAAATGAAAAACTCAGCTGACATTAAAAGCAAAGCCAAATTAATGTCCCTGCTTTGACAGCAATAAAAATAACATTTGATGCAGGATGGCTCCTTTGTGTGGCACTTAAAGTCAGTGTGAGTACAATTCACCCGTGGAAAAGTACATATAATTGACTAATAACTCGTTTAAAGCAATTAAATTCCAATTTTCATAAAGTAACAATTATATTTGGAGAACTGAAAACATAGTCTTAAACTGGCTCTACATGCAGACAGACTGTTGAAGCATAGGTGTCATTCTGCCGTCTCTATTTCTCTTAGTAACAAACAGAAGCTTTTACTCAAATGTCACCATCACCCTTAGTACTCAGCACATATTTAAATTAAAACATAAGAACGAACATCCATTATTTATGGATAAAACAAGACAGTTTTTTTGACTGCAAGAGGGCTGGACATTTATTTAACATTTCCCAGAAACCACCTCAAGATGGGAAATTCCTAAGGACATTTCTAAAAATACTTTGCATTAGATAAAGAGAAAATTATTAATATATCTGCCAAACTTCTTGCCCTTTGTGAAATTCTTTTGAGTTCATAGTTATCCCTAACATTTACCGAAGAAAAAATCCTGGTTAAAATGAAGTCAGTAAATTAAAAAGACCCAGATAGCATGTCCATGAGTACGTGTGGTACCTGCTCCAGTATCTTGGTCCAGACAGGAAGGGCATTTCCCACAAGTACAGGACATTGCACAAGCCTCTGAGGAGCTTTGCACATGTACTTTAATTTCACCATTTTATTTCAGGCCAGAATTTAATCATTGTGATGTGAACATACTGTGTTTGCCAGAATGAGCTTTGTTCCTCCTTTTCTTACCTCTTCCCACAGTGAAAGACTCCGTGTTTATATGCACAAACAAACAAAAATAGAAAAAGAAAAGTGTATTTTGCAGCCGGCTCATTCAGGACGCACCTTACATTTGAAGGTACTCACAACCTCTCTGTTTTTATCAGCCATTCTGGATGTGAAAGTTTGTGACAAGACTTTGCAGCTGCTGAGGGTACCGACAGTGAAGTATGCGGTTCCACAGTGACATTTCAGCCTGTTCTCTGTTCTCTTGGCCACTTGTTCTCCAGGGATCTGTAAACTGCACAAACCAGCCCTACCAAGTGGTGTGCCACACCAGGCTTTTGCTCTGTTCTCAGTGTTTAAAGCAAAGTCCTGATGTTAACGGGTACTGGGCCAGACCAGCTTGCCTTTCCCCTGGCTTGGCAGATCAGACTTTGGGTTGGTGCCTGCACCACATGCTGCCCTCCCACACTGGACAAGACTAACTCCAAAGCTCAGTGCAAACATGACCAGGCAGAAGTGCCCTAGGCAGAAGATCCCCGCAGTGTGGACAATGCTCCTGGCCATGGAGCTGGGGTGCGCTGACCCATACGTGACTCCTGGAGAGCCAGCGTGGATGTACCCACGAGA
The DNA here is from genome assembly GCA_003342815.1 of Eudromia elegans. Classification (NCBI taxonomy): domain Eukaryota; kingdom Metazoa; phylum Chordata; class Aves; order Tinamiformes; family Tinamidae; genus Eudromia; species Eudromia elegans. Next base: position 4,113,234 of record PTEX01000002.1, on the reverse strand, counting down.
CGCTGTCTCTCCAGCGAGCTCCATCCCCACTGGCTGCCCAAGGTCCCTATCACACGATAGCAACCTACTTTCCTGGTCTGGCTTGGCAAAGTGCAAAACAACCAAACCTTACTACAAAAAAACTGCAGCAAAGAAACAATCCACTGCTTCTTCTTTCTTTCTTTCTTTTTTTTTTTTTTTTTTTTTTTTTTAAACATTCTTAAGCGGTTACAGAAAACAGATAAGCCTCAAGGCTTGTAATTCATTCCTAAATACCTGAGGCAATACAATAAACAGTTTTTGTATGTCGGATTTTTCTTCAAATCGCTTTGTAATAGTCTTACCCGAAAGATGAACTACAAATGCCATTTTCTCACGTAAGATACTTTCCTCTATTGTAAACCAAGATTTAAGAAACAAAGATGTCATTTTAAGGTCTACGGCAAACAGGACTTACATTTCAATATTTACTTATATTGAATATATTAGGGACCTTAGATAATCTATCTGTGCAAGACACATAGAGCATGCCCTCAGAACAGTGACAGCATCATCTTAAACACGGTTCTTGAGAGAAAAAGGATAATTCTAAAAGGTAGGTGATGACTTGCACTGCCTGCAGTGCCATTGCAATTATCGGGTAAACAGATCTAGTCTGAAAAGCACTGAAAAAGTTAAAGATACCTAGAGCACAAGGTACAAGGGAAGGCCTATGGCACAGTCCAGCCTCGCTGTGGAAGGATGCTATCACTGCCTGGACGGGCCCAAAAATTTACCTAATGAGAAATAGGAAAGATAACACTGAAAGAGCATGGTAAGCAGGTGGCCATAGCACAGCAACATCCCCATCTCTCTTTTATACATAATTATCATACCAAGAAAGGTTGCTAAGAGATTTGGAGGAAGTGGAGTAACATGGGCACAGAAGAGCATGACCAAAGTCACGCTTGAATATTTATTAGTTACATATTGGAGATGCCCTGGTGTGATCAGAGCAAGCTCAGGAAGTTGATTGAGAAATAATAAGTGTAGTTGTCTACAAGCAGTTAACAGCTTTGGAAATGAATAAAGCTGTTTCCAAAATAACTGAAAATCTATGAATTTAAATTCATAGAGCCAGATGACAAGCCCCAAGAAGTGGACTAGAAAAGTGATCTTTAGCAGTTTTTTGAGTGGATAAGATAGCTCCTGTCAGGATTAGAGAGTAATAAAATGCTATTATTAATTAGGACAAGAGATGAAAAGTAGACATTTTTATCTGGAGATGCATTTTAAATACATAATACAGAAGCTATGAAAGCACAGACTAAGTATGATATAGCTTTTGATTAATGTTTCTTCTTTTCTGTGCCTCTGTCTTTACATTTAATTTATAAATTAGAATTTTAACAGTAGATTCTGCCATTCAAAGTTCAACACAATATCTTTTTCTGTATCTTGCAAGAAATAGATCCAAGTTGGACCTGTTCCAACATGCTTTTAATGCAGCCTATCCAGTACTGCCTGAAAGCACCAGGAGTTTGCCCATCGATTTCAATGCTCTTTGGATCAGACCCATGGGACTGAAAGATAAATGCATTAAACACCCTAGACTGAATGGTTAAAAGTAGAAGGCTTTAAGACTAATGCATTAGTAATTATTTTTTCTACTCTGACAACAAAGAACAAGTGGGATAACAGATGACTGCTCCAGATAATATATCCTGAAAAATATATCACTTGAAAACAGCTGCATTGTTTTAAATTACATGCGGATCTTTCTTCCACTCATATTTTCCTTTTGAGGAAAGCAAATATATTCTACGAGGGCCTCAGAAAGAGACACTTGTTACTGCCATAGACAGCTATTCTTAACATAATGTGGAGCGCCTAACTTGCTCAAGTGCATCTCTGATGTGGTGCATGTTTAAGTAATAAACACATTTTGGTCTGTACCAATTATCTTAGAAGTAGTAGAGGAATAATATAATTATTCTTGTACACTGTACTTGACAATTTGATCTTGAGGATAGTTTTATAATGCATATGTGTTTTGTTCTGTTCAGAAAAAGATGCTGAAGACTACCTGTTTCACTAAATAAATACTTAAAATAGAGTAATACAATTTTATAAATGCTTTCAGGACCTAGAATTACCATAATGAGGCAATATGGTCACAGATACTAGTGGAGGAAATTCTACTAAAAGATTCTTCTTTTAGGTATTGCCTGAGACCTAACATTTAGATCCAATGTTGACCATCTAAGAAAGTTGATCTCCAATTCTTCCATCTATTTTTTCTGGATGTAATAACTCCTCACTGTCCAACTTTTCATGTCTTTGTCTTCAACCTGTAGAATCCAGATATTTGCTGATCAATGTAAAAATGGCCGGATTACTAAATCCTCCCTGTTTTTGTGTTTGTCAGTGACTTTTAAAAATAAAGAGGCCTGTTATTCTTTACCATAGGTGTACACGATTCTGTTGATTAAATGTCTTCAAATGTAATTAAAGCTTTGCAATGATATAGCCCTGCGAGTTCACTTCAAATCAATATTCAAGGACTTTCAGCAGCTCTTCCCCTCCAGATGGCAGCAGCCTGTTCTTCCCCATACTTCTGGTGGGCTCATTAGGGAGACATCTAGGAGCGTTAACTGAGGCAATTACAACAGCACTGCCTTAAAGCTCTGACAAGCTTATGGGTCTCACAGGAGTGTGTGTGTCTCTCTCTCTCTCTCTACCCAAAAATAATCCAAAAATGAAAACTGTGTACTTTTTCTGTTATTTTTTGGGGAGGAGGAGTGGGTGCTGGATGCCTGCAGAGGGCACCTGCATTACTCACCTCTGCAGAAGACTCCCCGGGGACCACACGAGCATCTGGGAAGGTCTTCAGAGCAGTGCTATTTTCTTCTGCATCTCCCATGACCCCTCTCACTTTTTAGATAAGAGTATTGAGGGTGGTCAGTTAAAAAAGGAATATAGATTTTTTCCGTATTTTTAAAACATTTTCTCCACATACCCCCCCACTATCATATAGCTGTGTCCCAAAGCATAATTTAAGTAGGTGTAAGACATTTAACTGTTCATGTGCAACTCAATTTTTAAAATGTAGAAGCCTAAATCTTTGTGTCCTCATTACTCAGGCTCTTATTCAAGACAATTGCCTTCAACAAATATTCATGTATCCTGTACATATCAAACAAAAAAAAAATCTTGGTCAGCTAGATAAAATATTACTTTCATGATAATGATTTTAGTTTCCAGTCTTAAGTACAAATTGCACCCATGTAATTCCACTGTCTTATTCATGATCATAGGGATTCAGAAGTGACAAAAAATTCATTTACTATTTTTGACATGTGGCCATAGACAATTTTGTGCTTTTGCTGATTTTCCAAAACTGATTTTTTGCTGATTATTCAAAAAACCTCACTATTATTAGAGTCTTGATTGATATTACAGTTTTGATATTCACTCCCTTTTGTCACTAAGACTTTGCACCTGGTGGACAGATTGAATATGTCTTTAGCTCCTTGTCCATCTGACATCATTGCACCACAACCACAACCTGGCACTAGACTGGTAGTTTAGGGGAACCTGGGAGGGAAGCATTCTCAGCACATGAAACAAAATAATTACTAATAAATATTAATAAATATAATAATAAATGAATAAAATAAATCCTTCTGAAGTATGTGTTTGTCTGATTATCCAAATCAAAGAACAAAAGGCATTATGCTTCATGCTCTTTTGCGAGAGTGTTCTGGTCTTCATTTTACTTCAGTTTTCAAAGGAAGAGCATGTCGAGGTATTGGTATAAAGCATTTGTATGAGGTTTACAGATTAAGAAACAATTCACCAAATGAAGATTGTCCCAAATAATTCCATTCAGGTTTGACACGCGCATACAATGGGTGTGCAGCAGACAATCTGCCCAAAATGCAGAAATAATCCCCTATTCTTCCTCTGAATCCTCTTATGAGTAAGAATGCAGCACTGGTGCACTTGCGTTCAAGCAACCTAAGTTAAAGATCACAAAAGCCTAACAGCCCTACCACGAAGCACGGGAAGCATTGGTGCCTTCGGCAGGATGCTCCTCTCTGTCAAAGGGAAAGAAAGGAAGAAGCTAAGTCAGAGTTCGCAGGCTCCACCTTCCAGCCTTCCGAGTGAAGAACAGTGTCTTGGACAGGCCAGAGCTCCTGCTGAGGAGCACACGGATGGATTTATTTTGCAAACATGGGAATGACTGCTTGCACGACAAAGGCAACAGACTCAGGCAATGACCAATGCAGCGTTTGCCTGTTCTACATTCACACATGTCTATTTGAAGAAATCAAGGACTTGGTCTTGGTCAACTCACGACTATGACATTGTAGAGTTTTAAATTATTTGCCTTGACTTAGCAGTGGATAAAATACACCTAGCATGTTTGAGTCCTCTTCGCCTCCATCCTGTGACCAGAACCAAAAACTCCAAGTGGCAGAAGGTGACTCTGCTGGCAAGTCACAAACAAGCAGCAGAGCATGAATAGCCAATGCTTACACAAAATTAGTTCTGGTCAATACAAGGACTTAAAAATTTACCCAAGGCAGTCGTCAAATAATTCCAAATAATGAGTAAATCTGAGAATATTGTTCTCTGCTTGTGAATATTCTCTGAAGTTACATTGATCAAATAACTCATTCTTATGAATTATGTATTCAGCTGTACTCTTAACCCGAAAAGCAAGCATTACTGAATTTGTTTCATATTCCAGATAATGGAATCAGAATGTAGAAAAAAAAATGCTATGACTCTACTGGCATCAAATTGGGCCATTAGCATCTTTTCTGAGATGCAAAGCAGAGAAGGACAGACAGAGGTTGCTACTGAAAAGTTAGAGTGTGATTCTGGCTCCACAGTCTTCCATAGATCAATGACAATCTAAAGAGGATCTTGTTTTAACTCCAGAAACAGTGTTGAGTTTGAATAACAAAAATATATTTTGATTTAAAATGTAGTTACTGCATTTTCATAGTGTTACTTTCCAAAGTCACTGTTTGCAAATATGCATCAAAATTAAGACTTAAATATGTAAAGAGAACAACAGCAAAGTGAAGTATTTAAATCCCTAGAATAACAGACACACTCTAATGAAGAATACTCCAAAGAGAATTTCTTTTGAAGTGAAGATTTTCTCTTTTTTCCTACCACTGAACCATACAACAAGCAACAGACTCTGCAATGAAAAGAAACAAGAGTAAAATAAATAAAACTCCCAGCCAAGAAAAAGTAATATTTTTTTTTGTTTTACACAGGTTTTTCTAGGGGTTAACAGACATTTTTTCTAGATCTCTTTTCTCCTGTCGTTACAAAGAACACCTGCTGAGACGAGGTGGACAACAACAGCTCCTTCCAGTGAAAATGAGTGTTAAGCCCTTGAAGTAAAACAGAGAGAGATTTCCCATGGGCTTCGGGGCCCATTAATCTCCCTGTCATTCCTATTCAGCTTTTTCATATCTTCCTTAGGCTTGGTGACAATGAAAAGCTCCAAAGCCTCCAAAATATCATCATTAAAATAACAAATTGCAAGGGTAAAGCTCAGCATCCTCCTTGCTTCAAATGATATCTGATAGGGAGAGGTTCTTAAAAACAAGTCTTGAGAACTTTACTCCAAAATAGCATTAGAGAAAAGTCTTACTTTTTTTTTTTAGTTGACTTCTCCTGCCTTCAGAAACAAACACACAACCTGGGACAAGCTCTTCAGTTTTAGTGGCTTCACAGTCACTCAGAGTCACCACTCTGAATATGTGCTGATCTCCATTTATCTGGAAAATAAAACACAAAATTATAACAGATTGTTAATCTATAGTGTCTTTCAACCATTTCTGTTCTTCTTTAAGTTGCACCCACCTTGCACACGATGCTCTGAAGAAATTTTGCACCCTCTTTCCACTTTAGCTTGTTCTATTGATGAACAATATGGTTGCTGAGGTCTATCATATACTTATTATATGGAGAAAAACGAGAAGATAGCTGGTAGATGCTCTTTTCTTACTGATCTATTTTAAAAATTGCATTGTGAGAACAAAAATCTAAATCTTGCAATTTTTCCTCAACTTCAGGTAACGAAGCTAAAGGACTGGCTATTACAGTAGCCTTTGACTACAGTCAGATTTTATAAGGAAACGGTTCATGACATGAAATAAAAAAACAATAGGGTTTAAAAATAAGCCACTTGCAGATGCATGGACTTCCTGACTCTGAAGAGAAGAGCATCTCTGCTTGCAGGGAGCTGTTAGTCTTTGATGAAGTATTAATGTGGCAGAAAATTGAGTACCTTTGTCCCCCTCTGGAGTCAAATCTATCCTGCATAGAAAAAAAAAATCAATATATATATTCTTTTTTTTCAAATCACAGTTGGCAAATTAGATCCACATTTCTTTGAAGGAAATTGCTTTAGTGAGTAGCATCTCTATCAAATGAGATTTCAAATATCTTGTGTTCCAAAGTTTTTTCACGGATGCTTATATAATGCTGTTACCATATAGAAAGAGTTATCCTCAGTACTGCATTTGCTGACAAAAATCCAGAGGTATCTTAGTAGCATATTTCACATTTTCAGAGATATTTTGACCACACATGGTTATTTGTTACAGCTTGGGGACTTCAGATGTTAGCTTTGACACGTAAACAGCTTTGACTGATGACCAACTTATAACACAAGCGCTATACAAAAATAACCATATTTTCCACAGCCATTGCTTCCAGACTGAGAGATGTGAGAAACTTCAACAAAACTCACTGATTTTTCATCTGGGCCATGCAAGAGTGAGAAGCAGCTTCTGAGACACTTTTTCCTACACGAAGAAGAGTCTCTCCCTTCGAACGGAGTTTGTGTGATTGCAGATATTTCTTACAAAAGTTCTGTTGATTGCATAGCTTGCATTTAGTAGATTTGTATCTGAAAAACTCTTCCTTCTTCCCTCCGTAAGTGGGTCAGAAGACACCATGCAGAACACCCTAGGGGAAGCCTTAATTTTAGCCTATCTAGGGGCAAGGTGGTCATAGCAACAAATTGCATCACTTTAAATGAGCCCTGCAGACTTGAGTGCAGCCTGAAGGAGAGCTCAGCAACACATTTAATTAGACAATTCCTCCTTTTCCCTCCCCTGCCTCCGAAATTGCACCTCCAGCTGCGGGACAGTCTGATGTGGCCGGATGGTGACATGGGCACCCAGACAGCCCCTTGAGATGGTCCCTCATCCCACCACGGTGCCCGCTCGGAGCCAGCGCAGCTGCCAGGTCTGGGTTAGACAATAATTGACACAAGCTCCCGTTTATGGGCAGGATTAATAATGCAGGAGTCCTGAGCGAAATTAGGTCTTTGGTTTCCCAGGTGTGGGGCTTGTAAATGAACGCCATTAATCGCCCGATCTTTCCTCCAGGTCCACGGTCAGCAGGAGGAATTTGTACAGTGCAAGAATTAGGACTCTTTCCCATAGGGATGAAAGGCTCTGCTTTCGCTCTGCTTGCATGGGGCCAAGCAGCAGAAGAGCCTCTCATTACTGCTAATGCTGCAACGTGGTGAGCAAAGCACATTCATCCGGGGGAAAAAACGTCCCCTCACTGCACATTATACTCTGGGGCCAAATGCTTAGAAGTATTAATGATGCTGAAGGAAATGGCATGGCTTGGAGCTGCACTGACCTTAGAATCACAGAATCACAGAATGGCTGAGGTTGGAAGGGACCTCTAGGGATCACCAAGTCCAATCCCCTGCTCCAGCAGCGACACCCAGAGTACAGGAAAAGTTCTTCCTCGCGTGGAGATGGAACAACAGAAGAAAATGCAACATGCCTAGGACTCCCAAAAGTTGTTTTCATCGCAGCAACAAATTACTAGAAGAACGAATATCCTTTGCTGTTTGCACCAAAAACCCACTCTCCTCTGATATCCTAGGCTGCTTCGCACGTTTACCAAAAGCCCATCTATTTTGCAACAGGTTTTACTGAAACTACTTTGTTTCAGTTGGAGGCAAGGAAGGCAAGTGAGCGAAAGGCTTGCAATCTAGCCAGGCTACGTCCTGCAGAATATATTGGGAACAAATTCTTGAGCTATCAAATAATGTTTTATAGCTTCCAAGATTATACTACTTCTGCTTGTCAGTCACAAGTACTTGGGGGGAGAAAAGAGAGCACTAGTAAATAGAGATAACAGGGATTTATAGGGACACGTAATGCATATATATGCAGGGAACAGAGGAAGGTGTGCATACCAATACACCAGAAAGTGCTTTTAGGCATTGTAGTAGTATCCTTACGGATTATTTGGTTGTATCCCCCTAAGAATTGTGCTTGTCTTTTCTAATCTTTATTCCTCCCCAGCTGCTTCCATATTAGGTTTTCTTTTTCGCTAATAAAACATTTGACTAAAAAGCCACTTGTCCTTCTCCTGTCATTGTACCCTTTTCTTTTTACCTGGATATTAGATTTAAGATTCCTCAGTTGCCATAAGCAGGAAGATGCCTACTACCAATGACAGGTTTTGTCATATGTGTTAATTGAAAAATCTGGACTTTCCTGAGGTCTAAAAAGGAAAAAGAAAGAAGCAGGGCATCCCACAGGCATCCTGTTTTGGACAGATAAGTTTGGAGCTCAGTGAAAAGAAGCTGCGTAACTTCAAACAAATGTGCCTTGAGTTTCCTCACAGTTTTCTGCACTACATCAAATACAAAAATAAGTTAACCTGTCTTATTTTCCTCTCAGTTTTAGTGTCCTTTATTTTAAAACATAGAATTTTCAAAAGCACTCAGTCCTAGTGGCTTTCAGTATTTCTCAGCTTGGGGACATCTAAATATCTTCCAGTGGCAGTGCTCTCTAAGAAATAAAAACTTAGGTTCAATAGGGTTTTGCAGATCCCTTAAAAGCAGCCTGAAAAGACCCGAGAATGACACATGAGCTGTTGAAAACAGCAGGTGTAATTCCGTCCTGGCTGGTGTCAATCAATACTTCCAATGAGATCACCCTTAGGAAGACTGAAAGCTTTAGAAAAATACCTCCCCCCACTGGTGCTGTAATAGAACTTTCTGGACTGAAAATGTCAGTGCATTATTTTGAAATAGTTCTGCACACAAACGCAGCCTCTTCCATCCATTATCATATCCAGTAGTTTAGTGACTTCCTTATTAATGCAGATTTCGTATCAGCACAGTAAGGAAAGCAATTTCAAAATGTCATTGGCAAATGAGTTCCAGTGCATAAACACATCACCAGCATAAAATCAGTCGTAAGAAAGGCCAAAATTATCCTTTCTGGTCCATAAAAATAGTGGACGAAGTTGTTGTTGTTGTTGTTGATTATTTAAGCCCAATTGACAGTGGTCACACCACAACAATGTTCAGATACAAGATCTTTTTCTCTAACTAGGAGAAAATAGGGCATTCAAACTTGAACTCCAGAGCCGCCTCTGAATCAGAACTTGGCTCTTTGGAGTTCTGCTTTTCTCTTCTTCATTAAAACCTCTTCCTATCTCCAACACGAATTACTTTCCTGTCTCTTCAGTAGGTGGGATGTAGGCTGCAGGCAAAAAATTCATTTATTTCACCATAGCGGATTTTGTCAGTGCCTGATCTATTGCTTACTTCGCTTCTGAAAAATGGTGATTCATAGAAAGTTCATGTCGTTTTTTATTTAGCAAGGCATCGCTACACTTAATAACTGGATGTGAGCTTGTGTTCTTGATCTCTATATCAAGAAAGTTCTTTCAGTTCAGCCTGTCGCATGGATATGATGCACGCTTTCCTGTAACGGTCCAGAAGTCCACGACTCGTCTCATATTCCATGGTCGCTCATCCATACATGCCCATAGGTAATGAAAACTAAATATAAGATGAAATGTTCAAAAGGTTTTATATTACTTGTATTTTTAATATTACTACATATATATTATTTGGCAAGCTAAAGGATTAACTTTACTGAGCAAATGCATTTATCCTGCACCCATTTAGGGTTTTGCCCTTAGGCCAGTATGAATCTAAAATACCTTTCCAGGTCCAAGTGCGACTGCCCTGGATGCAGCCCTGCAATGAGGAGCAGAAGCTGCCAGCTGCAGACAACCTGCTGCCTGGTTTGGGTGCCAAAGATTCAAGAGGCTTTGAGTGAGTTGAGACTAAATCTGTCCAGGAGCTCTGGGAACCAAAACTTGACAGTAAAGGACAAATTCTATTGTTATTTCTATAGCAATAAAAAAAAAATAAAAAAATAAAAAAATAAAAAAAAAAGAGCTGGAAAACACAAAATAAGGAACACGGTTGCTCTTTTGCCTTGTTGAATGGTGAGATGTGTTCTGCGTGCTGGCTTTCCAAGCCAGAAAAGAGTCTCTGAAACACCAGCAAAGTGGCAAAGCACATCCCCAAACCAGCACACATCTGCTTCCCAGAGAGGAGTAACAGCAAAATTACACAATCACTGCCAAATCCTTTGAACATCTAGGAATAGTTGGCTGAGGTTAGGAGGGCTAGCCTGGTTAGCCTGGGCTTCCTTATGGCTCCTTGCGAAGCATGGGGAGGCTATTGGTGCAGGGACAGACTGGGATGCAGGGAGGTTTCTAGAGCTCCTCCTTGCAGCATTTTTCTTACTACCACCTGCTTCCCCATGGATCTGCTACGGCAACATACTCAGCTGCACAGTCAGAGCATGAAACTGCCCTGATGCAAAGAAGGACCTGGAAAGAAGCAAGGCAGAGGTGGCCCAAAGCCATATCCAGCCCACCTCATCCTCTTATGGGTGCATGAATATGGAAGCATTGCTATTGGAAAAGACAAAAAGCACAACAGCAGAATTTTGCAGGTCAGCTCAGCAGATGTTTCTGGATCTTGTAAACAATCTTTGAGGCACATACCGCATGTGAAGAGCTGTAAATGGCTCTCTGCTGCGAATCAATGCCTCTCAGGCATGAAAGATATATTGTCACAGGATAATATTTCTCCTTTTTTCTTTTCTTTTTTTTTTCCAATACTGTCAAAACAAACGCTTTGCTCGAAAGAGACTCTGGCAATATTTTGGATTCCCGCTTGTTTGACAGAATATGAGCAAGTCAAAATTAAAGAGATTTTTCACCGCAGCGTTGGCTGCGGAAAGCCGTCACGAGCCGCCTCTCCCGGAGGAGTCCTCAGCACCAGGCAGAGCCCTTTCCTGGGCCGGGAGGAAACGTCCCCCGGGGGGAGTTTAGGAGATCACAGCACCCTGCAAAGCTCAGAGCATCTCTGGAGCTTCAAAAGGTTTGTCAGGAGGATTTGACAGCATGGGCACCCACTTCTCCCATTGCCATCACCCCAGCCACGCTTGCAGGAGTTTTTAAGAACAAAATGCAAAGTTGTCTCAGCTATTACCTGTAACAGCCTCTTAAAACAGTCCAGTCAAACCCTTAAAAATAGCAATTCGGTGCAAAAATGAACTGCAAACTGAAGAAAATGTGCTTCACCAACTTTTCCTTCGCAAAGTCTTTTTTACTTTAAATTATATTAAAATGCACTAATCATAACACAACTGAAAGTCTGTAATTTTAGCACATGATTGCTAACAGCACTAATTAAGTGGGTTTAATTGACTCCCTCGAAGTCAGGAGACAATTCATAGGTATTTCGCGGCGAGCCTCCTGCATACAGCAAGTAATCACAATTTCTGCCAAGAAACTTGTAAATGAGTTATCCTGCAGCTTTTATTACCTAGATAGCTGTTTTTCAGTGCATGATTAGCAAATCCCAGGGCTCTATGGATTACCACCAGGGCACGCACAAGAGGTAACTAAGGGAAGCGGATTTTGGTTTATGATCCAAAAATTGAGAAAGATAATGGAGAGAAAGGGGGGAAAGGGGAGTGTAATTTTCCTACTTTATTCCTGGTTCCTAACTTTCAGAGCACTTGCAGAACATGCAGAGATATCTCCTTGCTTTCCCCTGAAGATCTTTGATTATCTTAATTAAAGGGAAAGGATATTAAAAATTAATTTTAAGACACACACCCAACACATATTTTAGCATGTGCAACCATTACTGCTAGTAACTATAGCGTCTAATGCTTTTAACTTTCCAGTCTTATTACTGAAAGCAGACAAGTAAATAACTTATATTTTAAAATAGTCTGAACCACTCCAGAAAGAAAAAAGCAAAAAGAAATGAAGAAAAAGCCATCCCGTTACCATTCGGCAAACGATACCCGAGTAACATGGACAGAAACATGGAGGATCTTTGCTGGCACAAAGCTCTGCAAAGCTCTGCACAGGGGCTGGGGTATTTCCTGCTCAGCAGGACCGAGATGCTTCAGTTTTCCAGGAGACCTTTCCCATGAAATCCACTTCTACGCCCGATTTCTCCCACGAGTTGTCATTCCGGACCTGTGCGGACAGGGTTGGGGAAAGTGTCGCACCAGGACTGTACTTTATATTCCCTGTTTTAGCCCTATAACTCCTCAGTTCAACCTTGAAGGCTGAAGCCAGCAATTAGTTCCTGTCCTGCCTGTAAAATCCGCTTTATGGATTTGCAACCAGCTTGTTTATTGTCCTTCCTTTCCTCTAAATTGAATAGGTTCTGCTTTCCCATAGTCCTAAATTATAAACTTTCCACTCTTTTATTTGCACGCTTGTGAACTCTCTTATTTATCTTTCTTTGTCAAAATGCCGTGATCCAAAGCTTAATGTAGCATTTTAAGTGTTGCCTACCCAGTTAGGAATGGAAAGGACTGTATTTTCTCATTTATAGTGGATGTTTTACAGGTAATCAGAACCCCAGAAAGTGGATTACTGGCCTGAAGACTTTTAAAAGCCTTTGTATTAGGGCAACTGCTTTAAGGCTCTTATAACTCAGACATAAGAAGCAGCTGAATTAAGACAAAATATCCATAAAACTAGCTCAGACATTTCTGAATCTCTGAACACTTGCCATGACACCTTAGCATTATTTTAGCATATTTATTTATATTTACTCCTCATGAACAGTCTCCCTTAATAAAAAGGAGAAAAAAAGTTTTTTAAACATACTATCATCTACTCTATGTTTTGAATAATTTTACCTTTTTTTTCCCCAACAATATCTAGCAAAACAGTATATAGCCAATGTCCTATAGCACATTTTCTTTGTCCTTTCTAAAGAAATTGAGGAAATAATTTAGCCTTAAGTCCATTTTTCCCCTGTTGAATGCTAGCCTGACCAGTTTCTTAACATTCTTTCTCCTTAATCTTGCTCTTAGGGAGAGAAAAGAACAGTGAAATTACAGTCACATCATGTTTTGCCATCTAGATTCATTTAAACTCTTTGCATTTTATTGCCTATTCTCATCAGGCAGAGTGTGTTGGTTCCTGGCCAGGCCATTGGGCTGGCCACCAGCTTGAAGAAATGTATCTATTCTGGGTTTTCTTTGCATATTGAGAGACAGTTCATGGGGGTCAACACAAAGCCAAGGTATTAATCTCTGGCATAGTTGCCGCCACAAGCAGCTCGATCCCCTTTCAGATGATGCTTGCAGAAGCAGTGGGTGATGCTTGGTCCAGGGTCTTTGTCCCCACACACGTGTCACTAGTGTCAGCTTGTCTCAGGTGGCAGAGCCACGGGCCCTGATTCCTTCTCCTTGAGAGGAAACTCATGGGGAACAACAAACTAGAACAAGGTTGGGACCATCAAGGAAAGAACTGAAGCACTTACAATTTACAGCAACACATAGCAAAAAGAAATAAAGACATATATACCATGTGCAGAAATCTGTTTAAATTCTGCCAGGCTGATAGCACATGATATAAATTAATATTGCAGACAGCGGCATTGCAGCTTAAATCTTGGTAAGGGAATCAGGCAGCCTCTGCACGGCGCAGGTCTTACCTATGAAACCGCCTGCAACCAGCCCATGGCCGGGGCAATACGCCGCGAAAACGGGGCAGTGCAGCCTTTGTTGCCACCGGGACGAACAAGGTCATGCTGTGTCCGTGAAATGTATTAACCTGTCAAATAAAAATGGAAACAGGAATGTGGTATGTATCAAAATATCTTCCTAAGGCAAAGGAGTCAAAGCTGTTATACAGCCTGCAAACACTTTCTGTCCTACAAACCTGAAATAGGATTATGGAGGTGAGACCTACATTTATTTATTCTATTTATTCTAATTTTATTCTAAGAAATTATTCTATTTATTCTAGGATTTTGTACCCGCTAATACAGCTAATCCTCTTTGCTGTGAAGTCCAGGGGTTTGCAGACAACAGAGCATCTCCCAAGGCCTCAAAAGAAGCACCACATCCCAGCCCGCTGGCCACTATAAAAGCTATGCACATATGAAGATACTCAGGCACTTTTCTCTCTGCACCACAGACAAACTTTACCTCTCCTGCCTTTCCAAACACACATGATGAATCTGGAATGATGCTCTTGCAAAACAAGTGTTCTGGCTCGCTGCCTTTTGCTCTTTTTCAGACGGATGTCACTTCAGATTACAAAGTGCTGCCCAAAGTGCCAGAAAAGCCCCACAGACCAATTCCTGCACTTACTTAATACTAGTGAAACCACTGACACTGCATGAGGTATAAATAAGTACAGCTACAATCCTAATGTGTTTAGGATAATAAACACTTTAAAAATTCATCATTTTTCTGCAATAGGAATCCAATCACATTCGGAGTTAAAATAAACATTCCCAAAACATACTGAAAGACTCAAAGATTCAAATGGACACACTAGCACTGATCTGGATATGTATAGTTCGGCTCAGTAATGAATAAAAAGGCACATGAACTACATAAATATTTGATGGGGGAGATGAAGTAGGCAGACTTAATGTAGGGTAATTTGAAGGGATATGACTTAAAATGAAGTGCAGAAATCCCTGACAGAGCAACGCGTTAGACTCTGGAACGGTCTCGCTCAAGGGAAGTAGCACAATCCTGTAACTGGTGCTACTATCCTAGAGCACTTAGGATATCATTGAATAAAACACAGGAAAAACAGCCACATGCAGCAAATATTCCAGTTGTCCTAGAAGACAAACTGTGGCAAGAGTCGTGTCTGCAATTCCTATCACCTCGTACGGGCTACAGCTCTAATTTTCCAGTAGGTCTAGGGATTTCACAGGGAGTGCAGCGGAAACATCCCATTCCTCATCACCTCACCTGTGGGGAAACCACGGTCACTTTGAGAGGGGATGCCCGACTTAAGCCATGTGAAGTCATCTGTCTGCTCTTTGTCATCTTCTGTTCCGCTCTGTTTCTCTTCTCTCTCAATGGTAGAAGACGCCATTTAGAACAAGGTCTAATCAAGCAGTCGGCACCAACATAGGTAGCCCACAGCTTCACCAATCGTGCTTCCATTTGATGAAACCTTTTCTTTTAACTATAAAACATCCACAGAGCTGAAAAATGACTTGTGGCTCCCAGTCACGCAGCAGCCAACAGCAGAGCTTCTCCAAAGCCTTCACTGTCCATCACAGGAGCCTCCCAGGGCTTCCTCATCTCTGCAAGCAGACAACCCAGACAGTAGAGATTAACAACGGGGAGAACTGGTACTTCTCTTGGGCCAATGCCCGTATTTTCAAGGGGTTATGAAAACTAATGCAAACTGAGGCATCTTGTTACCTTTTGGCAGTTTCTACAAGGCTTCATTATTTTATATAGATAGCTTTATGCACACATTTAAGTATCTTTAATTCACATATATAAGTATATATATACACGCACCCATGCTATATATACATATATTTATTCACATGTATAATTCAAAGGGTGCAGAGGATTCTCAAGCCA
This sequence comes from Eudromia elegans, assembly GCA_003342815.1. Classification (NCBI taxonomy): domain Eukaryota; kingdom Metazoa; phylum Chordata; class Aves; order Tinamiformes; family Tinamidae; genus Eudromia; species Eudromia elegans. The sequence goes on along the minus strand of PTEX01000002.1, from coordinate 4,097,515 downwards.
AGCTTATTGAGATTCAAAGTACAGCAGACATTTTCTCTCATCATATGAACAACAGGAATATTTTGAGGCAAATTTACATCTCATAGCCAGGGCCATCATTGCAGGTGACTGAACAATTAAAATATCTTCAGTACTTTTTTTTGTATAGTTTTTTTTCCCCTCACATAACCAGGTCACTGCTGCTAACGTACATGGTTAGGAGCATTTTCGACATTAATAACACGAAGTTTTCATAAGGTCTGTCAGTCGTGCCGTATGGATTTGCATGCTTTTTTCCCCAAGCTGATGGAGGAGAAAGCTTCTGAAAGACCGTTGGCCTGGCTAGCTTTAGCAGGATTATAAACGTCGCCTAGTGTAACAAATTTTCTACCATACTAATTAAAATGTATGGAATTAATGCAGATCACATAGCTCCAGCATGCCAGCAACCCTTCCTTCACCCTCCACGTCAGAGCCTTTGCACTGAGAAATAAAACCAAAGACAAGGCGACAGAGCCGAGCAGATAGAGCACAAGGGGCAGGACAGTTCCCTTCACCTGCTCAGCCTCACTGGGAAATGGCCTCTTTTTTCCCCTCATCAGTGCCTTAGAGCTGCCTTTCCTTTCTACCAGAGCAAATTAGTGCCCCCACCTCTAGTACGACAACAGCAAAGCTAAGGTTCAGTTATCATTTTCATTATAAACATTTCCAGTGGGCTGGAATAATTTGTTGTAGAGCATATCAAGCTGTCTGCTTGGATGCATTATGTTCTCCCTCCACGCAATTGATTTAAATCCTATACGACGTTTTTATAGAGCGACCAAAAAAAAAAAAAAAAAAAAAAAAATCATTCTCAACAGGATTTTTCTTTTCCAAGAATTTCACCTCAGGAAAAAAAAAAAAAACCTTTTTGTACATATATAGTTATTTGGCAGTTCTCACAGAAGTAATTAAAGAAATTCTGATTATGTGGGTTTCAAGAGCAACGCATTTCAGGTTTTGGATACAGAGGCAATAGAGGATCTCGCAATGGACAAAAGTGTGAAATTGCCAAAATCCTCACAATACAGAGTTTTCAGAAACAAAAGCGCATGCAAGCTACCCTCAAAATGAAACCAAGCAATGTCAAAACAAACATTTTACAGAAGATAATAAAAAATACCCAGTAATTCAGACCTCAAACCCCACAGTTTAGGACCTGAACAAGCAAACCGCTATTTAACCCTTCTGAAGTCAATCTGCCCCAGGAGCAGAATTCGGCCAGAGCCACAAGGGACTGGAACAACTCCCCCCTTGCATCCTCCTTGCTGTCATGCCCTGGCTCAGCACAACAGCAGCATAAGAAGAGCTCGGCATCTCCTAAAAACAAGCACCCCACGTAACTCAATCAGGGGTCTACAGCAAAATTTGCACTCAGTTATCTTGATTTGTGTATAAACTGGTCCTATCTTGTTAATCTATTTGTGCCTCAAGAACTTGCTGTCTAAAGAAGTGGCCAGGAACAGGTTTATCTGAAATCAAAACCTAGAACCCAGATTTTGTGAGTTTGCATTTGCTAGCTAAGCAGTCCAGGTTCGTTCAGCTGGGTCCAGAACTTGTCGAACTCTGCGCTCTGCACTACTCTAAGTGTTTAATTTTAATAATTAAAATTGCTTTTGCAAAACATCAGCCATTAGGATGATATAATTTATTTAACTGTCAGATACTGTAAAGCGCGTGGGTGAACCACTGTGCACTTGGATGTGTAACGACAGGTCTAAACCTCTGCCCTCTGCAGATCACAAGAAAGAGCCAAAATTTAGAACATTTTACAAATCTAGGTTTAAAAATGTCAATTTCTATCCACTGAAATATTTTACTCAGGATTTGACAAGTTTAAGTAAGATTTGTATCTCTTTTGGGTCATGTTTGAAACCAAAATTAGTTTTGAGACAGAGAACCAGATTACACTCCTTTGTAAAATGTCAGAGCATTGCTCTTTGGCAACTGTAAAAAAAATGCAAAGGATTTAGCAAAGCACACTTTCTTGGGCCAGGAGGCTGCAATTTCAAGCTCTGCAGCCAAAAAGAGGAGCCCATATTTCTTTTTCTCTCTACAAGGCTTCACCTGAACACACTGCTTCACCTCGCAAGGCCTGCGTGGTGGCAAAGGGCAACTTGGCAATTGTTACGGGCCACCGTGCCCTGGCTTTTCTCGGGTGGAAGGAGGAAAACTTCAGGTTACAAGTCACTATAATTAATTTTTCATGCACATGTTTTACTTCACAGAGTCAATTTGTCACCGAGGGGTAGAATTTGCTCTCGTCTCCACTGGCTTTGGGACAGCAAAGCAAAAGTCTTCGGATATTGTAAAGTATTGCACAGTGATGATACGGTAGGAAAAATCAGCACTGCTGCAACTCTGCTGATCGCTTTGAGACCCTTCTGCCACTTGGGCTCTCAAAGAACTTGCCATCAAAGCTTGAGGAAAACTGTGAACCGCTTTAAACCTCTCTGACCTCCTGACTCCAAAGGTCCTTCCACTGTCTCTTTGCCCATCAGAAGCTTCCTCGTAGGCATCCTCCTCCCTTGGCAGGGAGCCGCATGCGGGGGCTTCAAACACAAGCAGCAAAATGTCTTATGGATGTCTTGCAAAGCCCAGGCAGCACCAAATCAAGGTGTTATTTTTTGCTAAGGGAAAAACAGCAAAAATAAATTGCAGGTCTTTCGAGAAAGGCCGGACCAACTTTTGCTCTCTGCCTATGGAGCAAACTGACCTTGGAAGCGGTTGGAGCAGAGTAGACTGCTAAAAAGGTGTTATTTGCAGAAGTATTTTCACATTTATTCAGTTCTATATCATGATTCACAAGATAATTTAATTTTTTTGAACTGAAGTCAATTTTTGATCCTTTTTTTTTTTTTTTCCCAAAAACAGAACTTCTGGGAAACAAGGTGGAATAAAAGTACCAACTACAATATTAAAACTACCACTATATTTAACATAGAAACACCACTGCTGTATTTCAAAGAGACACAGAAAAATAAATCACATGAATAAAAGTCCTAATAATATTTAACCATAATAACAGGATAAAAGAGAAAGGATCAAGTATACCCAGTGAATCACTGCAGGGATATTCACATCTCAGTGTCTTCCAAAAGTACATCCGTTTCTAAGAGGACAGGCTCATGGGCAGGCTTAGAAACCAAACATTTGGACACTTGATAATGCTCAAATAAGAGCGTATTAATCCTGCTCATAAGGATGAGTCCTCTCTGCTGTTGACTGCTTTTTTTTTTTTTCATCTTGCAATCTGACTTAGGCACCATTTGGGGGATCTAAATATAATTTAATGTTTTCTCTGTGGAATTTATTTTCATAGTTATGATCCAAGTTTTTTACTTGTAACATCAACCCATTGGTAACATGAGGGGGAAAAACAAAAGGCTGTGTGAAGATGCATGTTAGTTTTCAATTTGGTTATTTTTATATTTTAAATTTTTGTTTTATTTCTTTTATTTTCTCAAGAATAGAAGGCACTTTTCCATATGCCCATCAGTTTTGAGAGGGGTTACTCTGAGTTTTGCTTTTTTTCCCCCCCCCCCACGGAAAACTTTGAGTTGTCATGGTCATTTCTTGCCTTCTGGAGTCACTCCATCCTATTTCTACCTCAAATGCCTCAATTCTGAGTTTCTGCATTGCACTAAGTCCTTTGACATGCTGCTGCAGGAAGAAATGTGGGGTCCCAAGCAGCCCCAAGGGGTAGAGAGGGCTTCGCCTTCCAGCAGAGCTGTGGGCTGCAGGACCAAGGCTGAAAGTTTGTAAACTCAACCAGAAGGACTCCGGGCACTCATATATCTTACCTGGCTCCTTGTCTTTTGTTCAGTCTTGTCTTGAGAGTGCAAATCTTCCAAAGCAGCCTGGAGAAATGCAGGAGACTTGTCAGCTGTGGCATTCATTGAGCATCTAGGTTCAGTAGTTCGGCCTTGATCCACAACCCTTTTAAGTCAACAGAAGACTTGATTCACACTAATACTTGTGCTTAAAATGGAATGTTGGTCCTTTTCAAACTTTTACTGAAAATTAGGACAGCTCATTAATGGAGATAATAAGCCTAAGATCAATTAAATAAATTTACAGAAAACAAAGATGTATGAACTTGGAGAGCGTGTAAATGTTCAGTTAAAGTTTTATTACCTCCTTGAACGCTGACCTTCAAAATCACACATCTCCATCTGCTCATGAAATCTATATGTTTTGAAATGAGGGAATAGAAGTTCAGAGCATGAATTTCCTAAGGGCTGGGTTCTTGGGGGAAGCAAAACTAGGGAAGCATGACCAATAATTTCCCAGCCTGAAAATCTCCAGAGTTATCAGCAAAGATAGGGAGGAGAGGCTTTATGATGTGGCGGGCATAGCTGATTAGAAAATTCACTTTAAATGGATGCTAAAACAGAGAGAGAAGGATCTTGGCTGGCACTCAAAATTTAAATAGAGCATAAAAAGCTGTTACTTTATCATTTCACAAGGAACTAAAGGAGAGCAATCAAGAATACTTGTATACAACTTACTGTAGTAAAGAAAAATAAAGGGACTATAATTCAGATTTTGGAACCCAACAGCTTTATGTACGAGAGCAATAATAAATACAGAAATAACAAGATGAAGGAGAATTCACAAAGCTATTTAAAAATGATTTGAATTAAACAATGGATTAGTGAGCATTTGAGCAGATCTAAGTATCTTTACGCTGCTACAGTCCTTGATTGAGTATAAACAACAGGACAAAACAGGAAAGTAAAACTCCTGGAAATCACAATTACTGCAGTCTGTAACTGCAGTTTACATTTACCCTATTCATTGCTCAAAGATGAAATTGTGGCAGCTCTGTAACAACTGCCTCCTGGAAACCCATTTACTGGATTGCACTGTCTTAAAGGCTTATGGCCGGTCCCCAGCGAACGTGCCAGGCTGATGGTGTCAACATTGCATCTCCTCTAGCTGCAATGGTATATTTTGCTATACCAGCTTCAGGAGCACTGCATAATGTTGTATTCCAAGGGGAAGTGTTTTGTAAGGATTATCTTTGTTGTTGTTTATTATTTACCCAGGACTTCAAATAGGCATTAGAAGCAGTCAAATAAAAGGTCCTTCTCTAGGGAACTTGTGAGCCGGTGTCCCAAGGGGCCTGAACATTCACACACACTTACCTTTAAGCACGACGAATGGGTCAGCAAACGAGTCCCCCATGAGATGGGGTCTGACTGCACATTAAACAGCCCGGGGATGGAAAGGCCAGGAAGGGCAGCAGGACAGCACGTGGGTTTAAGATCACTCCAGAGCATTGCACACTGCTCGACACAGCATCACAGGGTGCAGCAAGACCATGGCAGCTTGCTCGCTTAACTATTTAACAAAAGAGATCATTAGGAAGGATTCAAGAATTAAAAAAAAAAAAAAAAAAAAGCATTGTTTCTTCATCAGAATGAAAAATTACGAAGCTTGCCTTAAAGATAAATGTTTTGCCTTCTATTACACCTTCCGCTAGGAAACAGCATCACACTGATACTTAATCAAACTTACACACTGAATGCTACATGTGCATCTGACTGTGCTTCATGTAAGGAGGGCTGGAACAAGAACTGCTAACTGGCTTCCCTGGCTTTATAAGATACACTGTATCCCAAGTACATCCCTTCATTCCGACATTTTAATCAGAATATTTTCCATCGTGTTTGGAAAGATAGGCGGGCAAGTAGGGAGGGAGGTAGAAGTCTGGTAGACAGATATACAGATACCCAAGTAGATAGATGGATTATATGTCTTGCACCTCTGGCAGTGATTCACTCTGTGAAGGGAATGTGTAAGACATCAAACAAAACTCTCTTCTGATGCTGACATGAGAAATTAGTATCTCAAGGTGTAAAGTAGTATGTAACTTACCTATAGTTTTTGTAAAGAGAACAAAGATTCGGATGTATTTTAGCTTTGATGTACTTTAATATTTTTAAACAAGTCAAGCTGTTAAATAAATAGCTATGTATAGATTGGAAAAGAAAGAGAGAGGGGATGGGCAGGATGCACTTGCTAGACAAAATGATTGCAACCTAACGGGAAATGTGTTGCACCTTAGCATTTAGAAATAAAGCTTTGCAAACATTATACAAGGATTCCACAGTTGGTTATCTTCTTTCCAGAGAAGTAATAAGGGTGTATTTATTACTTTATTACTTTTCTATTATTACATTATTGCTTTCCTGTAAGTAATAAGCATGTTTCACTGACTGATACTTCCATGCAGCAAAAGAATAGGAACAAGAAAAAAAAAATGGAATAAAGACAATGATAATGTAGAGTGAATAATAGGAAAAACCTCTATTTCTTGAAAGACAGCTACAATAGACTCTGAAATAATCGTTTGGTCAAAATACTGGGAATAGTCTATAGGGAACAAACTTTTGCACCAACAGGGGATGAACTTGTAACCCAACAGCTTTCATCCATCTCAAACTTATGATTCAACCGATAGAATAAGGAGAGGGTGCAGACATCAAAGAAAATTGCTTTAGGGAATTTAATCTTATTATTAGCTCTTTACCCCCAGGGATGCTGTTATAAAATGAAAAACACCTCCTAAAGTTGCCATAATGGTAAAATGAAAAAGGAATACTTATTTGGAAGAAAATGCATTTCAGATATTTGTAAGACAGCAGAAGACAATAACATGAGAAACAAGCAGTCAGATTTCAGCAGATAAAAACAGCTCCTGTACAACTGCGGAGCAGCAGGACCCCATGACAAGCAATAGATCTTTGTTTAAGGATTAATTGCCACCTTTCAGCAACAGAGGCTTTCCATCAGTGGGAAGCTTGAAGAGAGAGCTTTGGTGAAAGGCAGTATTATCCTCGCCATGTCCCAGTGGTTTCAAAAGGTAATTGAGTCTTCTTGCAAGAGAAGGGACTTCTGCAAGCAGCACTGTACTGCCAATAACAACCTTTGATGCATCAGTAGCTCCCTTCCATTAAAGTATTATATCATTAGCATATAGGGGTATTTATTATGTATAGAATATCAAAACATGGTGACTTCTAAAAGCTTACTTTGAAAGAAAAGTAATTCATTTTGTCCGAAGGGTGAAAAACCAGCTTAGGCTTATGCAGTGAAGTGCATAAAGAGGTATTACAGAGTTTGGAGAACAGCAGACAACCATGGAGAAGATGCTCCTGAGAGCGTAACTCCAGAGGACAGCCAGTTTCCTATTTTATTTTGCTTTGCTACATTATATTACCTGGGGTACCAACAGATCTTTGCACAGGCCGATACAAATTGCATCAGAGCTTTCTAGGGAGCTTTCCTTTTCTGCTCCCCTGGCAGTCTTACCTCTGCAGCCACTTAATCTAGATGCTTTTGCTTCAGTCGTGCACTGGTCTGAACTCCTTGCCCCTCTTCTTACTACCCCAGCAGTCTTATTCCTCGTATCTCCTGTTGATAGTGTTTTGGGTGAAATCACAGCACTGCCCAATTCCTAGACCTTGAACACATGTGGTTGTGGTGGGTTGAGATTAGTATCTCTCACTGATTCCCCAAGAAAGGCAGCTTAAGCCTAAAATCCTGACATATGTGTATTAAATTTGTAACCAGTCATGCCAGCTTCCCATTTAAGTACTGTTATTCGCTTTCCATATGCCTTCCTCCCTGCTCAACTACAAGACCAGATAAAAGGCACACAGAGTCAACACGCAAATTTGTGACCTAGGAGCCGTTAAAAGCGCAGACCTGGACTAAGACCACAAGCTTATTTCACACAAGTGACTGAAGAGTAGTCACACGGCAGTGATTTTCACAGCTGCTGAGAGCCGCGGCCTTCAGATGGTATATTAAATTCAATATTCCCTTATGCAGATCTGTAATCAATTTTTAAGCCCAGAAATTTAATATCTCCCAACGCTGGAGTAAATTTCCGGTGTTGTAAAGACAGCAAGGATCAAATTTATAGGCTGTTTTCCAAGCATTCAGCTGTCATTCTGTGGCCCACTTTATTGGGTTTTCCTTATGCCTAAACTGAACCAAAGCCCGACACCTAATCACTTTTAGTAGCTTGTTGACTGTGAAGCTTTTTCATTATGTAAGCCTAAATGAGGATACCATAATGATAAGATGATATATAGTAATAAAAATAATAAAATATTAGCAGCAAATTTTTATAGCAATTTAAAATCGTGCTCTTAAGAGTGAAGAGATAATCAGTTTGCCATTCCACAAAGAGCCAACGTGCACTAATTGCGCTCATGCGCTGAGAAGTGAAATTGCTTTAGACTTTATGGCTTTCCCATATTGAAAACCAATTCTGGAAATGTGCATTCAGACTCATAACACAAGTCTCATGATTCTTCCAGGCTTTCAGCATTGAACTTAATTTCAGGAAACCCTCACATTTTTTGTTTGTTCTTATCAGAGGAGTATTTTCACACTTATTGTACTTTTTCTTCTCGTTTTGAATGAAACAGTGAACAACCCAGACCCTCCAGAGTGGAAAATTGAAGCACGAGCTATAAAAGACTAAAAGGTGAAATACTGCATGGTATTTTTAGACGATAGCATAATGATGCAGTGATTTATAATTAAATACCACTTTTAGCACGCTAGGTATTCAGAGTAACAACTCAATAATATAATACAATAATAACTCAATAATATAATATCCAACACATTCATCAGTAATGAAAGTAAATTATTAGCTTGTTTATTAATAGCTAAAAATGAAACTGCTATAAACTTTGGTTGTGGTGGTCAGCAATGATTCATTACTCACATTATTTCCCATTAAAAATTAATTGGTTTTGTGCATAGTACCTCAAGTCCCCAGCAGTATATTTTTGTCCTCAATAATTTTTACGAGCTGAAATTTCTGGAAAACTGGTATATTCTATATGCACTGCTTTTTTTTTAAAAAAAAAAAAAAAAAAACCCACAACGGTTATTTTCAAAAACATTTATCACCCACATGCGAAATCAAGTGATCAAAATAACTCCCTGGTTTCTTTTAGTTCTACTTCTCCTCCTACCTCTCAAAGCCTCACTGTTCTATATTTAGGATTAAATTTTTGAAAGAGCTTTTTAGAATCCATGTTATTTAAATGTTTATATTCCAGTTCGTGTTTTATATCCTCATCACCTGAATACCCAAGAGCCAAACAGATAATTTAGCAATGACTAACATCTGCCCCATGCTGTTAATTCTCTCTTTTATCTTCTTCATTGGGAAATCATTTTACATATCATATTCTATCTTTGTGTAATTTAATATCTACCTGCTGTATCTGGCAACATTTATGAAGTTTAGGTTGAAACTTTGGACTAGACGGAGCAGTTGTTAAGGTCTACAGTCGTATTTCAGCCCTCTTTCCTAACGCACGCACTTTCATATCTAGTCTACCCATATCATATGTTACTGCCTGCAGGTCTTGACTGATCCCAACCCCGTCGATCACTGAAGTGTAGAGGGAAATCCTAAAAATAAGGGTAAAGGCAAAAGTGTGAGAAAACTCGCATGAGACTAAGTCCATAAGTCTTTTTCTAACTGTGGAATAAAATTTAATAGGAAGGTACAGTTATATGGTGTTTGATGTGGAAATCAACCACGAGAGAGATGGTCTTTCCTATCTAAATCATGAAGGACGATCACACCCGGTTCAGAAGATGCAGGACTGAGTGGGCTGCAGCCCCCCAACACTTCCTGCTCCCTGAGTAACGAGCTCCAAAACTGGGGCCTTCCACAGATTCGGAGCATATTCCTACTTAAACAAACGGGGTTGTGATTATTATTATTATTACCATAGCAGAAAAGGACAGCGACTCTTCCTCCCATTCCTCTTCTATAACCAGAAACTAGAATAGCTAACATGGTCTTAAAAGGTAGCCTGAACTTTGCACACCGCATATTTTGGAACTGAAAAGATCTAAGTGTCCATTTCTTGAGTTGTCTCCACTTAGAGACTGCTACAGATCAGCAGATCAGCCTGTACTTTTCATCTGGGATGTGTGAAATACAGGCAAAAGGCTGCAAGGCCACATTTCTCCAAGCTCCTTGGAATTAAAGCTTTTCCCATTACACCTTTTTACTTTTTGTAAAGCAGCAAACTTATTTCTTAGGCAGGAAATGAAGGGGAACCTAGAAGCAGCACTTTTGCTCTTTAGACAAATTCATTGCATCAAAAATAAAAAATATAAGCTAGGTAAGCTAGGGCTGACAAGGGAAATACCTATACTATCAAAAGTGCCATTTTTCAGCAGCGGGTGATTCTATTTATGAAGCACTGGAAGGGCACTAAATCCAAAATTGAATTTACTACAAAGACATTAAGTCCAACACAAGCTGCAGTTAAGAGCACTTTTTTCCACAACTGCTTCATCTTGAAAGTCATACAAAATACCCAGGGAGGGGCAATCATGGGAAAGCTTAGAGACAGACAACATCTACTGCACACGGACATTGCTTTGCTTCATCAAGGCAGATACAATTAAGTATTTCAAGGATGAGAATTGAGACCTCTACCTTTGTTTTCAAAGCTTCTTCCTGTCTCCATTTTTCTCCTCCTGAATACAAGAGTCTTCAGAAGACGAGACACAAATTCTATGGATACCCAGATCTTCTCCAGAGCAAGATCTGCCATCCTGTAGAACAGAGGCCTCCAATTGCCAAGGCAATGGGATATATCTACAGCTGTTGGCTAAACACTTCCCAGCACCTTCTTTGGGGTGAGCATGAGGAGTCAGTATGGGCTCCACTCATGTCCTGGTTGCTTTTCTGGTACTAGCAACAGGTTCTAGCAAGCTATGAGCATTGCACCAGCCCCCTCCACCTGGAAATGGGACACTGCACTTCTTCACTGTCAGAAGCACCCATCCTGAAATACCACATTTTCTTCAAGTTTCTGTAATAGAAATCCTTGCTTCCACAAGCCTATTCAATTTTTCCTTTTATAGTCTTACTTTTAGATAAAATTCTCAAGTGATTTCATTGTAATACTGTCACGCTTCTCACTCGGTTCCCTGTCTTCCTTCCAACTGCTGCACAGGAAAATGTATTTGGAATTCAGTCTTTAAATTTTTATTTCCATGAACTCTTTTTTAGCTGAGCATGTCATTCCATTGCTTCCAGCCCACTCTGCTACTTCTGCAGTTGGCAATACTCATGTTTCTCAATAAGGGCATGCTCTCCGTGCAAACAGCTAAACACAGTCCCAGTGATAATGATGTTTTCCCTGTGCCATTTCTCACTGAGGCTGAAGGTGAGCTTGTAAACCAGATGTTTTTGGCAAAAACAAATTCCTAAGCTCCTGACCTAGCAAAAGCTTCTTCAGCATATCTGAGAAGCTCGGAAACATCCTGCATGATTTATAATACTGGATACGGAACAACAAACAGAACATTATATAAGGAAACAGACTATCATTATTTTAATATTGTTATTTATGAATACCTATACAATATTCACAACTGTTTTTCCATCTACTCAAAACAATACCTCTAATTGCTTTAACTCTCCATAATTCGGTATTTTTTTTTTCAGGCAGGCATTGTAATTCAGTCCGGTTTTGTGATTCAGATAGAGGAGGAGGAAAACAGATAAACAGTCATTTATCATGTGTTATTTACGCAAATATACTACTCTACCCCATAGACGCACTGTTTGCAGACAATGACCTATTCTTGCAAACAAGAATGTAGTCAAAATGCTGGGAAATGCTCGTTTTCTCTGTCGCCATCTCATCTGCAAGGCAGATCCAAGTAGTGGTTGTTGGAAACTGCTTACTTCACTCTATGAAAGAAATTACACGCACTGTGCTGAGCTGCAGCTCGTTACAGCAGCTTTTTGCACAGGGGCGTACAGTGAGCAGTGCCCTGCAAGGGAAAACACTGCCCTTTGGAGCCTTGTTGTAATCCCCTTCTCTGCGCCCAGCAGCAGAGGAGGGAGGATTAAAACACTCTCAGTGCTCCCTTCCACATGGAGGGAAGTACAGAAACCTCCGAGGATCCAACGCTGAGTGAGGCAGAGGCGCTGGAGCCCAGACCTTGGCAGAGTTTCACTACAGTCTTCAGAGGAACTTAAAGAATGGGTAACTTTGTATCACAGGAATATAAAATTAATAAGGTTTGAAAACTTAATAATCTCAGGTCCTAATAATGAAAGAACACATGTACAGAAATAGCTGCCACACACCCTTGATTTACACCTTTTGAAACAGCCACAGGTGAAACAAGTTTGTAGGTTGCAGGCTTGGGAAGAAATGGGGCAGATCTCCACGCACAGCACACTTCTAAACACCCCTAATCAGCACAGGCAACCACCACTCCGTGCACTAGCACAGCACATTGATTTCCATGCACTGAGGCAGGTGTCGACCTCAAAGTTAGGTTTATTTTCTGGCTGTCATCATGTACCTAGGAAATCAGAGCGTTGGGAACCTTTTCAMWRAAAAWTTGGRAAAAAAAAAAAAAAAAAAAAAAACACAAGGAAAATTAGATCTGATCGGGAAAGGAATGTGAGAAAACAACAATGCACACAAGCAATTCCAAAGCAACAAGAAATATCACAAGAAAATCAACTTCAGCTCTAACACGGTAGATGTAACTCACTTGCAAACGTAACCAAAATTGCAGAACTTTGTAAGGACCAATAAGAAGTCTCATGTGATACTTGCCTTCTAGTTAATCAAAATTCATCTTCTGAGTCCTGTCTGATGTACAAAATGCAAACGTTATTTGCTGATTTTGCCACAGGACATTCCAAGGATGTCATTTATTTTCCCCGTTCATCCTCATTACAGAAATTGCTCCAGTAACCCTTAGGTAAAATTTGTCCGTCCTCATCTCTTTTTGCCAAATGAAGGGGCTTTTGGAATCTGCCTAAGAGGATTAAGAAAAAACTTCCCTAACTCAGAGGGTGTGTTCCTATGCCGAGAACGGTCCAATTCCTGCCTGAAATGCCCAAACCACTATGGAGAAAAGGCCTCAAAGGGCAAACAGCATCACACTGACACGGATGTGAGCTCTTGGAAATTTTATAAAATAATCAGACAGACAGTTATCAAAAGGAGACCTCGACAGGGGCAAGCTCTCAGCTTTCTTTTTTCCTTTCTTTTTTTCCTAATTGGATTCCAAAAAAAAGTCTTTGAGTCTGATGACAATCTGTTATACTCCAAACACCTTTACTTTGAGAGGGTTGAGGGGCCGTTCTACCCACCAAAGGTAAGCTGCCCCCCTTCAATGGTACTTGAGAAGAAGTTTTCCAGATTTTCAGGTTTTATACAAAACAGACGTGGTGCACCTCCCTGATAACCAGCCTGACAGTGGCATTCATTCACTTGAAGTCATTTAATTTTGTTGTTAAGAAACAGAACGGAGTGAAAGGAAAAAATAAGCAACGTTACAAGTTTTAGTCTGTAGCTGTTCCCTTTACAGCTCTCAAATTATTCTGCAGCAAACCACAAAGCAACCAATAATGGCTGTCCCAAGTAGCCTCTAGAGGTTCATATAACTTCCCCATTAGGAATGATGCCAGGTAATGTGCAAAACAGTGAAGATTTTTTTTTTTCTCACAAACTAAAGAACACTCACTCTGCCCAGTCAGAAATACCAAAATGACAGGACCAAGCGCAAAGTTTAAAAATATTATCTGCAGTCTACTAAATGTAGTTTATCCTGACTTTTGGAGATGAACTGCTTGGTTTGAAAGATACGTAGTATACATCTATACAGGACATAACGGCATTTTCTGTACCTGCTTTACAGATGTTGAACCCTAAAGTCCTTGAGAACAGTCTGCAAACAGTAGCTGAGGATTTTGGAAGACAGCAACTTGCTGCTTGCGAGTGAAGCATTGGATTTTAAAGGCGCTTTCTTTCAAGGGCTGATCCCAAACAGTAGTGCTCACACCAACCACTCCAAGAATTGGCTTTTGAAAAAGCCCTTTTTTTTTTTTTTCAAGTGCAGCATGAGACCCTGCATTCTGAAACAAGAGAAAGTACTCAGGAAAATACCAAGATGCAAATCATGACTCCCATTGATTATGAAGCCGAGAAATCTGGTAAGCAAGATCATATGGGACCTCTTACTGAAGAAGTAAACATACTTCAAGATCAATTGCCATCACTGGACCAAAGAATAGGGATATCCGTATCAGCCCAGCAAACCCTGCACCCTTGCACTCGCACAAGAACAGAGATCCTTTCTGGAAAACAGGAAGTCAAAATGTTTAAAAAATAGGTGCACCCACAATGGGAGGAATAACCTGTATCCCTTTGCAGAGAAGCTTAGCCCAAAGAGTATCTCCCTACAGAGGGATCCCCAAGTGACTTCATGGAGGAATAAGGAGGTCCTGGCAATGCCTGTGAGCTTAGGCTGGGAAAAGGAGCCTCTCACTCACCCATCTCTGATATTACACATGAGCCACGTTTATCTGTCCCAGTTTCAAGGGCAGGATTTTAACTTCAGGATTATGCATTTGTTCCTGACCTAAATCTATTACATTTCCCCATGTCTTACCACAAGCATATCTTTTAGTCAATTTTACTTCTGTTGTCATTCAGCTTGGGTCTCCCCCCTGACTGCTGAATTATGAAACACAGCGAGGATGAGCAACTTGGCTGCTTTGTGCCACTAACAGCACCAAACCAGGCAGTTTGTTCTCTGCTTGGTTTTGATCCAAGAGGCCTGGTCATTTACTGCAGTTCACGCTGCAGTAATCTAGGGGCTGTTTCCTTTCTGCATTTTTAATCAGCCAACCCTCTGGTTGCTTTTTTGAGCAGGGCTAAAATGAGCAGAAGCTGCTATTTCATCACCCACCCAGCTAGGCCAGGGTGGGCCAAGTTGCTTAACCTCTTGATTACCTTAATAATATGCACACGTGTTTCAATCCATTTCTTCATTAACATCTTTTATCCTGCTGCTATTTCATCTAGCTCTGTTACAGCCCTACAGCATCTTTTCTCACTCAGGTAAAGCGAAATAATTTTTATAAACCCTGTCCCCCATTGCAGTCTTGGCTCCTTGGAAACACCCTTCAGCACAGCAACAGAACTGGAAGCTTGTTCTCTGACAAACCTCCCCTGTGAAGAAGATCACTCCACTCCTAATCCACTCCATCTTCCGGCGGCCTCTGAATCAATCCTTTTCTTTAGCCATCTTGGACATGTCGTGATGACAATTCAGGAGTTTAGCTGAACAGAGCGAGCAAATGCAACACAGGAGAAAGCAAACCATTAACTGCTCAAAATAATTCACCTATGCATTTTTGTTAGAGATCCATGAGTTATGCATAGGTATTCAAAGACTTCTTTTTATTATTTTCATATTCAACTAAAATGGATGCTTTAGGACTTTTAAAATATGTATGAATATTTTCTATGAATAATTTGAAAATAAGAGGTTTTTATATCAAAATCATACCAGTAAAATAACTGCTTCCAGTGTTCCTTTGAAATATATATCCTTTGCCCATTGGGGATGCAACCCCAATTAGGCTGTCTGAGGTCTAAAAATGGAAAGTTACTTTAAATTCATGACTGTGCAGCCACAACCCACAATGGAAAGTTATTGTTTTGCTTGGATTTAAATACTCTGGGCATTTGTTATCAATAAAATATCACAACTTCTACTTTACATATTATATTCTGACCTGGACTGAAATCTCCTGAAATCCAATATTAACTACAGATTTGCTCTTTCAGTTCCTATGACTTTGTGTCATTATGAATAAAATTCTTTGAAAATAACATTTTTAAAATCTCATGTTCATAGCTTCAAAACTTACATAAAGTTTTCTTATTCTCATCCTCAAAATTATTCTTCCTTTTACAGCAATCATTTCATTCAAAAGAAAAATGCTATTTTTAACTGTGATTTTAGCTTTAAACTTTCACAAGTGTATTAAAGTCTCTTCTCCAAAATATAGAAGATTATACATATGAAAAGGGTAAAATACAGAATGCAACCAAAGCCTTTACACAACAGTCATTCTCCTCCGAACCTCCCACTGCAGTTATTCCGCAAGTAGCATTACCTATATATTGTTTTGGTGCTACAATATTCAAGTATTTCTTATGCTTTCTTTCATTATAGTCAATTAGATGAAAAAAAAAAATCTATATATTTACGTGACCAGGTAAAGGCCAGTTAAAGATAAAAAGGACATCTTTACCTACGGTGTTCTGTTGAAAGTACCTGTTTTGAACATTCATCAGTGTTATATCTAACAGTCTTTTGAAAATTATGAGTTAAAAATGAAAAAGTGCATCAGGGAAACCTGATGTACAGGGAACGTAATCCTGTTCTTTTGAATAAACATGATTCCCTGCTCAGAAATTTAAGTTCTATAATAATAATCCTAACATCACCTTGCATTTTGGGTGATACTCTTTGCTAAATCCAGGAAAATGTAAGTATTTTTCATCAACTCTTTTTTTTCCCCCCCATAATAGCTCTAAATAGATCCATTATTTTCCTTGCTCTTTTATGACAGATTCAAAGGTTAGAGCCTCCAAACTTCCATTCACTTCTGCAGTCTTTTACTCATTCTTCCATATAAATCAGGAACTCCAAACACACGGTGATTCCTGTCATGGACCATAAGAGAAACAAAACAGCATCTACAGATTTACTGTTTGAACACTCTGTGTTCTCCTCATGAGGGTGTGGTTTGGCTATTCAGTGCACAAACGAGGATCATACACAAATTTCCAACTGATTCCCTAACTCTAGTGTATACCAACAGGATGCCCTTTGGATTGCTTACCTGGCCAATAAAAAGATCATGTTGAATAAAAAACTCAGTAGCAGAAAACTGGCCTGTAAAAGTCAATAGGGTTTTGCCATAACTTTGCAAACAGTAGGTGAACCTGAAGGCAATCATTGCTCAAAAGTCAAGAGCAAACTGCAACACTTTAAAGCCAACCAGGAACTGATCACATGCATAAGGTCATGTAAGGTGTACAGATACATCTAATTTATTCAAAAAACCACATAAAATAAGCATGAGCATGGAATAGAGGCAAAGAGAATTTTCTTACTATTCCACTGCTGGTTCTTCTAGTACCTTCAGCTTTCAATAGTTTAAATGAGACATTTTAGTATTTCTCAGTAGCCTGAAGCTTGGAAATGTCTTTCCTGTTTGATATTTCTTACCCAGTTGCTTTAACGCTAAGATCAAACATAACGATCTCTGACTCAAAAGAGCCTAGAAACATAAGTCATAGTTTAGGTGAATATCTGAAATATTTTTTAAAAGTCTTGCACACCATGGTTAGCAGGTGTTTCAGAAACCTCAGAAAAGGCAGGTTTTCAACACACACATACAAAAAAGTATTTTTTTTCTTTGAGCCAGCCTAGATTGGATGTTTTTGAGAGCTAAGTTTCATGAAGAAAGGAAACTTAATTGAAAAGCTGCCTTTGCAAATGAGTGTTCTCTCCCCACAATACAGGTATTTCAAAAGGCTGCAGAAGGCAAAATGAAAAGTAAGCAGGCTGTAAATGCTGCACTCTATCTTTTTAGACTTCATATACATACATTTATCATCACACATGTATCTCTCATATAGAGGGAAATGAAATTTCTCGCAGAAGGAGAATAGTATGTTACCTACCAACCTACCAAAAACATGTGAAAAAGGTAAAATAGCAGTCATAAATGCAAAAACAAATTACACATGCACACACACACGAGAACTAACAAGAAAAAATAAATCCAACTGGACAGAGAAGGAAAAGCCTCCCAAGAATATTATAAAGTAATCTGAGTACTCACAAGACACGGCTTCAGCAATGTACAAATCTTGTATAATGGACATTTATGGACTATAGGGAGGGACAAAAGTACAAAATATCTTGCAGTTTTATACATGCCCTCATCACAACATGTAGCACTTTTCACAGATGCTAAGGCCAAATTCACATACAATATTGATTGCTATATAAGCTGTTTTATGGGAAAGCCATAGACAGGCTTTCCTGCTCGTGAGAAAAATAGGGAAGAGCGGAGCAAAAATACCAAATTACAAGAGAGGAAAACCCATCAATCAAGGCACACTGATGACTGACAAACACCAGGTATGCACTCTACTATCACCTCAGCGCCAGAAAACTCTAATATATAAAGTGGAAAGTTACTATCTTGTGGAAAAAGTCAGAGATAACAGTGGCAAAACTTGGAAGTTGTAATAAAAATCAACTAGCAAAGAAGTGTTGAAACCACATTACAGAGGAAAGGCTGGTGTCTAAGATAGCAAGTGCAAGAAGAGATAGGATTGGTGTTTGCTGACAAAGTCAGGGAAATTATCGAATTCAGCATCAGCTGCTATGGACTACTCACCATTACAGCATTAGTTTTGTCACAGGCATCATATGGAATCAGAGCGTCAGGCTGCAAGGCACCAATATAGATACACCCGCACTGAGAAATAGCTGAGGGGGGAGAATAGAAAGGGAATCACAGTTAGAGAAAAGCCATGTAGTAGAAATGACTTCACAATCATATCTGAAGCAAAACTTCTCATCCCACTGCTCCATTTTCATTCCCTTCTGAACACTGGCCTGAATCCCTACATCTCCAGAAGCAGATCCTTAGGAGAGCTCTGCTGCAAATCAGGGAGAAAGCTCGCCCTTTACAGCCAATATTACCTGTGTTTGCAGAGAGATCACATCATATCCCAACATTATTAATGTCAACTGCTTACATCCGGAACCCTGAAATATGAAATGGAGCAGGTGACCTCTCGTAACTGGTGCAAAGCAGCTCATGCCCAGCCCATTCCAAAATTCTTGCTTTATTACTGCCATTAATACATGAATGTGTGCATCGTTTCAGCTTTTGTCCTATGCTTGTTCGTTAAGAGATTTAAAAGTGCATGCTCAGTTGCACATTATAAATTGAAATGCGAATTGGAGGCACTCCAAACTACATGCCTCACCAAGTTATCCTGGGGAGAAAGTCAGTGCATATGAGCAACAAAGATAATTAAGTCTTGGGAAAACTGTGTCAAACACACTAGAGTTGCTCCAGAGTTTCTTGGAGCTCATCTGTGTCTAGAAATATACCTGAGAACACATCTGGGCCCTGATGAAACCAAGGATCTTCAGCAGGCTGTGAATTTTATACAGCAATCATCAGAGCATTTGCATTCCTGGTGCTTAAGGAAAGCGTGAACACTGCAAATACGTTGAGAGACACAGGAGAGCAAAACTGTAGTGGAATTTGCTGTGTTAGGGAACAAGAGAAACAGCTTGTAAGCAAAGGATTCCTCAGTGCATCCTCACCCCCACTATCAATGTGACTCCACTCTTTTCCTTTTTACAGAATGAAAGTTAGGCATCATTCCCTGCTGCCTTGAATACTTACTCGTTCACTTATTAGCTTCTTGCAGTTAATCAACAATCAGCAAAATTGTTGATGTCCTCTTTGAATATAACCTCCAGCCTCATCCTGTGAGTCCCATTTGCTCTTTCTTATTAGTGAAATTTTATTCCTTGGCTAAACGATGTGACCTGTCCTGGGAGAAGCACTTTTGTGCTGCCCATAGACTGTGATGGCTCCCTGCTCCATCTGCAGGAACATGCTGCTCGTTTTGATGCATTTCAGAGCCTGGCATAAGCAGCAATGCCAGTTACTGCTCTGCCAGAATGAGATTTTATGGTCCAGTTGTCAAAGGAGTAACTGGAATCCATTTGGCACATGCAAAAACCTGTTAGTGTGGGAATTACCTGTGCCCGCCACGGCTGACAAGTGTTAATTAAGAGGTTATCCTGGAGGAGCAGCAGCGCTGGAAGAACCCTCTACCTGCTCAGCTTCACGAGTAAACCCTTATCAGCTCCTTCCTGGGCTGGTGAAAGTGAACTTCCAGCCTTCGGGGCTAGGACTTCAAAGAGAAATTAAATAAATAAGTGAAGCATTAGCCAAGTGAAACAGAACAGGAAGGTGATAAAGGTGATACATGATAAGCGTAGAAAGGACAAACACCACGAGTACAGACAGAAGTGTTTGTCAAATATCTTGTGTCAAGGCATCTCTGCAGTCCCAACATTCCCCAGCTGGGTGGAGGTGATGCCCTCCCTCAGGGTGCCATGGCAGCTCTGCCATTAGCTGCACGGAGGTGGAATCTGACGGAGCAGCAGAGTCCACATTACCCCACATTAGCCAAATGAGATTTCCAAAAGAGCCAAGGCGTCTTTTAGATGAGACTCCAACTTCTGCTCTGATAAAACTCCAGAGCTTCTGACACAGTCTGCTATGAAGCCTAGGGCCCTGGTCCAGATGTTTCTGCATTACCTCAGCTGGTTCTTGTAAGCTCTTGTGCATTATCTCCATCTATATCTATACTTCTAGGATCAGTTCAGAACCATCTTCCTTTAGAGTGAGATTGAGCAAGACACAAACGTGCACTTGTTTTACAAGAAGTTTATGGCATTGGGGAGTGATCAAAGACAATAAAACTATTACATTGCATGTGCATTACCTGTGAATACAATTGCCTTTCAAGTTCTGCTATTATAAACGCTCTCTTTATAGCCTTCTCTTTGTGGTAATTCCTCCTGAAAATCTTATTCATGGATCTTGATTTATCAAAATCCTTAAAAGGTGCATAAATGTAGATTTGTGTCAAAAAGGCATATAAAAAATTATTAAAGACAATTATAGTGTTTGTAACAGCTAAAGTACTAGATCAAGAACTGTGTACATGGTCTATAAGTAAAAGTAGATGTGTATTTATATATGGTGTTTATCTATAAACATACCATACTTAAATGGATTGTCATAGTAAACAAACCATTAAATTCCATCAAAAAAATCTGTAGTCATATTCAGAAGAGATATCCTAAAATCTGACTGACTATTTGAGAATGAGTTACAAAAAGGGAGATAATTACTGGAAGTGGGACGTGCGAGGACAGAAGCTTACAAATGTGGAACAGCAAGGCTCGATTGAACTTGGGAGTTACGGTTTACATTAGCTCGGGGTTTTATTCCCTGAATGCAAAACTAAATCAGAACAGTGAATCACAGCGTAAAATCCCATGAACGGGAGCCAGATGCGCCTTTCCCGAGGTAGTCATCTGTAACCGCGCTGCAACTGACTAAGTTTTGTCCTGGAAGATGGAGGGATTTCTAGGGCCATCAATGACCATGTTATACACAAGCAAATATTATTTGTTGCAAACAATGCAGGAAACATGCAAAATACAAATACTCTAGACAGACCCACCGAGCACAAACCCTGCTGAGGGCCAGGCCCTCTCCAGACCCAATTTTTGGTGAAGGCCATGGGCTTAGACTCTTCCAACTCCTCTATGATCAGGATGACAGAGGTAGGCAATTCAAACATAAAGACCACTTGGGCTTCCAAGAAAAAGCTGCAGAGAAACACTGTAGCCCATCACTGAGTGTCTGTCTGTGCACACGACCCCCAAGGGCCAGCATTGGGCCAGTGACACTGCACGCGTGGGCAAACGCGATAGAGAGCCTATAGCCCAAATCGGGACACAGCAGTGGAGACAGCTGGGCCTCTTACAAGATGATGCTAAATAAAAAGATTTGCCAGGGTAATGCAAAATGTAAGGCAGAATGGGTGCTGCAACTTGCCTCAGGAGCAAAAACAACATCAGAATAAAGCCAAGAGAAGGTGGATTGCTAAAGAAAATCACAGACGAGAAAATAAAATCAGATGTAATAGGTCCCCAGAGGAAACGCGTATGGAGTCAGAACAAAAGAAAGGGCTTTACCACATGCAAACAAAAGACAGACAGTTGCAAGAAAAGCACTACAGAATTGGAAAAGGGAGATGGATCCAAAAAGCCATCCAGTCAAAGTAATTCTGGGAGGTGCTTAAATAAAAAGATGGCACTTTGCAAGAATGTGTACAGGATCAAAATGTGCCCCCCTCCTGCAGAAGCAGTTAGCAAATTCCTGTGCCCTTCATCAAACTGCTCAAAGGGAACCTGTCCGCACAGCCTGATTTCTGAGAGCATTTTCGTTTGGTCTTGGTGGGCATCAACATCATTATCCACGACAGTTTTGTGGTTTTCCCTATGAATTGATGTTGTCAGGCAGCCCACACAGCAGCCCAAAGATAATTGGCAAGCTTTTCCCAAAAACAAGTCCTTTCCACACCAAGAAAGAGAAAACCAAGACACACAGAGCATGTTGTCATTCACGCTTTTTAACTATAGGTTGAATAGATCAACTTAGCATTTAAAAACAGGTCTCTTTTTTTGCTGAAAAAATATTGAGAAAACTTCATGTAACTTAACTGTTTCCTAATGTGAATATCTACATGTCTCAATCTAACTCCCATTGAAATCAATGGGGGGGGGGGAAAGGTGTGTTTGCTCTGATTTCAGAGCTGGTGATCAGGTTCCAAGACATTAATTGCGAAGCATAAGAAGAACAGAGATTCCTCTGTTACATTAATGTTTTTATTATGATTGGTTGTACAAAAGCCAAACAACAGCCTTAGCAGCACTATAAAGTTAACCTTCCAGAAAAATAGCCTTCTCCTCCATCCTGACCAGATATATGTAAAGAGATGGCTCATAAAATATAAGAGCTGACCAGAAAAAAAAAATCCTCACTGTTTGAGCAGAATTTGGTTGTTGGTGCTGGAGAGAACATGCAAGTCTGAAATATTTTCCATGAGAGAATATTGTTTTAAAGACAGCTGAGCCAGGTACCTTCCTCCCACTCTTGGTGTGAAGTTACAGGGAGATTTTCTTCTCACTTCTAGCTGGAAGGAGGAGAAATTGGGGAATCCAAAACTTCATGCATTTGCATGCAGTGAATGGGGATTAAAAAAAAAAAAAAAAAAAAAATCGACAGAAATAGTAGGATTGTCAGAGGAGATAACGAGCTCTCTCCTGATGTCCCATGCAGATTGTGACCTCTTGTGCCACTGAGATTAGCACATTATTAATCCCCAGCTAAATCTCGTTGGAAATGAGAAGGGACCCTAGGAAAAGGCTTTCCATGCTACAGGGCACCCAAGGTGCTCCACACTTTATGTCAATGTGATTTATCTGCATAGGGGCTAATAACTGTTTGGGGAGGCCAAGAAGTTTTGCTTTAGCAGATTAATCCTCAGGATCCAGTACAAAACTACAGTGGCCAAGTTGATTTTTTTCTCCACTAAATGGATATCATTTTAATGTCATTTGAAAGAAGCACGTCCTGTTTACATTCACTGCATAATCATGTAAAATTCAATTGATTCACAACTCACCCTCCTCACCCTCCATCTGTCCCATGCAAGGACACTGGCCAACGAACAGTTATTTTTATCAGTTCTGAAGATGGTTGATTTTAATTCCTAGATTTGATAAATTACATGTTAAGTGTTCTGAATGAACCATATATAAAATGAGTAGTAATGAATAGTATATAAAATGTGTTCAGAAAATCAAAATTCCTTCCTGGACTACTGGCTAAGTAGATTCCTATATACTGCACAATGAGTGCATGCAGACCACTGGGACTTGGGACGTTCTCCTACATAGCTGAAAAAAATAAGAAAAAAAAAAAAAGGAAGGAAAGAAGGAAGAAGGAAAGGACCGATGACTCTGAAAGTTGCTTGAGGTCATGAAGCGAAATGCATACTTATCAGAACTGACATCAATAAAAAGATAGGGAGGAGACAGCTTATCTTTAGAGTGATAACAGCAGTGGAAAACCATTATCAGCAGAATTTCAAATGTGTATCAGGGTGTTCTTCATGCACTGAAAAAGCCTCAGGCGCTCCTAAATATGCTGGGTTTATCCTGTCCCACATTGATTTTGGAGTGAGAGTTAAATTTAGGCAGTTTCCTTTTTTCTGTCTTTTTTTTTTTTTTTTTTTTTTTTTTAAACTTAGAAGTTCAGCAGCTTCCTCAGCTGCTACGGTGGCAATGAGTGTGGATTAACGGAACATTTCCACATGGTCTGCTGGTAGGCCCCCAGCGCTCCTTCTTGTAGCAGTTTGGAGTGGTGGACCTTTGGCCCTGTTTTGACAGAGAAGAGAAACTTTTTTGGTCGAGAAAACTCTGCTGGCCAACAGCCTTGTTTTAACAGGTAGCACTGTGATAACCTCAGTTCTCTCCTCATCTACTTCTCTATTCTTTCTCTCCAACCCATTTCTGCTTTTTCTTCCACATTTTCAGGAACATCTGCCTAATGTATTCTAAGGGTTTTTTTCCCCCTCTGGTTTCCTATTATTTATACGACATCCTTTTTCAGTCAAGTGTTAACGCCGCCTTTATTATCAATGATTTTACTGACAGCAACCAGCTATTGCGCCAAAACCTGCAGCAATCCCTGCAAGTATCTTCATCTTCCTCCTCTAAAGGCGGCTTTGAACATGTAACTAAAAAAACTGCTGATTGACCTAATTGGCTACCAGGAGCTTATCACTTGGCTCCACCTCCCACTAGCCATTAAGCTGCAGGGTACCATTTCCTGCTAATTAATAGGCTCAATTACAGTATTTCTACTCCAGATCTTTCTGCTGCATTAAAAGTGAGCAAAACCCAGTGACAGACACAAACAGACTCTCTTGGCCAAGTCATGATCATCAGTTTGGTTGTTTTACAGCCTCCTCTCGCTTATGGAGATCTTTTTCCTCAACGTGCAATTTCCTTCCATATGGCACACAAGGAACCTGGGGGAGTTGTGCACGCAGAACTGCTCGGTCAACACATTCGTTACTTCTGTCCCGCTGCCCCAAAGCACTGATTCATCAGGAAATTGGACAAACAGCCAAAGCAGCCAAAAAAAAAAAATCAGAAAACTCTAGAAATAAAATCAACAGCAGAAAAAAAAAAAAATCTTAAAAGGCCGTTAAATAGGTAAGATTTACTTTCTTTGTATTCCTTGATTTTGATCTGCATGAAGGCTGAGTTGTGATTTATGCACTGTAAAAGTATCTATTCGTCACAAATGGTGCAGAGACAATTTGGAAAAATCCCACTAGACAAAACAACTGCTTTCCACGGGTTATTGAGCGTCCTCCTCCTGTGTGTGCAAACCTCATTTGTCTGCCTTCCCGGACGCCCTCGTCCCTGCCTATCCAATTGAAATCCCCAGAGCTGTTGAGGCAGGCCTAAAAATAGAGCGTAAATAAGTCTTGGGGATGCTCTGTTCACACAGAAGTTTTCAGAGCAGAGAAGAGGCTACCATCTACCACAACTTTCGTTCTCAATTATCCCTTCCTGAGAGGAGAGAGCTCATGAGCAGCCTGGTTTAACACAAAGGGTCCGTTCCTCCAGGTGGAGACAGGCGAGGGGAACCATACCAGAAGAAACATTGAGGGCAAGTCAGGGCAAGAGGGAAAAGGCACTGGCTCCTAAAACTAAATCATGCAGTGAGACTACACGGAGACTCCTGAGAAGCTGAAATATTCAGGCTAGCAGGAGGAACATGGTGGGGGACACCTGGCAGCGACCAAGGCATGGCCCATGGTCCCCGTCAGAGCTAGACCACAAACTCCATCCCACAACAGCATCATGGACTATCTTCCCAAGAAAAAGCCTTGCAGACTCCAAAGCTGTGCATCTAAAACACCAGATGATAAGGCAAGTTCACCCTTATTATAACCATTACTGCAGTGCTGACCTCTTTAGAAAATTGGCACCTCCTGTAGCGCTTGTTTCTGCTCACCTCTGCACTGGCTGGGTACAAGCACCACCACTGCACTTGCCCCAGGGAGCGCATGCTGGTGCCAAGCCTCTGCGTCCACCCCCACCGCAACACTGCCAGGCTTGAGGTGTCTCCTCCAAAGGGCCGGTAGCTGCACTGCACACACGCCTGCTGCACAAAAGAGAGCCAGAAAAGACGCATGGATAGCCCATTTGTGGCTCTCCTCAGAGGCCAACTCAGTCTATCCTTTTGTTCAACTATTGTAGAGATTTGGTGTTCTTGACCACGTATTTTCTGTGTCTGCTATTAGCAAACATTTTAAAACTTTTTTTTCTTTTAATGTATCATTTAACTCAAACATATTTTGCATCAGGAGCAAATGTAGTTGATCGCTGTGCTTGCTTTTTTTGTCAGAAACAAAACGTTGGGTCAAGGGTAGGTCTGCATTAATGGATTGCACAGATTTAATCCCAGATGACAAATGCATCTGAAATGCTATTCTGTGCATTTGCAAGGGTTGCACTGGACTCTCTTGCCTTGAAGATGACAGAAATAAATGCATATGCACAAATATACACCTGTAATATATCAGTAGTCTCACTGGCAAGTAGCATTAATGAATTGTATATTAACAGAGATGAATATGCACTAAAGAACACGAAAATGTCACATTTGCAACGAGTCTGAAATGGTAATACCTAGGTGGCTGCAAAAAAAACATGACTGGTGATTTTATTTATGCTTCATTCTCTAAAACAAAAGCTGTGCAATTAGGCCATGACACTGTGCAACTCTTACCAGTCTTATCCTGCAAAGCATGATCTTATGCTTATTACCTCTGGGTTTTCAGAGCAGAAAAGCTATCCCCGAGCCAGACATCGTGTTCAACAAATCCTCGTGTTTCTGAGTGCAGACTGCTGAACGTGTTCTTCCAGATTTTGGGGACAGTGACCATGTGCAGTGCTGCTGCACCCATGGTGCTGGTTACTCTTCCCAGCTGGAGCTGTTTGGTGCAACCACCAACTCTAATTATATGAAATTGCAGAGGAGGAGGAATCACAACCACACTACCATATCACCATGCCCGCTTCAAGCTGAATAATGCCAACTTGAGCAATTCCTTCACTGCCTTTTCCAGAAGGCACAATGCGGGGGGGGAGGCGGGGGAGGTTCCCCATCACTTGTCACTTTTTGGTCAACGCAAGCATTTCATGCAGCTACCTTCTTGTTCGCAGAGAAAAAGTCCCAGGCCCCTCTAAAACACTTGAGGCTTCAGTCCAAGGGAAAAGTACACATCCAAGCTTTTCCATCCAGGTTTTATAGGCAATATATTCACTCTCTAAAAATGTAATTACGCATAGGAAGGATTTCATTCCCAAGTTATTGCTGACTCAGCTACTTGCGCTCACATTGAGGAACACAGTAATTGCTTGGTAGCATCCGAAAATACTTGGATTAAGTTAATTAATAGCAATTCAAGACTAGTGGTCACTGTGGTGGTTTCTAGTCTTGACCTGATCATGCATATGTCCAAACATTCTCGTGATATCTCAAAAATTTCAAGCACTCATTCTTGAATTACACTCTTCATTTTCATTGAATTACACTGTTAAGGCCATGTCATTCAGGGAAATGAATTTAAAATATGATTTTCACAGAATCACAGAATCTTTAGGGTTAGAAGGGACCTCTCGAGATCATCTAGTCCAATCCCCCTGCTCCAGCAGAGACATCAGAGCCCATGGCACAGAGAAGGAGACTCCACAACCTCTCTGGGCAGCCTGTTCCAGGGCTCTGTCACCCTCACGCTATTTGTTTTTCCCCTGCAGCCCCCCGGCAGCTCTTTTTGTCACTGCGTGATCCTAAGAGCACCCGGCTCCATCTTCAGTCTACTTTTTGCACTTGGCCATTCATCTTGTTTCCTATTTCTCCCCTTTTCTTTTCCAGCTAACTCCTACTCATTCTTTTCCATTCATTCAGGATCATGACTTTTTCTGGTGTTTTCTATTTAAACTATTTCCATCCCATCTTTCATGGGACTGCTGGATCACAGCGATTGTTCCCCTTTCAAATCTCACTTACCACTTTACCATAGGGCAGAATTACTTGATTGCTGGTAAGGATTAGAATTTCTCTTTATTGTTATCAAAATCTATTACGAATCTCTAGGCTGGCCTGCACTTTGCAAAGAAAAAAAATCTTATAAAAAGTATCTACTTCCTTTAATACTAATGCTTTGTCCTCTACTAAGGTATAATAATACAACTAACTCTTTAACTTGGCACTAAATCAGCAATTTTGCTGTCTCCTTTCTGGATTTTTCTCATTTGAAAGCCACAGTCTTGATAAGACTATTTAAAAGGGTGTACAGACAGCTATTTGTGTTTGCTTCTGCAATGATTATAAATTATCTTCATTTTTTAACTTCAGTGGTTCACTCCAAATTATACTTTGAAAAGTATCTCTCCTCCTGTATTTGTTAAATTTCATAACCTCATTTGACCCTAAACCACTGGATAAGAAGGAAAAAAAGATCTGTGGGACCCAGGAGCACATTAAACTTTTTGTGTACTGAAAAAAGCAAGTTGTAATGTTGAAAGAGACCCAGAGCCTTGCTGTGATCAGCAGGGGCACCAGGAAAATACGGTTCATATGGCAGCAGTCCTTGGGATGCTAACAAAAACAGGGTGCAGCAGGAGCTTGGGCTGCCTTAGCACCTTGCCTGGTGTGCTGGTTGAAGAAAAAATTCTTGAAAATTTTGTCTATCTTCAATATAAAACTTACAATACTTGGGGTCACATCCAGCTGCTGGAAGGGCAACTCCACATCTTCTTCCTTGATAATACATGTGGGCTTTGTGCTACTTCTTTACTGGATGCTCTTTGGGGTCCCAAGATAAGGGAACACTTATAATTGATTATATTTTATCAAGAAAAGCCCTTGAGGGTTGTTCTCACGGTCCAATTCAAGCACTGAAATGGTCCCAAGCCTTATCACACGCCCTCCAGAATTAAATCCTCCAGAGAAAACCACCGCAGCTCGAGGACTGCAAGTAGAATCTGCTCGCTTCCAGCAGCCAAACATCATCGGGACAAATAAATGCCATTGGGAAGTTATTCTAGGCTTGACATCATACCCATCAGCGACAGGTATATTTACATATATGCATTTTAAGAGGCAAAATGTCATTGCATGCTTTGCATATGAGCTAAAAATAAGAGAGGGCTAATAAGTGCACACAAGCACTCATCTTAACCAGCAGCACTGGTATCTCTGCAATGCTTCTCCTTCTGCCTGTACGATTCATTTTCAGAATACGTACAGTTTTTAATCTTATATTTGTATATGTAGGGACAGTCCATCAAAATCAATCCTCTCAGCACAATCCATCATTACAATACTTTAAAATAAAAGCAATTGTTGCAGATCGGTTGCAATTAAAACAGTATTTTTAAGTTTGGAGAAGAATTACCTTTTGAGCAAGGAGCCATCTGCAATGAAAACACACAATTATTTTTTTCCATTTTTTTGTCAACTTTAGCTTCTGCCTTGTTCAAATGTGTCCCACCTTGTTCTTCACTTTTCCCTGAATACCTGTAAGTGAAAACTAAGTGAAAAACTGCAGTCCATTAACTAAGTAGGCATCAATTTGTAATCAAAACAACTCTCTGTTATTTCAGAGCATCACTTACGCACCACAGTAGCAGGAAGCAGCCTGAAGGGGACAGGATTTAGAGGGCAGGACAAGAGCACAACTTTTCCCACCTAACTGCATGTTAAATATTGCCTAAGTGATGACCTCAACTCCTAACAGGCTAAGAGGAGCATTTCTATAGGTGGCAGATACTCAGTCCCACACTGAAACCTACTTTTATGTTTAAGTGTCTGACCATTAGCAGCAGTTGTACCCTGCACTCTCCAGCACATTAATACCCTTTGCAATTGGTCTGTAGCTGTATTTTTAATGTTATACTGTAACCCTTAAAGACATTTCTGCTTACTTTTTTTGGATAAGAGCTCTTCACATCTTACAGGAACAGTTTTAATACTTTTAAGTAATTTCTCACAATCTTAGACTGGAACAGACAGAAATAATGATGAATTCTAATTAATAATGGACATTAGGAAAGGCTACTCCTATAGCTTATACTCACAGTCATACGTCTCATCTTTGGCCTTAATGAAGGGAGAGGAAAAATATATACAGGTATGTATTCATATAAATACATATATACATATAGACAGATTATTGGCAGCTGCCTGTGGCTACAGACAAGCACTTCTGCTTCTTCATGAAAAAGATATGACAAGAATGATATTGCGAGAGGGTCACCAACAGTAAGGCTGGAAGCAGAACAAGAAAAAGAATCACTGCTCAAATTCCTCTTTGATTTACAGACCAAGCGATTTGTGGAGTGGCCAGGCCAGAGGAAAACCTCCAGCTGCAGAAGAGCAGACACCGAGCAACACACACCGCCAGCTAGGTAAAATTTCTGGAGTGGCAAACACATTCGGAGCCCTGGCAATATGCTTCAAACAGAATGGATGTTCTAGCTACAAAGGAAGGAGATTGTCTCCAAACAGAACCTCAGCTGCATCATCTTTAAACATATGAAATCTTTGGCTACCTGATTTTTTTTAGCTGTCGCTCAGTCTTTGATGTTGAAAGAACATGAAACTCATTATCGTAGCCACAGCTGTCCCTTTGCTCTATTCATATCTTATTTAAAAGACCTGCTTTTCAAGAGAGCTGAAAAAAATAGCTTTTAAAAGAGGGTGAGAGGCGCGTTTTGCAGATTGCCGGGCACACACGGCCGTGCATGCCCACTGCAGG
Organism: Eudromia elegans; assembly: GCA_003342815.1. Classification (NCBI taxonomy): domain Eukaryota; kingdom Metazoa; phylum Chordata; class Aves; order Tinamiformes; family Tinamidae; genus Eudromia; species Eudromia elegans. The sequence goes on along the minus strand of PTEX01000002.1, from coordinate 4,067,072 downwards.
CCGCTGCAGCCCGGCCGAGCTCAGCATCATGGGGCCACAGCAACAGGTTTGAAGGAAAACTTAGCAAAAGGCAACGAGCTATTTCATCTTTTACCTATCTACTCATAGATTGCTGGTTCCTCTTTTTGTAACCTCATGAGTGACAGAAAGACGACGCAGGACATATCCGATGTATATCCCTACCTCTGAAGACCGTATGTACTGCATTATTCTAGAGTCTTTGTGAAAAAGTTTATTTCTCCTTAATTGTGCACTAGGATTTTTACAGAAAAATTAAATTCCAATGCTCTTTTTTGCTATTTATATTACCTCTATAGTCTCAAGCTGAAAGGAGGTCTTGGTGGAAACAATCCAATGAAAATCAGTGCCACACACAAACTCTTTTCAGCAGGAGCTGAAGCCTAGCACAGCCTGAAAGTATTTTGCTTATCCCTTCAGGGACAAGCTCTAATCTAGAGTCTTCTTTTGCAAGGGTTGAACTTACTCTTATTTCCTTCTCTAAAAACAGCATGAGCCCCTGCAAAGGGCAGCAAAGGTTATTTCCACACATTTGTGAATTATCATCTGTAGAAGTTCTGGCTGACCTGTAGCTGTCTGGATGAGCAATGGGAAAGCAACCTTAGAACAGTGGTTGGGTTCCCCAGATCACAGCACAGGCCAAGTAAATGGGGAAAAAAACGCAGAAGCAACAACGCTTCTCCAATGAGCTCGTTGGATTCCCCTCTTTCCCTCTCCTCATCGGGCTAAACAAGAGAATAAATAGTTTAAAAATTAATGCTCTCATTGCCTCCCTTATTTGTTCCTTGGAGATGGGGAGAAAACAAAGCTGCTTCATTATTTACTGCCGTCTTGAATGTTTGATAGTCTTCAAAACAAGACGTGCTGCTTTGAAAGGTAGCGACTTCTGTTACATAACAGTCAAGTTAATAGCAGGAACACAACGGCGTGTCGGATTCTCATGTAAACATATGGACACACTCCATTTCGAAAGATGAATCCTCTGACCCAGTAAAGGCTGAACTTGTCAAATGAATTATTGAGACGGTAACTGCAAATTAGCACAAATTACACAGAGATACAAGGAGGAAACTTTTGATTTTCCTCTTCAGGCTCCTGGGATGAAAATGGAAAAACTTTCTGAGATGGTACCTCCAGGTACCTCGTCTCAGAACGAGCTTCAGAGGCTCACGAGAAACAATATTCTGCTCCAGCCTGAGAAACACTCTCTAAATTTTCCTTTACTTCTTGCCAGGAAACTCGTGCCTTTCTCACACGGTGCCATACACAGTTTGCTCTATGTGCCATTGGCCAGCTTTTCTCCCCCATTGCGCCAGCACAGCAGGTATCACCCATGAAGAAGTTTGAAGGTTGTCACCCCATCCCTTCTCCCAGATAGTAAACCCCCAGGAACTAGTTCCATTATCCTTTTCAGTAAGTTCTCCTGTTTTCCTTGGAAGAGCGAGCTTCATTTGTAAGGGAAAGAGGTATTTCTCAAATGAGAGAGGCAACTCAAACACTAGCAGCTTAAATAGCTTTCACCGTGGACTTTTTATGGTTACATTTTTGTCATTTTAAACAAGCAGGGATTATCAGAACACAGAAAAAAAAATCTTTTTCTTTTAAAAATCCAACACAAATCACTACTCCTGTGCAACAAGCAACAAGCATGAAAGACTAAATTCCTTCATTTAATAAAACATATAATGAAGTATTGATTTCAACCATCTCCTCCTGATTTTTCAGGTCCTTTCCCAGCTCTGAGCTGTCTGCAACTGCTACAGTAAGGTTGACAGCTGCTTAACACCTTCCCCATTAACAGACTCAAAGGCTGAAATAACGAGACTGGAGTAATATTTGCCCTTTGCAAAGAGGATATCCAGCAAACTCTATGAGCAGTACGTATATGTCAGAGCCAGAAAAAAAAGGCAAAACTAGCGCAGTCAAAAAGCAAACAACAAAAAAATCTTTCCCAAATATGCAAACGAGAACCTGCAATTATCTAAAAATAGCTACCTGAAAACCATTTTACGGGTTTTCCAGGATGAAACAGCCTTTTGAACAATGGCAGTATGCAGTCAAACAGGAAAAATGTTGACTGTTCTTGCAAACACAAACATAAAGGATTTATTTATTTTCCTAGGAATCATTCACAAAAGGTATCTATTCAACACCTACTTTTTAACATCACGATTTACCCAGTGGTCCCTAACACCCTGCTCTCAAACAGGGTTGACTCCATCACTCACTTCACTCCAGTGTAGCTAGGGCAAACAGTGAAGCAAATTATGGCAGCAAAGTAACGCAGTATGTCACACAGAACCAAGTTAGCACTTGTTGCAGCTAAGCACAGACTAATACATGGCAACATTTTCTGAACATAATTCTGGAGATTCATGACTTAGCTCTCCTGACTGCTCACCTGCTTCCCCACTGTGCGTCATGAGGGTCTTCCTTGACAAGTGTTGTAGCATCCTCAACTCCTCTGAGCTCTGGATTTGCAGCCTCAGACCCCACCACGGATCTCATTGCTTTGTTCCTTTTTTTTTTTTAACTGTTAACTATTTTATCTGTGCCCACAGAAACTTTATAGTACTTGCTTTATGGATATAATTGCATTCATTTAGCAGATGCAAAGATTCACTGGTCATGGACATTTGCTGGAAATGAAAGTCAAGTATCCTAATTAGCCACACAGTCCATTAATCACTTGATGATCTTCATTTCCTGAAGACAAAACAATTTAATTTTAAGTCTGGGGGTATCTTTGCAATACAGAATATTAGCTTGAACTAATATATGTATTTAAAAAAGGAAGTACATTCATTTTCCTCTAAAAGCTTTTTGGTTTAAAAACTCCATATTTTCTATCAGAAGTACATAAAAGAAGATAGCTTAATAGCAGTAACATATTGGTTCTGTACCTACACATCCTGTCTGACAACTTGAATTACAGAAGCACCTGCAGATCCAAAAGGAAGAAAAACCAAGTTGCTACCAGGCAAAAATTGTCTCTGACCTATATGTTTTGCAGAAACCGAGCAGAATTACAGCGATTGGTATTCAAATGAAATGGCATCACTCCTAATGGAAGCAGAACTGAGGACAGCATGCAGGTGCTTGGGAGAGTGTTTTGCACAAAGACAGAACATATGGTATTTAATGCAAGTAAATGTATCGGTTCTAAGCTATGGTCAAACCAGACACGCACCATCTTGTGGCAATTCCAGAGCCAGTATAAAAATTATTTCCCTCAAAATTGAAGAGTGTGATATTGGTTGAACATTTGCACAGCCCAAATATGCTTTGTTACATTTTATTCGGGCTTGCCAGATGTCTGCAAATGCCATCTTTCAGGTAAAACAGCAACATCAGAAGGCAGCGAAGAACTGTCAAGACCGTCAACAGCAAATCAGGACTTCTCCACTTGAGGGTCTGGTAGGTGACCTCAGTTGGAACATCCGCCTGCCTAGACAGCTGCCCCATCTCCCACACCTCAGCCATGAGTTTTGCTTGTTTGTTTTTCCTTGTTATTTAATCCCATCTGAATGAGCTGAAATCAACAGGCTGATGTGAGGACCATCATTCGCACCCATCTAGGTCCATCAGGGCTGTGGCCACGTGAGCTGCAACATCACCCACCACGATGGGCAGCATCCCCAGGGCTGATGGCATTTGCTCCAGCCTGACCACCACCTTTAACAGCATCACACTTCAGGCTTCATTCCTTTGCTTACTGAAAGAGAAGCATCTTTCAACCTGTGATGAACAGCGAGGACTTCCTTCCACTTGCCCAGCCAACACCACCTTGCTACAATTCCACCACGCAATACAAACAGCACAAACTTCACTTCCCGGGTAATGACACTATAGTCATGAATCTTAGATTGCACCAGCATTCATCAGATTTGGCTTCTTTTCTAGGATGAAGCCCAGAAAAGCTCTCTGTTCACATCGGCTACTCAATAAGCTGTGCAGGGAGATAATTCTGGTTTGCCTCTGGAAAAACTTTAAGCCGGTCTGAAAATATTCCAGCAGCCAGTGCCAATAATATAAACTAACCAAAATCAATATTTCAGACCTTTCCCACAAAATTCAGACATCTAACTTTTCTCTTCTCTTGCAGATCTGTAAACATCTAATCCATTCATGGAAGTTTATGTTAAAATATTCTATTTAACATATCTTTGATGTATCCAAGTTGTATATTGCAATTTGTAGAAAATTGAAGCCTTTTATCAATTTTAAATCAGAGCCAAGTTATATTACCTCTACATATTCCATTACACGAATTGTCCTATGGAAATGAAAGATTTATTTCTATACTTCAGAATTGCTCAGGGTGAGTAATAGCAGTAAAATACAAGGTGTTATGAACTATAGTCTCAGAACCAATGTCAAAATGTTATGGTTATTTTTATACTAAACATCATCTCTATGGAAACTCCGCAGTTAAATTTAATATGAATTATAACTTTTTTTTCCCCTATTAATATAGACAAGTATTAGAGCACCCAGACAGGATTTTAAAGAAAAGAAACAGTTTTCCAGGAAACTTAGCTGGCTGCCTGGCTACTTTAGCTTTGGACATCCAGTTTTATCTCTGCATACAGGCTTGAATCCAACAAAAGGAATCATCTCTATAGCTGTTAATATGAATTAGCAATTCAAGTCTCTCTGAGTTCCCCAAACGAAAATGTGGACCTGTTGGGTACATTCTTAGTAGTATAGGGACATTTTTGAGAAATGCTGGATTAACTCGAATTCATTAAGTACCTCCATTACTACGTTAAGTAGAAACTCATAGTGGCATGCAAAGACAAATAGGAAGATCTCAGACTATTAAGTTTCCATTAAATGTTCTTACCTGCAAAAGTTATTTTAAGAGAAATAGGATGGTTTAGTGATTAGAGTCTGAACAAGAACTCAAGAAATTCCAGATTAGGAATTCGTAAAGGTAAATATCTATAATACTTACTTTTTTAAAAATATATATGCGTCAACTAAAATATACATATACACACACTTACATATGCTCTCAATATTTCTTCCTGATATTGTTTTCAAATGTGATAGCCATTGCTGGCAAGTCTTCGCTTTGAAGTCTTCAGCTCCGCCTTCTCCATTAACAATTTCCTAATCGTGTAATAAACAAGCATGACCTCGACGCGCCTCTCGTTATGTCCTAGACACAATGCAAAACAAGCCTCTTGTATTATTAAACAAAAGCAGGAGACAATCCCTCCTTCTGCAATATTTAGCAAAGAAATGCCCCACAGACCTTTCCTGCTTCACAGGATACACAGGAGCATCCCAAGGCTCAGGGGAGGTTTCTGCCTCCAGTGGAGATTTCCCAGCACACGTTGCTGACAGAGGCCCCTGTCACAGCCTGGACCTTGACAAGGACAACTCAGTTCACTACCTTTCTAAATCCACCCTGTGCTGAATCCTCAAAAATGCTGAATTCTGGAGAAAGTTCAGTACTAAAGTGTCGTGCTTTACTTTCACAACTGAATGAGGATGCATGTCCCACATATATACATGGAGTTGGAAGTTTTTTTCATACATAGATACTGAAGAGTTTTGAAAAAAAATAAAAAAAAAGAGCTTCCCAATTATATCTTGGCTCATTTTAAAATTGCTGCTTCTGGAAAACTAATCTTTTAATCATGAAGTTGCTGCTATTATTGTTAATTTTCTTCTAATATTTCTAATCTACTCTAGTGTTAAATTTGTCAAACTGGAAAAATTAATTCTACCAGAGCATTTATCACTCAGTCCATTCATTCATGTTTGATCCTGATACCCTAAGCATCACATAAAGTCAGACCAGGAAGGGGCAAGTTATTCATTCATTTCATAGATTTTTTTTTTTTCTGCTTCCAACTTTCTCGCTCTTTATCAGGTTGTTTCATTGTTGTTGTCATTTTTAATTAACTTTTTAAAATTCCCTGGTCCACCCTCACTTTACAGACATTGAAGCAATTGGAACTTGGGATAGACAGGCAGCTTCACTGACAAAATAAACAAATAAATAAATGAAGAGCCAGCCATCCTGTCTTTACACCATTTTAAAAGGTTATGGATTTACTGTGTCCAGAAATGGAAGTCATTTTCAGCACGTTATTGCAACATGTGTCAGTAGGACAGGTAGCAAAAATTAGGTAATACCCTGAAATGAGCTGAAAGTTGTTGATGTTATAATGAGCAAGGGGGAGGGGAAGAAAAATCATATGCCAAAATGAGTCCATGGCCAGTGGCATGCAGAGGTCACTCTTAATTTACAGCACATGCAATTTTATTTTATTTATTTATTTATTGACTTGGCTTAGCCTAACCTTCGCACCAATTAACAAAATCCAGGATAAGGATACTTTGCATTTCAAGACTTTGAAAGCTTCCGGGGCTCAGGAGTGCAGGAGAGCACCAGCCCATCCTGGAGGAAGCTCTGGGTCGTTCTTAGCATTGGTGTCTTCTCTCACCCGTTTGAATTGACAGGCATAATATTTGTCAGTAGTCAGCACCTCGGTGTCAGAGCTAACAATAAATCAAATCAGCTCTATAAATATGTGGAAGATTATAGAGGTCTTCCCAGGTTTTGTGCTGCCAAGATAAAAATTGCAGTAGTGACAGTTGAGGGGTTGTGGTTTGTCAAAGGCACCGTATCAGCAATGCCAATGCTGGGTGCTGGGGAAGGTAATTAGGGAGGCTTAAAAGGAAAAAATAAAAATAGAAAAAAAAATCTTGGTCTGCTAACATGGCTCTATCTATCTACCATCCTGAACGTATTGACTGCTGCTGTAATGGCAGAGACAGAACGGGAAAACACTCTTCAGAGACAACGCTAATAAAAGAAAGCAGAGGATTCAGAGAAACATTTGACACGCTAGAATAAGAGTCATTCCTTGGTTACCAAGGAGTAATTCCAGTCAGGTCGTTTCAGGGGAGAGTTTTCAAGTTACCAAGTGAGTTAGGGCACAGAATGTCTAGACGAAGCTAGAGGTCAATTTGTACATTGACAGGATGCTGAGTTACTATTTTGTGAATGTCTAAAGGAAGCAACGTTATATTTTGAGATATTGGTATGCGGTCCCTCAGATGATACTTTTGATCCATATATAAAATTGCTCTGTACAGGAAAAGTTGCTTTTTCTATGATAGGCAAGACCTAACTCTACCAAAACAACGTTTTGTCAGAAATTGTACCAGTGAAAAAACTCCAAGTATCTCCATTCTCCACCTGCAGGTTTTCCATCCTGATGCTTCTTGCCATTCCTTACACATGGTATTATTCATTATCATAATATATTTTAATAAAAGTGTAAAAAAGTGTAGAAGAACCAATTCTGAAATCAAACCCACTGCAGAGACCCTGCATCTCTTGCAGAACAGCACCAAAATACACATAGGAAGTCTACTCGGGAGCAAAAATGTGAAAAATATTCAACATGAGCGGAACACAGAAGTTGTTTGCAGATCACAGAAGTTATTCAGGGTCAAATTTTACTGCCTTTGCTTATCTGGGGGATCTCAGGAACAATTTGTAGGGATAATTGTGGCATTGATTGCTTGATGGAAACCAAGCCAGCAGAGGAATCAACCAGGAAACATACCTGGCCCTCCGGCCATCGCAGTAACAGTCCAATGCTGAGCAGCACCAGAGCTCTGCGTCCACCCAAAGGCACCAAGAGCACGACGCACGTTCCGCCACCACACCTGGAACTCTGCAACTCTGCGGCTGCCAAGAAATGAGGAAAAGAACACCAAAAGAAGCAGGTGGAAGAGCACTACATCTTACACATGAATACGGTACCTACAGGAAATTATACACTTCTGCAAATACTTCGTGTGGTTTCGATTTTCAGATTATTAAAAATACTTTTCTCCTCCCCCAAGACTACTCATTGCATGTGTTATTTTTAAAGTGATTGTTACTCTTCACCTATTAAGACACCTACACACCCGACTAATGCATGAAACCTGGTGACATAAGATTACAACATTAGCATACAGGGCTTCTCGTGTATAATTTATAGGCACCATGCTTTAAGCTATTTTTTTCTCCTTCTTGGATGCCCATCATAGCGTTCAATTTCAGTTAATCCTTTCATCTTTTTTTTTTTCTTTTCAATCTAGATTGTGAAGGTCAAACTGAATATAATATTCCTTATAAAACCAAATCCAAGGTGAGCCTTTGAATTTTATCATCAAAATTTCCCTCTGGAGGGTGAAGTAGAGGGAAGCAATCAGTGAAACTAACTCCTGAAATGAACCCCAGCTAACTGCTATACCATTCCACACTGAAAACGTCCCCATTTAAAAGGAAAATAACTCTTGTATCACGTATTTTCTACAGGTTCAAGAACAAAGCTAAGGAAGTCACCCAGTGTATGTGACAAGAACTTCCCTTTGCACTGTCCCATATGGGACTCAAAATAGGGGTTTCTGAGCATAAGCACCGTAAAGTCCGTCCTGCCTTTGCACCATGGTCCTTAGACAACTTCTCCAATGGTTACTCCATAGGGAACTGCATCCTTCCTGCATTTTTTCCCTCTCTCAGCACTGACAAAGCTTGAGAGCTGAAGGATCAATGTGCTTCTGCAATTCAAAAATGTCCTTCAAATTACCAGGGAGGGCTCCCCGAAGCTGCTCCCGGCTGCTGCGGCACAGGGAGTCGGCAAGACCCACTCTGCTCGGGTTTGTTCTGGGACCACCTTGTTAGGACCGTCACTTCTGCCATGCTACTCATTTTCTTTATGGTGTTTTTCCCCTTTGTGGACAGCACTATTTGCCTAAACGGGTTCTCCAACACAGACATGGTCTCTCGGGTCCACACCGAGGCTGGTGACGCTGCCTCCAACCTGGAAGCCGGACAAACTGCAGCTCAGTGGGGCAGACGAGCCGAGCCATGAGCAGAGTCTCACATTCCTTAGCCCAGCCCCGAGGGCTGGACGTTTCATAGACCGAGTTTGCAAGGTCTCAAACAACAGGGCAGTGGGTTTGCACGGCAGCACGAGGCTCCCTGTTACAGCAGCAGCAAAGCCAAGAACATAATAAAACCAAAGAGCCCGGCAGTGCGAGCAGAAAATGAAGAGAGACGTGCTGGTCACTGACTCCTGCACCCTCCTCAGGAACCACGGAAAGAGACCTCAGGTACCTGTGCAAATATTGCAATTCTGTTGCCAAGCAACCCGCCTGTCCTCTCAAATTCTTCCTCAAGCAGCTATCAAATCAGCTGCCCAAATAACCAAAAACAAAAACAAGGGGCATTTGCAGCACCCAATATGGCAAAGCAAAGAGCAGGCAAACAGAAACCTAAACGCCAGCTCCAGCTCACCAAGCCCTGGGAAAGGAGAATCGCAACAGCAGCTTCCTGCAAAGCCCAGGACCTCAAATCTGCATTTTGCACATCATGCAACCAAACAACTCATGTGCTGCAGGGATAAAGGCTCCCTGAAATGCCCCTGACAAGGGGGCTACAAACACCAAGCATCGTAGCAGGTATTCGCTGAGGCTCACTTTATATATATACATGCATATATATATATATATATATATATATATATATATATGACTACAGTTCAGTTACATTCACTCCTTGTGCCAGGACCAATGCACCTTGGTGAGAAATCAAGTAGTATGTTTTAATGCCACCGCTCACCTCTGCTCACCTGTACAACAGCCAAACCCCTAAAACTTCAGTTTTCTTGAAGATTTTTCAGTTATTTCCCATTATTTCCTATTAGTTTATCCACAAACATAGATCATTTATGCACATTGGTATATATGTGTGTGTATACACATATAAATGTATACGTTCACACACTAATCTATATAGGCGTAGGCATCCTGCATGGTAAGGCCAGCCCTAGAGTGAATGCTATTTACTGCACAGGGATGCAGACTATAAAATCAAGGACTCTCTGCTGGAAGAGGGAAAAAAGCAGAACTACTCCCTCTACCTTTCCCTCAAAACACTGATTTTCCTGTTAGGAAGGCTTTTAATCAAAACCAATTTACTGCAGATTAGAGACAGCATGGGGAGCACAAGAGCTCCAGATTGTGGGGAAATTATTACATAATATTTCTAAAATGCTCCAATTGAAGGGTTTGGTTTTTTCTCGTTTTTAAGGACAGAACCTTTTAAACTATAATCAGTCTCTGTCACCGCTCTGGTCCTTAACACTGTGTCTTTCCATAATCTTATTTTCCTGTCTCCCTATTTTGCCTCGCTTTCGAAATGTTATCTTCTCTAGAATAATAAAGATGTACCTCCCCAAGGTCTCTTTCCTCTCTCTTGCAAGCATGTGGTTTGTAGCCAAGTTCTGCTATGGGAAAGTAATCGAAAGAGACAGAGCTGGGTTGAAAGAGTTACAGAGCATAGGAAAATGAGGGAACAGCTGCGGATGGTGCCGTTCTGGGGCACAATCCCACGCCTGGGAGGTTCCTGCATGGGGTTCTGCAGCATCTAGAGATGCTGACCTCGATTTCTAGGCAAATTCTTCCCCATAGTATTCCTCCTACAGTATTTAATACTCCATTTGACTTGATTTCAAGGGTCGTGATGCATCAGTGAAGCCATATATTAAAAAGAAAAAAAAAAAAAAAGGGGGATTTTGTTTCCATTACCATGTCAAGCTAGATTTGTTAAAAGTGTTCCTCAACCTCATGAATTTTTCAAGGAAAGCAGCAGCAATTCATGATTTTTCAGAAAATCCAGACAATCCTCTTGTCTGAAGCCCTTTTCTTCTTCTGGGGAAGCTGTAGCAAGGCAGGACTGAAGTTCAAGGCAAAGCCTGCGGGTCCAAAACCCTCTGACTTGGGAGCAATGGTTATAACTACATAATCCTGCTCAGAGCACAGAGCTCCCAGACTACAAGCAGTATCTGTGGAGTCTACAACAAATCATCAACCAATTTATCTAGTTATTAACTTAAGCAATGCATCGGTGGATGAAAGCCTGCAAGAAGAGGCAGACAGAAAACACCTACATAGATCTGGCTACTTCTCTGCAGTCTCATGAAGTTTGGAAACCTCCATGTTTTGTGTTCATAACAGCTCCCTGCTTGAGAGTTTGTGGAAAATCAGGTGCTTCCAGTGCATGCTTTTCTCTCTCCTGCTTCTCCTGCACTAGGGCTATAAAACCTGGAACCTCTCCAAATTTAAGTAGTTAATAGTATCACCCTGGCCTTCTTTAACTCTACACTTTCCATACATGTAAACCATTCATATTAAATATTTTAGTCCCTTAATTCCTGCTTTGTTGCAATGTTAGTTTTGGGGAACATTGCAGGCCGGGTGCAATGGTTCAAAGGTTCAAATGTTCATTCTCCTGTACCAAAATGTATTGCTCCTGCCTGCGCCAAACAACTCTATTCTGTCTATAGGTTAAACTGCACTGTTTCTGCACTAATACACTGAAGTTTGAGGTTGTTTAATGGGCAAGACTCAGCCCCAGAGGAAGGAGCCAAGTCCTTCCCTTAGGCATGTTTCCTGCTTCGCTTCCTTTTCTCTGGTAAACAAAAGAAAGATCTATCATAATAGGTTTTTAAGATCAGATGCATTTCACGTTCCTCCCAACTCTAGCTAGTTGCTGTCTAGAAAGCAAAATATTAAAGGTTTTATAAGTTCTCATTTGCTTAATACTAAAGTCCCTTGAGTGCTATATTTGAACCAAGCAGGATCCTCACGACATCTTCCAAAGACCAGAAACCCTCAGTCTCCAGCAGCCTCACGACCTGTCTGCCATACTCTTTACTTTTTCCCCTCCATCAATTCTTTTTCTGCTCAAGTTGGTTTTGTTCTCTGCTGCTTCTTTGGCCAATGGGGAAAAAAAAAATCCACAGTCTGCAGCAGGTTGGGGTTGAAGTTCCTCTGGATCTTCCCTGACCATCAAAGCTCAACTCTCAGAGTTAACTGTTTTGCCCAACTTCATGCTCCTACATCATTTCAACACACTGCAGGTCTGGCTTGCTAGAAGAACAACTCAAAACACTAATTGTGCCAAAACATTTAATTTCTTTTTAATACCCTCTGGTTTTCCATGAAGAGCAGTTGCCAAATCTATGGCCACGCTCCATGAACTTGGCGCCCAACAGAAATGGGGATCATTTTTCAAAGTCCCCACAGACTTCTAAGGATTACGAGCAAAAATACATAATTCAAGCAATGAAACAATCTACCAAAGTTCCCTGGGATAAGAGATCGTGAAGCTGAAAACAGCTCAAAGATGTGCTCCTCAGGTCACGCAGAGTAGTCACCTGTCACCAGCAGACCAACCACCACCGCCCCACCTAAGGTGATTTAAATGCACTATCCTCTGCAGTGCTTCTCACAGGGCTCATTCTCATTACACATTTACATGTTATCCTCCTTAATAAAATAAGCAATTTCAAAAATGGAGTGTAATAAGCGAGATGGAGGAAGACCTTATTTAGAGCATCTCTGTGGTCCTTTCAAGCACACTTGTCATTAATGATCTATTATATTATTAATAAAATCAATTTAGTCAGAGTGTTCTGTCAGGGTGTTTAGTACTAATATAAATATTATTGGTACTAAAATTATTTTTATGAGCTAAAAGCCTAACAAACTAAGATCACTTTATCAAAAAATACAGTCCGTTATTAAAGTACAATGATCACATCTACCTCAAACTGCATTTTCAAATATTAATTTTCCAAGGCAATATAGTCAACTTTCAGTTAGACAAAACTGGAAAACACGATTTGTCATTTTGGCAATAAAAGTTGATGTGGCTACATTATTCTTACATTACAAATGCACCACTCCATTATGCAGAACTGGAAGAGAAAAAAATCATAAGTCATTATTACTCCTGAATGTTTTAATGAGCGCATCTTTCACAAGGAAAAATATAGCCGTAGCTATTTCTGCAGTACACAAGATGTGTAATATCCTCCCAAATAATACTCGCATGATGATACCATGAATATATATACCGTAGCTATATTTGGCATTAACCTGCATTTGCTTTACGGCATGAGTTATCTTCCATACTCACTCCTGCCATATGTTTAAACTAAAAAAAAAAAATATGATGGACTTAAACTCACAAATGTCTCAACAACATTTGATACCACATGCTACAAATATATTCCTTACCAACTATTTACTCTATGCATCTCTCTGCTGATAATCAACCTTGGAAAGACAGGGCGGAGCAGATGCTGCCAAAGAGAGGAGCTGGGCAGTGTCAGACATCGCCTTTGTAAAGAAGTAGCAGGTATGACAGTGTATTATTACTGCATGGTCCAACCTCACAGGCATTTCTAAGGAGCTGTGAAAAAGAAAAGAGGCTTTTCAGACAGCATATGCATCAGGAGTATCCAAAAATACCACACACACATAATGAGAGTATAACAGGATGTCACAGAAACTGAACATGTTGGGTTATTTTGTCTCATTGCTGGGGAATCGTGCCTGAAAGCAGGGGTAAAGCAGAGGTAATAACACAGGTGGAGGGGGAAAAAAATCTTCTCAGTTTTTGAGGAAATACATCAATCATCCGACTTCAAATAAATGAAAAATCACATGAAAATTAGTAGAAACTTCATGCAGATAACCTGATTAAAAAGATTACATACCTTTTACATATAGATACATATACATATGTATGGATACATAGCATACATACATACATAGCAATATGCTTTTTCTCATGGTGTGAACCTTCCTGCACTGTCATCCAGTTTCATAACAAGTACACATAATAGTTACTCAAATATTTTCCCAATGACAGGGATGAAAAGAGATCAAGAACAAAAGAAAGAAAAAAAAGAATATATGTCACAGCACTGGACTTTCATAGACCACTTTCATAAATATTTTTATCAGCAAAGAACAGATAAAAGAACCGTTTGAACAAAAACTTCTCTATAGGGAGGATATTTGCATGAGACTTGAGTCTCCTCAGCAAGCCAAAGGATGGAGACCAAGTCCCACACTTGTTTCACTGCAATTTGCACCTTCAACTAATTTATGAGTGAGCAAATAAACGCTTTGACAACAAAACCCACATGAGATCATTAGGAGAGATTTACACCCACCAGGAAACAATTTTTAACGGCTTCAGAGTTTAGATTAGCCCATTGAGTCATCCATCAGCCACTTCACAAAAAAAAACAGCAATGTTTTTTGTGGTCATGTCCATAGAACGGGGTCAGATATGCTCAGGACTCCTGGTCCCCTTTCCATCTATCTCCTGATAACCAGGAAAAGGTTAAACCCCGAAACATGCTACTCAGATAGCAAGGTGAGTGAGGTGACCATAAAAAGGTGACTAACTGTCTCCTGGGCCTGACTTGCAAGGCTCAGAGACACAAGTGCTGGGATCACACAGAGAAAATCCTCATGGGAATTTTTAGGTAGAGATAGAAATGAAGAAAACTAAAACTGCAGAAAATCTTGGTCACTTCTCACTTTTCTCCCCTCTGTCTGAATCCTCCGTTTTTGTGAACTAATCTAAAGTTCATCTTGACATCACCTGGTAAAACTGAACTTGCCCAAGACCTGAAATGATTTAAAAATAAATTCCTTTGATTTAGCCAAAAGAATAGGTGCATGACAAAGAAATACCATGTCCCTGGTACCTCCAAGCCAGATAAAATATGCCACAAATGCAGTCCTATACCGGTGCCTAAGAGCTAGGACACACATTATGTGTCTAGCAGCACTTCCACGCTCGCTGCAAGCCCGTCCCACAGCCTGCACACACGTGGCACCCCCTGCACCAGGACCAGCAGGACCAGTCCCTCCCAGCAGGCAACATGCAGGGAGACAGCACCAAGGGCAGTGTCCTCTGGCCACATCAGCTCCACAGGGAGGTCCTCCTGGTTAGCGAGGGATTTTCTAGGCTCAGTAAAGTGGAAACTCTCATTTTTGTTTACATTAAAAAAAAATCCCCACAAAAAAAGAAAAAACAACAATCACAAAAAAAAATCAAACAAAAGCTATTTTAGAAAATTACTATGGGGAAAAAGAATGGTAATCGTCCTAGAGATATCATGACAATAAGGTTGAATTATACACTGCTGTCACTTTGCTGTTTAGATAAACACCATCTTGGAAATTGTTGGATGATTCCAAACAAAACAAAACCAAAAAAAAAAAAAAAAAAGGAGGGAGGAAAAAATGTTAAAAAAGCCTGGAAGAAAGGGAAGAAAGTGTCCAGATTGCTTTTGAATTGTTAAGCCACTTAGAGTGTTGCCTTCTGATGTTAACTTTCACCTTAGCACTCACCATTACCCCATCAAATAGCCCATGGAGTGAAGCTCACCTGAGAATGAGCTGGCAACCTCCAATAAAGGCACGTTACAGTTAAGTAGAGTTAATTATTCTGTGTTGAATTATCTGGGGCCCATATCTCCTCCCAGCAATTGACAGGAGAACTTGTCATAGCTCCTTCCCAGGGCTGGGAGTTTGACATTGGAGGTTACCAACATGGAGAGTTGGGATACAAAAGAACAGGGTGAATATCAAGTAAGAGAAACAAGACATCATTTTAAGTTATTACTCTTGCAATGAAAAGTAATTATCATGCTTATTCACAGTCTCTACAGAGGGATGGTGGATGGAAGATTAGAGTGACCAAACTATCTTTTGAGTCAGATCCAATAGGGGACTTTGAGGATCTGCAGAAGGATTTTCACTTGCATAAATGCAAGTGGCAGTTCTGAAAGCTCCTAGCCACACGGGTTTACGGCTCTCCAATCTACCCTAAAAGCTCCATCACCAGCCTATGAAAATAAATCCAGGGCTGAATGTTCAGGGCAAGGACGAGACCAAAATCAGTAGTTCATGTGTATAAGTCCACTCATCTGTTAGGCATTTTTAGACAGTGCTCAAGAGGAGAAACGAGGGATCATTTTCATTCTCCTTTACAATGTTCGCTAGAAGAAATCATCCTCAAGCTACATAAAATATACCGGCAACAGCAGAAATTATACCTAGGTCATCCCCATCCTGGGCACACATCTTCACAACTGAAGACAGACAAGTGTTTTTCACCCCATTCTGTCATCCTTGCTCAGAGCGATCCCAAAGAAACAGAGGTTATGTCTCACCCTCACTTAAAACAGCCGGAGGGCAGGACTTGTCCATAGCCTGATGCTACCAGACGGGCAGTGGCACGAGGAGCTCTCTGACTTCAGACAAGGTAGGAACCAGCGAGTTGACTGCCCTTTGGAGACATGCTACATTGCCAAGCAGATACCTGGCCCAGGGCTGCATTTTGGAGACCAAGCACCAGCTTTCAGAAGCGCAAAACCTTCATTGACCTTATTTCCATTGCCTTGGATAAGGAAAGAAAAACTACCAGAGATACTTCAGGTAGAGACCTACACTGATGATAAGTAGTGTTTTTTCCAAGGCTCTAACCTTACTGGTCTTTACCACAATCAAGATATCTAATTAGCCATGGTAAGATAATCAGCTCTAAAAACACTGCATAAATTGTGGTCTAACCTCACATATTTGTATGCCTCCTCCCTTTCACTGCTGCTCCACAAGAAAGCACACACATTTTATATCCAACAAAATGACTGTGCTTTAGAATACTAATCATATTCTTCTGCATTGCACAAGAAACACGTCATCTCCAGTGAAAATGACTTTCCTATGATAGTCCTGAGTCTGAAATGTTGCAGATGCATGAAAGCAAAAGCAGCTGAAGCTACACAGTAGAACCCAGTAGCTATTGTCACGAGTGGCCAGAAGTGACACCATTTCCTCTGGTGCCTCCAAGAAACATTGGTTGATTTTCCCTCAAAAAGCAATCACTGAAGACGACTTGACAAGGAAAAATTTCTCTTCCAAAAAAAAGCCATAGCAAACAGTGCTATGCCAGGAATGAAGTGAAAGAACTCAAAGATAAGAAAGAGCCAATAGAGTTAAAGGATTTGAAAAGAGGGCAAAACCAGACCCTAGGACAGCTCATGAAATAGCTCTCAGGCATATGTAGAAATACAGAGAAAATTCACAGGCCAGAAGCATCGCTCTGGAAGTTGTCACATATCCCTACTCAGACTGTTCAAAACTTACCATGGGTAAGAGGTTGCCACCCTCCCACTAGACCTCCAGGCACTCATGGCACGTTATCACTGCCAGTAGAAGCAGACACGAGCTTGGAACAAACTGGGTGTACAGGTCAACCAAACCCAGGTGAGATAAACAGGTATCACACATTACAATTGTGACCATAATTTAAAATATCAGCAAGGTCAATGTTAGCAACTTTTTTTACATAAACCACTGTATTATGGTGAATATTTGTTGAGTGTAGCTGTCATGAAATGCAAACAAATTTCACAGCTTTGTTTCCATTAACAGTTCTACTGCCTATATTCACTAGCTGCATGAATTAAAGAGAAAACCTATAGATATACTGAGAGTTCCTCTTCTAGAATTTTAAAGAATTCTTAGGTACAGAGAGGAGAGTGAATTTAGTCAGGAGATGGACACTGGCTTTTTTTATAGCTGGATTTAAATCAAATGAGAGTTAAAAAAACAACAACTGTGAAGCATAACTGCCATCTTGTGATTGAACACTGCAATTCAAGCAGCTTTGGGGAGAACAAAATATTTGAATTCTATTTCCAGAGGCATCTTCAGCTTTTGGAGAAGAGATTTGAGGGTGAACCTGCAGTTCAGCCCTGCAGACCTTCACCATCAGATGACACAAGCTCCCAGATAAACAAGGAAACCCATAAGCAGTTCTGGTCATCTAGGACACTTAAGTTTAACAAACTCCCAAATTGGGACTGCATTTTCTGCATTAGAACAAACTTCCACTGTACCATTAATTGCCATTATCAAATTAGAGGGTTTTTTTTGAATATTCCATTCCATACAAACAGTTGCTGTTGCTATACGTAAATATTACACAGCTATGCATGAGAAAAGATATTCCTTCCAGTTATAAATAAGGAGAAGTTGTTGATGTGGTCAAGCACAGGGATTTAAGATGATAGTGCTAGCACACCCTATGAGAAATATTACAAGAAGCGTAACAAGGATTTCCCCATGTGTTACTGTGCATTTTACTGGACACTCATATTACATATAAATAATTTACCACAGATTCCTTAAAATTTTGCAGAAGATTTTCTGCAGGACTTCTTACCTAAGCAAGCTTCCTACTGAAGATTTACCCGAGAATATGCTCTGCAGATCTTGATTTTATACTTTCCCTTGGCATATCAACAGCTCTGCTTTCCCACTCCAAATACATGGATACGGTCAGTCAATATGAAAGTATTCACTCTAAGTGCAAAAGAGAGGAACAGCAGGAAAGGGGAGCCAGGGAATTGAGAGATGAGTAAGTAATAAGCCTTTTTGTGCTCCTAATTAGTTCCGAATGGAACTTTTCTTACCCAAGCTGCAAATATTTCATTGTTAAGGTTTTATCCTGAGCAGGGTATATCAAAAGGATATCCTAGACAAAGGGGTAGAAAAAACAAATAGGAACAAAAACATGAAGTAAAGTCTCTCAAAATTGACTTATTCTAATACATTTTGAACAAGAGGTCACAATCTAGACTTGCAGCTGGTTAGGAAGCATATGAAATAAAGTGTCTGTTTTATCTCAGCAGGGTATTCCTGCTCAAAACAGTCTTTATAAGCACATTTGTTTTTGTTTTTTTTTCACTTGAAGACTGCAGCCACAAAATATCCCTGCAACAAATAACATATAATTTAACTCGACTTTGAAAAGATAAAAGGAAAACTTAATTAGAGGTGAAAAACCAACCATATTGAGCAGCAGCTCCCTCACCTAGCACTACTGAGCTTGCACCCGTTCTCATCCTGCTTGGTTCACTGGAAAGACCTCTGCTCCTTTCACTGGGAATTGAATTAGAACCTGAAGCAGTTAAGAAGACAACTTACATAAGTGAATAAATGACTAACCTAGAAACCAGTAGCATAACGACATTAGTAGGCCATGCATTTGGCAATATATTAGTGGTACATTTGATGGATGTTTCCTAGATGTCAGATTTTAAAGAGTGTGGCATTTAAAGTTATTTCTATCAAATAAATGATTACTAATTTGATACCTCTGTTTTGTTAAATCCAAATTAAACACCTGTACAAGCCCATGAAAACTCCAATTAATGCAATTATAATTTTAGACTTAATATTAAGGTATACTACCAGCATAGCATTCAAATTCAAATTCACCTTTAAAATCGGCACGCTTAGATAGGTGCCGTGTCAAAATGCAACTTCCACAGGGTCTCTGGCTACAAGTTTCATTTGTCTGCCCACATATATTTTCCCAGGAAAAACATCTCATGGAAATATTTGAAAGACCAATTGCATGCATGGCTGTGCAGGTTTCATTTGCACATTATATTTCAAATAGCTATCTAAACTCAGTAAAAAGACCTATAGAAAAAAAAGCAGAATTATAATTGCTTTTGAAAACTTTTATGTATGCATTATGAAGAGGCATTAATTGCATGAGTGAATCCCGTACAAAGGCTCCTTCCACTGAGCGTGCAGTATAAGATTCCCCCCTCCAGATCTTATATTACTTCCCCCTCAACCTAGGGTCAAGATGCCACTCACAGCATATTCTTCATCCACTTCTAAGAAGAAAATAAATATTCACGGAAGTATATCACAACTCAAGTCCTTTGTAATACATATTTGCTTTTTTAATCATGCCTGTGCGATGAGCATATGAGGAGCTGGAGCAGGGAGAGATTAAGGTCAGAACTACCTACTAATTTGGAGTGTAGGGTTAGAGATGCAGAGTAGGTCTCTATGAGTTGGTACTTGGCACTTGGTACTTGACATAAACCAGCTCTCTTTCTCCTAGTTTGGGCCCCGCTTGAGTCTCTGAAGGGCTGGGCAAGTCCTGGTAGACTCTATCAACAAACAAACAAACAAACAAACAAACAAACAAACAAATAAACAAAAGAAAATACTACTACAGACAGTAACAGTGGCATTGCCTTGCTTTTGGTTTTTGATTTAGCAATTTGTTGATAACTCTGGTGCTCTGGATAGGATTTCCTCAATAATTTCCGAAGAAACCAGGGTTTACCAGTCAGGCTGGAAGTCTGGATCCACCAGACAGACATCTGAGCAAGAAGTAATCAATCCTGATGGTGGTCTCCCAGGTGGAGCTAGAAGGAGGTAGAATGCTGCCACTGGTCTTGTTGGAGGGAAACAAATAACGTGGTACAGAAATCTCCACTTTCCAGTCATAGGAAGGTCTACTGGTCCCCGTGGTCTTCTGGAGCAAGACTTTCCTGCCCTTTTTCCCCCATTCATGCCCCCTACACCTTCAGATACTCATAGAATCTTTTTCCTCAAGAGGTTACATTTTTGCAGAACGATATGCAAACCTCCAAGAACACCCCACGAGTTTAGAAATGCTATAAGGCATTTGAAGTCACCGCCCTCACCTCCCAGGCTGCT
Organism: Eudromia elegans; assembly: GCA_003342815.1. Classification (NCBI taxonomy): domain Eukaryota; kingdom Metazoa; phylum Chordata; class Aves; order Tinamiformes; family Tinamidae; genus Eudromia; species Eudromia elegans. The sequence goes on along the minus strand of PTEX01000002.1, from coordinate 4,046,627 downwards.
GGACCTGCACCAACCACATGCTGCGAGTCTCGTGTCTCACTGCAGAGCAGATAAGCCTCATACCCCCTTATTGCAACAGAACCAAGATGGATTGATGAATGTCAAAGAGAAGGCAGGACTGAATAACCCCCTTATTTTTTATCAACATTGCATGACTAAGCGTCTGGACCCATTTAGATGGCCATGGAATAGGCAGGGGAACGTGTGGATGACAGAAATAACCCCTTGTCACAAGTGGTAATAAAGTAATTCCAGGCTGCCACACACATTTCTCTTTCCGCTTCTTATCCTTAATGATTAGGTGACACCTGACAGCATAAGCACATCACATCTCATTCACATGGCGCCAGGCGTGTGATATGCGAAGAACAACAGACCATAATTTTTACTTCCCCATACGGATTAAACATACAAATATAGATATCATATATTATACGTAATATATACATTGTATTATAAAATCTATAAAGATATTGCATATATAGGCAATACAGAATTTCTTATCCCACAGTAATGCAGAACATTCAGCTGGAACAATCCTGCAGAAGTTGAGAAAAATCTTTCCTTAACATGCAGAAATTTAGTAACCAAAATTGACCTGAATTGTCTTCTTGTGAATTGTCTTTTTGCCTTTCTGTATTTTATGTCTTCACAGCTGCTGCACTGAGTTGTTCAACTGAACAGAAACTCAGTTTAAAAAAATAGTAATAATGACAAACGTGATAAATACCATCAGCTTTTATTCCTATAAGCTTAAAGTTTAAACCACTTCATACCTAAATGCATAAAACATGTACCAATGAGCAGCCTGTGAGGAACAACCTTCTGCTCTAACATAGATCAATGTGACACAGAGCTCAAGTATACAGCTACTATCAACCAGAGCTTAAGCAGAGATCAGTAACTATCCCTAACCATCCCTATCTATCTACACAGATGGCTGGGTGGAAAATAGGCAGAGATGAAGCTCACATAAAACTTGCAAGCAAGTGAAAAGAGAATCAAAATAAATAAAAGTAATTGGCTATAAATATCCTATGTGGATTTTTCTCTTTTTTCTTCGAGAAAATTTTTATGGCTTCAGTTGAGCTTTAACCATGTAAAAGTGAAATTTCTCCTTACTTCTCTTTAAAAAGTCTTCTTCCACAAGCTGAAGATTCATATATCAGGATTTGCCTTCAAAACCAGTCCGCAAGCCTTGATTAATTAGTAGTTGGGATAGCCCATATTGACTTATTTATCCTCATTAGATAATTGAGTGCTCGCATGAATTAAAAAAAAAGAAAAAATACTAATCCTACAAGTCAGACAGTAGTAGAAAAATGTTTGGGTATCCTCTCCACCACCCAAAAACTTTAATGACATCTGATCTACAGTTATCACTTTTTCCAAACCCGAATGCAAGAGTCATGGGCTTGGGCACAATACTTGCTCACGCCTTTCACTAGAGTTTACTACATGGTCTAGTTTTACCTAGTCACAAATATATGAATAAGAAATACAACACGAAATAAAGAGTACAAAGATAGAAGCTCCTTCTCTATTTCATTCCCATCTCAAACAACTCCAAGAGAGACAACACTGGGGAAACTGGTTGAAATTTAGATATAGTCAGTGCATCATCATCATTATTATGCCAACATAACAAAGCTTGGTACACTGAAATCTAGGGATGAGCTGCAGGGCCAAGTAGGTTACATTGAAAGAAGTAATAGGACAAAATAAAATAAGCTCTAGCTCATGGCAAGTTATATTTACTTATTTATTTTTCCCCTTACCCTGTTGTAATCAAAATGTTTTCATTCTTTAAGAACGTGGTTTTAACTACCTGTAGAGCTTTTAGCGGGTCCTTAATCTGTAAATGTTCCAATATTTTAAAAATTATATATATAGATATACATGGAAAGGCATTGCAGAAGTTGGCCCAGAGCTTTCAAATGCACTTTGCAAGTTCCTTAGTGCATCCTGGGTAATGGCAGGGGGTTTTGCCACTTTGCTTGCTTCTATTGTCTTCTTTTTGCTTGGAAAATTACCTTTCATGAAGTTAGTTCTTATAGATTGAACACTTTGTGCTAAACAAATGGTTATATTCTTCCTGGTGCCTTCAATAAATTAAAATGAGATGTTCAAGCCAATATTGAGCTGACACAAATTGGATTTACCAAGTGAAATTTTCCAAAATTATAATCTTATTGAACAAGTACTCTATTTTGCACCTGTCAGAGGATGTTTATTGCTTTATTTCATTAGTATGTCCTGTCAACCTTTAATTTTAAATTGCTTAGCCAATGAAGAAGATGCATTTCACTGAAGGAGAACTAACTTCAACTGGTAAGAGATATCAGCTAATATGGAATAATGTGCCAATGTATCACTAGGATAAATTTGTTGTTATCCATGTGGACAACAGGTATTTCAGTAGATTTATATAATTAAAACACACAATTCAAGAAGAGATCTGAGAAAACTCAAGTATTTCCAATGAGCCGGACTCTCTCCTTTTATAATGAATTTAAAAAAAAAAAATACTATAACACTTAAGTTTTATTAATTTCTCAGTTTATGCTTTGCTGCAAGTGCCAAATACTTTATCACCAAACATTTAAGAACTTTGAGGGTATATGTTTGTCAGCATCTATTTACTGATAAACTAAAAAAAAAAAAAAAAAATCTATATAACATATTTGTAAACCTATTACTACTAAGATTTTTCCTTTTAATGGGCAAAATAAAATCCTTTTTAAAGGATTAAGAAGCAACCTCTTCATCTTCATTCAGCAGTGTTGGAGTCTCATTTAAAATAAGCTCCATGAAAGAAGCTCAGACATCCTTCTCCAATCCTGCCTGCTAAGCCATGCTCCCATGATCTCTCCTGCATGGGAGATCAAGTTAGATTGTGCTTCTTAATCAAAATCTATTTCTTCTCCCACTTGCATCAAATTCACCAGCTGCGTCGTCAGCAGCTTGGAAACTTGTTTGTTACCTGTGTGCTGCCACAAACTAGACCAAACATGACTTCAGGTCTCACAACAGAGCTTAGAGCCAAAGCTGAGAAAGCCTCTTGGGACATTTTATAAGTAGGAAACAAAGTAGGCACATTGGATGGTTTGGAAAAAAATAAACATCTTAGTGTTTTTGAACTGTTGAACTTGTTCTTGGGTTTCTTGGCCCGTATGTCCCAGGTGACCAGTTGTACTCAAGCCTTGCAGAAGGAAAATGCCTCTCTCCAACCCCAGGTCATCGACTTCAGTATTTTACACCAGCTGAGAATACAGCCTCTCTCTATAGATAAGAGCTGTGCAAATGGAAAATCTTGTTTTTAGTAAATAAGATGCACTTTGGTTTAGTTTATCATCACCTTGTAGACTGCTAATATCTCATTTCTCTGTACCACTGAAGGTCACGGTCGATCACTGAAAGACAAGTCTGTTCTTCACCTATGTAATAGCTGATGAAAATACCATTAAGAGCCATTATTAACTTAAAAGCATTTGATTTCACTGACAGCACCACATCAAGTCATTTTTACTTTTTGCTCCTAATTTTAATTATTGCCTTTTTGTATTCCTTCAAACCAAGATCTGCAAGTAACGATGCGCCTCAGACACAGCGTTCCTCAGGTTGTCATCCACTTGCTGATGTTGAATCTAACTGGCAGCACTTTAAAAAGAAAAAAAAAGCTGCTTGTTAAAAAAGCCCTTTAGATATATGTTCTTAACAGCACATAACTTACTCCATACTAGCCAATACCAGATGTTTTGGTATAAATAAAAGCGACTGCATCCCTAACAAGCTACGCAGACAGGATGCGTCTGTCACATACAAAATGGATTTGCATTATATCTTTTCCATGTTTCCCAGCCTTAAAAGCGCTGAATCTGCTCAGGTTTTTCAGCAAAGAAAGTAATGAGAGGAAATAAAGACTCTCCATGCTGTGTCACTCCATACACAGGTGCCCATTCCTGGATCCTTATGCTTTCCTCTAGTCATCCTTCCACGTGCACATCAGCACATAGTCCTGTCCCAGCCCAACACAGTCTCATGTGCACAGGCTGCAGGTTCTCCATGGTCACCTCTCCCATCGTCTGGAGCAGGACAAACACGGGAGCACTGGTATTATTTTTCCTAATCATGGATATTTTTTCTAAACATAGATATTTTCCTAATCATAGATATTAAAATGTAATACTGGACTTTCCATAGCAGGTGGTCTGCAGATTGAAGCTTTTGCAGTCTTTTCTTCAGCCAGCTCAGCACTAGAGTTAATAAAAATTGGTGGCTTCTAATCTTTATCTGATACCTATCCCAATGCCATCGTTTTTTACCATGTCCAGACCAATAGGAACCAATAGTAAATAAAATAACACATTGCTCTGACAGCGCCTGGGTCCAGAGATGCTTCCCAGCTCCAGGAAAACTCCCGTGAGACTGTGGTGGAAATGAGGGGGGAGCTGGCAGCGCTAGCAGAGAAGCAAAGACATGCCAGGAGCCAGTTCAAGCCTGTGATATATGTGCCTTAGTCAAGAATAAAGACTGTGCCAGTCTCCTGCAGTGAAGGGAATAATATATAATAACTTGAATGATATAGCAATGTGAGTTATACACAACTCAAGAGATGTTAGTGGGTGAAAATCTCATTAACCTTAGAAAATAAATAATCCTCACTTCATAAAATACTGCAAATTATAAAAGTTTTATCCAAACAATTTTTTTTTTTTTATTATTATCTCTAGGTCAAATTGAACAGTCTTTAAAACAACGGATCTGGAATCAAACTCCATGAGCACTTTAATCTCCTGGTGTTGAACTGAAATAGTCCTTAAATACAGAGTTGCTTTTCTTTTTTAAGAAAGGGAGGGCTCCCAGAGCCCTGTGTAAGAGCAGCTACATTTCAGCAGGACATTCAGTTCAAGGTTGCCTTCATTCAGAGCACTGTCACAAAGACTAGCTAATCTTGAGTTACATTAGTGGCTTGAAAAGGTTAAGAAAAGATCAAGTCCCTTCCTTGGGAAAAGTGCAGGGTAGAAAGCAACAGGAAAGAAAGAAAAAGCCCAGTTCCCAAAATCCTCATTGCAATTTTATAAAAAAGGACCTTCACCTTTTACACCTTCATGCTAACCCATCAGTAAAGGTGCAGCCTTGACTGCATGCAGCTGTGGTGGCCACGGTACCTCGTGGGATCACACAGAAGAGCCTCCTATCCTGTAAAACGTCCTTGGAAGAGGCATGTCCAGCCCTCGAGCTGGAAGCCCTGGCTCAGAGCCAGCTACCAGGTTTTGGTACAAAGCTGTCCCGCAGCTGAAGCAGGAAACCCAGCAGGACCGGGGTTCGGCGGCAGTGACCGATGGCAGCACCATCTGCTCCAGCTCCACCAGTGCCGCTGGAAATGGACGAGCAAACAACAGATATTAATGCGGAGCGCCCGGCGAGACAGGGTGCCTCTCCAGGCCCCGCGACGGCAGAGCATCGCACATTGTTTCCAGCACTCTAATTATCTGATAAAGCTATTAACGATACCCTTGAGACGCCACGAAGCCTTCCTACACCAATAGCATGCAGATTGCTTTGGCACGTTAGTCAGTAGCTGTATGTTATTCTAGAAAAAAATATATCTATATACATATATATTTATAGCAGGAGAGTCTTTTTCCTCCTATATTTTGAGAAACTTGAGGTTTACAAAGGGAGATCCAGGCTGCAGCACAAGGCTCAGGTGGGAAACACTTAGCACGCAGCACTGACTTCCCTTAACACGTGTTTTCAGGAAGGAGGAAGCCAACAGGAAGGGATTCTCAGTGGGAAGCTAGATCCATCTCCTGTCTCATCACTGTTCAGCAGTTAGATGATTTGTTCTTAACACCTTGGTGGCTCCTAGTAAGCATCAGGAGGAGGAGAACACTTCCAAGAGGCAGGATTGGACCCAGCAATGAACTGCATGTGTCTCCTTCCATCCTTCCTCTCTTTCTGCAGTTCTGTATCTCTATCTCAGTTTAATGGGACATAATCAAGTGTCTCAGGCCGTATTTGCCCTCTCCTCACATTGAAAGCAGTAACCTAAGGAAGCCCAAGAGCAGATATATTGCTATGTGCCAATTACCTTGTCAGTTATACACATAATGAAAAGCTATTAATAAGATCACAAAAAAAGCTGCAAATGAGGACACTTCAGGTAAGCACAAAAGCATCCTAGAAGGCCACTCTAACAAAATCCACATCTGAGAAAGTTTCTATCTGTGAGCAAAACTCTCCTCCCTGCAGATTGACTGATTGACCGTATTGGCTGTGACCAGGTGCCACAAGGACGTCCCCTGTAACAAGGCTGCTTGGGGAGGTGTCAAGAATGAGAGCAGTTAGTCTTGGTGGATGTGCTGCTGCCCATCAGCAAAACATCTGTGGGCAAACACTCCCAAGATGAGACACTGGAAAGACTCACAAATCAAAAAGAAGAAAACTCATGTGTCAGTTTTGTTTTATCTTTTATATGTGCTAATATTAACATAGCTGCAGATGTACTTTCTTCTCCTTGGCTTCAGGAAGTAGTAAATGAAAGGAGTGAAACTGAACCTTGTTTTCCAGCAAGAGCATTTCAATCCTCATCTTCATCTCCTTTCAACTCGGTTCATTCTCTTACATTTATATTTACCCTGGCAACGCTGGCTGCTTACCTATGATTAATGTAACATTGGCAGCTTTCAGGAGCATCACTTCACAGGCTCTCAGAAAAAAAAGTAGAGCTGTAAAAGGGCCTTGGCAAGAGGCCAGCTACCAACCCCAGGGCAGGGCGCCTGCACTTGAGCTTGTTGATCCCATTGTCTTATGGCCTCCCCAATGTCCAGAAAGGAGGGTTTTACTTCAAAATGGTCAGTGAAAATAAAGGTAAGCCACCAAACCATCACCTTCCTCCCTCTATATTTTACTCCATAAAAGCAATTGCTCCACTGCCTTTCAACAGTCTGAAAGTCTGGAGTGTTAGAGGGAAGCCAAAGCGATGAGCACTTTGGTCCAAAGGAGGACCTTGCCTTCCAGAAATCCGGACTAACAACCTCTTGCTATTTTAAAGCATTTCTTCTACCAGAATACTTGTCTGCTCCTACCACATGTAAGGCTGACGAGGCAGTATAATCGTAGTATACTGGGAGACATAACTGCAAAGTAATATTGAAACATTCTGAGCTATAATGTCTACACTTGCATTTTATAATTTTCACATATGGAAATATCACATAATTGTCAATAGACTAACAACAATCTTCATAAAAGGCCTAACCCATAGCTCTTCAGAGTGAATGAGATCATTCTGTTTCCTTGAAATGGCTTTGGATCACCCCCAAAAGGAAAAAGACAAAATAAATTCCAAAATGTCTCATTAACTTCTGCAAATGTCTTTTGGGCCAATTCCAGAAAAATAAGAGAAGAAAAAAAGAAAAGAGGTAACACTCCAAGAACACAACTCCAGTAAAAGAAAAACTCCAGACTGCTTTCAAAGCGATATGAGATAAAATATAATCATATATTGCAAATGACTCCCAGAAGCCAGAGAACAGATTTTGCCATCAGGCTGCCCTTCGATCCTCTCAGGCTCCCATCATTCAGCCTCATGTCACGTCCCAGGCATTCACACAGACATCCTCAGAAATAACCACACTTTCTCCAGCTGAACTTGCTCCCAGCTAAGTTGGGGGAAAGAAAAACACCATTGACAAAGCAGTCATATCAACAGATGCTATTTCTGATTTAAACAGCCATACTACTTCTCCTAGAAGCCTTTGTTGCTCTAGGAATACATGGGCTTGCATAAAGTTTTCTTTTACTCAAGTGGATGTAATCTACTTCAGAGTTTCTTCCAAGACCCTATATCAAAATAAGTGAGGCACAAATCCATGACAAGTGTCCAATTCCAAGTGATTTCAGATATAAGGAGCCAAAGCATCTTGGAGGCTCCAGGCTCAGGCTTGGACCAGCTGTGCTATGCTTTCCCCTGTGTTGTACCTTAGCCAGTGTCTTGGTCCACAGCTGCAGCTCCTCCTGGCTGATGTGTTCCAGATGTGGTTTGTACTTCTTTATATGCCTTTAATTGGTTAATTAGGTCCTACTAACCAAAGCAATGAGCTCAACACCACAGTCCTCAGTGTTGCCTGCTCATTGCCGAAATAAAAGCTGGGTGTTGACTGTAAAGTGTGATTGACTTTACGATCCTGGTATCTTTAATTTCTCCTTTAACTTACAACTCTCCCACTAAAGAAAACCAAAGAAAAGACAGGGACCTCATTAGAATCATGAGATTAAAATTATTGAAATGATCCACAATATTATCCTCCTGGATTTTACATAAATAAAGCTTTGTTCCATGGCGTTTTCACTGCCTGAGAAACAGGTTGCTACTGACTTCACTTTGCAGCTCAAAGAGTGGAGTTCAAGAGGAGAGTATCACTCTTTATTTTCTACTTAAATTGTTTTGATAGAAAATCGAGTTACTGACCCACATAATTCTGCAGGTGGAGAGGGGGCAGCTCAAACAACCAAAGTCCCTATATATCCCTTTTTTGTTGTTGTTGTGAAAAGCCACTTTTATACAACGACAAAGAGATCTCCCTTGATGTTGGAGCTGTGATCTTAAAACTATTGAGAAAGCACATCTAGAAGAGCAAAGGCAGATACTTGCAAACTATAGAGTAATTGCTCATAACTTACATCCTGTCAGTACATAACGAGATACTATAATGAGAAATAAAGCTCACAGTTTAATCACACGTCCTAAGGTGGTTTCCCTTTCACATTTTCTAGCTAAGTTTCAAATCAGATAATTATATTGCACCTAGATGATATTATCAGTTTCCAGACAGATTCTCTCTTTGTCTCCTCATTACTACATTTTAGTCCAGAAGTAGCCAGGAATAGAATCTGCTCACTGAGAATCACATTTAAGCAGCAGGATACTCACCAAGCTGATGAAGTTCTGGTGGAAAAATAGAGGTTTAAGCCAAATTATTTTGTACTTTAACTTTTTCAGAAACTCATTGCACTGTCTATCACACAGGAGAAATTGTACATTCGTGTGTCACTCTCCCATCTCTTCAGCACTGATCAATAAAAATGTAACCTTGCACAATAATTAAACCAAAAAAGTGAAAATCTCAATCCCAGAAGCATCAGTGAGACAAAGCAGAGAGAAGAAACCAGAACACATAAACACAGGAAACCAAAACAAAATAAAAATCAATAAGAAAACAAAGGAAAATATTTTAATAAAAATCTCAACTTCTTTTTTTCCCTCGAAACACTATTAAATCCCGCTTGTCTACTCCCACAGACAGAGGACATGGTGAGATGCCACCCATAAACATACAAGGGACGTGGAGGAGACTATTCAGCCCCTCGTTTTGGAAAGTTAATCAGAGTTTATGTTGGCAGGACAGACACTGCACATCCAACACATCCCATTGAAAACTGCACGGTCGTCCTTGTTAGATACACTTCAAGTTTGTCTGCAAAGTTGATACGAAAAGTGCAGAGCCAGCTCAAGGCTGCTCTGCTGGAAGGTAAAATTATACGTGACAAGAGCAGAGCTCTCTTGTAGGGCTTATTGGAGCGAGGAGCAGGCAAGGAAAGGCTGCTGGAGCAGCTTCCCTCTCCCTACCTGTCCACCCCACAGATGCAAGAGCCCCTCCTGCAGCCGCCTCGTGCCATAACATCCAGACCCCAACTCAGTCTGGTGTAAGTTACAGGTCCACAGCCTTCACTAAGTCCCAACATGCAGAGGAAAAGGCAAACTCCGAAGGATGGACAATCCTCCAGGCATGTGCAGAGAGGTCCATCCTTGCCACGCTGCAGACAGCTGCACCCATTTGGCAAAAATCCTCTCTTTAAAATATTTATCAAGAAATATCCAACAGACACACACACTGAAGTCTGTGTCCTTCAAATATCTGCCTCTGAGGAAGAATGATCGTTTCCTAGCACGGAATAAAAAACCCAGATGCAAGATGTAAATCGCAACAGGGGACAAGGCGGAAGCCTGAAGCAAATGTGTTTTATCTTGGTCCAGTCATAATTTCTGTTGATACACCTAACATACGGCTCATTTGTTTTTTAACCTAGTAATAAATAAGACTTTAGAAGGAAAACACACTTTGAAAGCTGCATTACACAGAAGTTATCAGAGGAAGATTTCAGCCATTTACTCCTTTTATTTATTTATTTTTTCCTCCTTGCATGGAGTTCAGCCACAGCTCTGAGTTTATAAATTAAACATTCAGAACCATGGTAGCCGCACAATAATAACAATAATTTATTTTGCCAGCGTGTTTCCTCTTGAAAGGCCCCCTGACGTGTAGCCAGCTGTCTCTGGGAAAGGCGCAGGGAGCACAACGTGTGGCAGAGGAACAGAGATGCCAGACGAGGTGTCCGGCATCTTCAATGCCCACTTGAAGCTATTCGCATGGCTGGCAACACCTGAAAGAATTGCTCTTCACAAAGAATGATGGGCTAAAGCTCCCTGGCTCGTCAGGGTGTTTTCCCCAATGACCTCCCAAGACTGTGTAACCCTGGAGCTCCCTCATGTTTCAACTTCCACAATCTCTTCTGAGACAGAAAATAGGAATTCCTGAGGTTGAGCTGAGGTTGTAGGGGGAAGAAACTGGGAGGATGGTCGGGTTGCAAAGACAAATTCAAAGGGCATGAGTTTGTCAAAATACGGGGAGGATGCCAGGTCCTCTGCTCCGTGAGCCTGCCCAAGAGGGAGTCAGCAGGGAAACAGAGGTAAGGCGTTTCCACGCCTCACCGACGAGCTACAGAAGATTAAATACACGACAGACACTCCAACGTTCGGGTACCGCTGCAATGGAGGAAAACAGACCTGTGAACTTCCCTGCCTGGCATAATCTGCAACTACTCTAGGTTTATATTTTTGTTTCCCAAGATGAAGCAGAGCTAGCAGTTATTCAGCCTCACAACTACATAAATGTGTTTCTATTAGTTTCATGTTGGATATCCATCACTTTTGGATCAACAGCACTATTAAAGTATCTCCACTCAGCAATGCTCAGTAAAGAGTTCCCGCTCATGCACTGAACTAGCACTTGTATTGGATCGACGCTACCTTCACCAGACACATTTTAAAGCAGATAGACCAACCAGATAAAAATGTCATCCAGGAGCAAGGCAAATTACCAAAAGCTCTTGCAGGTGTGTCACTAAAACCTAGTATTCGTCCACTTTATGCTACAGTTTCCGTTTTAATTTGATCATCCACTTTATCTCACATCATCCATGCTATTCAAAAATAGCATGACTATTCAAGCCAAAGTCAAATAAAAATATCAAAAGAGAAGTCCTGCAGTAAATAATGACTGGCCTTTCCCATCAGATTCTAGCAGCTGATTTATACAGCTTAGAAAAAGTCACTGCTTGTTTGTCCAATATATGCATTCTTCACCAATCAGTAAGGTTGAAATAGGATTTCAAAAGTACTTACAATGACATGAAGGAGGAAAGCTGCCTACCCCCAAACACACACACTTCGTTTTCTTCCTTTTTCTTCACTACATTCTATCACTTAGCTTTGAAAGGAATCAACCCTCTGACATAAGACCTAGCAAAATGCATTTCAAGTACATCAGATTCTATAAATACATACCACATGCACACAGAAGATTAACACAGGAATATGTATGCATTACGGTTCTCTGCAGACAAAATAGATTTCTTTAATCTGTCTGCCTTTTCCAACTTAAAATGTTAATTGCATTAATAGCATCTTAAAAGCTACATAACAATTCAACACAAGGATATTAAACTTTCCCTATCAGGGTACCTCTTTACAAAGAAAACCTTCAGGAAGGGGCTGCTGAAAACTAATTGTTCCCAAGGAAATTTGATCATATCATTTTTGCTGTCTTTGATGGAGCTTCTGTGGCTTTTTGTGGAAATTTAGAAGACCTCTGGGGATCAGATGTCACATACTCCACTGCAATTTTCAAATTTTCCTATTTAATTTTAATTTCTTGAATTCCATCTTTATTGCTGGGGACAGACCTTAAGTTACAATAAGAGTATGTGCAATATCATGAGGGGGGAAAAACAGGATCATTAGTGAACGAGGGCCATAAAATCAGGTTCTGAGGAGCTGATGCCACAAATCCTAAGATACCTGCAACTTATACAGAGTGTCCATGTGCCCACTGAATTTAAGTTCCCAACATGAATTTCTCTGGGACACCATAACTTCTTCCCAATGACAATGGGAACTAATTGCTATATTACTTTTCAAAATTGCCGTGTCATGTTTATAGAGTATACCTCAAAATACTCTCTCTTCTTGCAAGACACTATTCAATTTCAGTTTCTTTCCAAAACACTCACGGTGAAAATATGCAAGAACAACAAGAAAATGAGGGGGGGGGGGGAAGCAAGTGTATTTGCCCATGGTGTTGCCATTCTGTGTGCCAGTACTGCCATCAGCTCTGCACTGCTGCATGGACCAAGACCATCATCTTCATTAGCTGCAACAATAACACACCAATAGCACTACCAGGTAAACATATTAAAATACAGACTGGCACTATACTGAAAACAAGCAGTTCTAGCAAGTGACTAGGACAGCTAACAGGCAGCGAGGCTGAATTCAGCACCAGATTTTGTTGCAGAAACACTCTGCAAATACAATCCCATAAACCTTTTCACTTAGGAAGTATATGGGACTTGCCAGGTTCTGCAGCAAAACCAAACCCTGCTTCATCCAAAAGCAATTCTCTTTTTCCAGTATCTCAACAGATTTGGCATCCAATTTAAAAATGTCATTTCACTGGCAACAGTCAATGAATGGCGTCCTGTCCTCCTCTCTCCCAGCAGCAAGTCTAAAGAAAAAAGTGACTCCAACTGCAGCCACATATTTCATGTACCAACTTTCTCTTCATACCCTCCTGGATCCAAAGCTTTAGATCTGAAAAAACCTCACTAGCTCTGCTCACCTGTCAATTTTCAGAGTTCAGCATATGCCTAATCAAAAGATCATCCATTCAAATCAGACTTTCCTTTCTAATTGTAACATCTCAGAGAGTCTTTTTAATACCTATTTTAAATTCATTAAACAGGTTTTCAAGATTTGGGTTTTTCAGACCTTTCTGCATGTCCCTGTGAGCCCACCAGTGTTTGACACTAGCGCTTCTCCGTGTTGAGGCTCCAAGTTTGCCACCTCTGAAGAAAAAAGATCTGGAGGTGATCAGTGCTCTATGGCTTCAAATTATCCCAAGATAATTTTGATTTTGCCTGCTAACTGATACCCCAACCCTCAGTGGATGGCTCTGGTTGACTATTCAAAACAACTGCTTTACTGTACACAAGATTTCATTGAAAGAACTACTGCTTTTCCTCATATTTTACCTGCATTTTACTGTAATAGCAGTACACTCTGCACCTATATGAAATTTTAGCTAAAGCGCAATTTTTTGGCAATGGATGGCATTGAGGTCCACCACTAAACATAAATAGGTAGAAAAAAGGAACAATTTTTTGAAAAGGTGGAAGGTTTCTCTTTCTCTCCCAAGTTTTCATTCCCTCCCCAGTTTTTAAGAACCAATTTTATGGAGATAAATTTAGGAAGCAAGCAAATACAGCAAGCTCTTCAATGTAAATTCACGTCACAGTTTTCATAAATGCCAATCAGATAGCAGTCAAAATGAAATCATCCCCCCCAAAAAATCCTCTCCAGTAACTTATCCTTTTATTTCATTCTTTTTTAGTTAAAATCAGATTAGGGGATAGGGAGAACTTTTTAACTTCGTGATAAGCATGAGGATTCTGGATTCTATGCACCTCTCATAAAAACAAAAAAAAACCAACATTTCCAAGGCTATAATTGTTAGAGATGACACCATATGTTCCCGTGAATGAAGATATAGCCCATTCTCTGGCTACGAACAACTTTTCACAACTCAGGGAAAGGAGGAGAATGTCAATGCAGGTGCGTGGAGGATAACTGCTTATAGCTGTCAAGCACAACCACAGAGAAACTAAGTCTGCTTAATTCTTTTTCATGTCAACCTCCTTTCCAGCTCCAGGAACATAGAAATCTTGGCTAAAACCATGAAAAGTTTCCAAAAAAGGAAGGGAAAACAAAAATATTGATAATACCATTCACCTGACACTTCCAAAATAGCACAGTGCAGCCCTGCCTCCGAGGCCGCTCTGCTTCCGTGTGCATGCCAAATGCATTCCAACAGCAAGAGCCCAAAACAAAGGATTTAACTCAAGAGCAGATATATTGGTTTAATACATGGATACTGTAAGATAAAGATGAGCCATATAAGAAGATTTATTTAAGTATTCAGTTTAAATGGCTTGTCTAATGCCTTGTTCTATCAACTACTCCTCCAGCATTCTTTTCGGGTGAAAAAGAAAGAAATGTTTTCATTAAAATAGCACATGTTGTATTTGGAGGAATTAGTATTCTTTGGTTCAAAGTGCCTTTTCCAGCATTCCACATGCTTTGGCTTTTAATTTTTAAATTCATGCTATAAATCATACCTTCTTGGACTCTTCCCTGTTTACTCACTTTCTTTTTTCTTTTTAACTGTAGATTTCACCTTCATTCGAAGTCTTTTCCACCTCTGCTTAGATTTTATGAAGTCAACGACCTTACTAGTGCACTCTATTGTGCAAAACACTGGTTGGTTCCATTCTCTTGGGTCTTTCTTGCCTTCTCTTCTTCCTTCCCCTCCAAAATTGACCTGGAAAACAAATTTAATCACTACATTGAAATTCAAGTCTTCTGAACTCATTGCTATTAAAAATCACTCGCGTGCTAGGTTTGATCTAGTATTTCTGAACATGCTTCACGGAGTTAAAATTCAGCCTGCTGTTGAATGTTCATGGCATTACAGTACCAACTACCAACGGGTCTGGCTTTCATATTATGCAAAAAAGATCTGAGACAAAGCTGAACACAGAAAAAAGATCTATCGTAAAGAAAATATGAAGCAATATGAAAACGTGTCAGCACTGTCAGAAATCAGCATCTAATCAAGAAAGAGCTTCAAGAAAATTAAATCAAGGCAAGGGAGATGGCAGTTTCACTCTCTCTAATACAGAAAAATAAATAAATAATCACCAGAAACATACTGAATGGATGCAGCTTTGCTTCTCATATTTCAAATCAGCTAGTCTGGTAATGATATAAAACAAGCAAGTCAAAAGGGTTTAAATTAAAAGATGCTTTTAAAGAAACATGAGAGACTAAAGATCAACAACACTTTTCATTAACTTGTGCCAGAAGGTCGAGTCGAGAGGGGGGCCTGGGTCTGGTGCTTTCTAGTTAACCTTGTCTATAGTGCTCAACCTGCAGAATCGGAGATTTAGAGGTAGTTTAATTAATGCTATTTGAACCTTTTAATAGAAGAGGGTGATGACCAGAAATAAAAATAATGAATCGCTTTTGATATTTATGAGTTTATGGAGTGGAAAGTGCTATTAAAATATCATTAAATAAAATTTTAATAGGTATATGGAATTATTAGTATATAGATAATAATTCTAGTATCTGTAGGCTTCAGAAGTTTCAGTAACATCATATGGAGGACTATGCAATGGATTAAAACTTCATTGTAATGACTCAAAGCTGCTTGTTAAACAAGACTATATTAAATTATATGTGAGCAGCTCCTGTTTGCTCTGTTTAACTACTAGATATGACTCATTCATCTCCTCTATGCCTCTATTAGTCCTTTAAGGAAGTAAAAAGACTCAGAGCAACAAGGTTCTGGACTTCATTTAAGTTCTCCAAGTAGATGAAGAATATAGAACAATTCAAGAATTTGATGACCAGCTACTAATACAGCTACAAGCTCATCCATAAATGACACTACAAGATTTGACACGGAAAGCAACACGTAAGAGCTACAAGAAAAGAACAGTATAACTGAGAGTTATAAATGGATTTTGTTCCAACACATGTTGGAGAAACACCTGGAATTATTGTGTTATTGCTTTGCTGTTTACATGCAGCAACATTATTTGTCCTGACAATTCCTCCTTGGCATTTTCAGTTTAATAAAAAAAAAAAAAAAAAAAAAAAAAAAAAAAAAAAAAAAAAAAAAAAGTCTTAAAGGAGATGGGATAGCTTTTTTTCCAGTTTCTTTGCATCCTTTTGGCTTATCAGCAAAGACATATATTCTACACCTACAGCATTTCACACGGCACAGCGTACTGAAGTGTGAAGATTGCACTCAATATTAGTTACAGAGACATGCGGAAAGGCTGTATTCTTTACCAGATTAGAAAAGGAATTTTTCTTCAGGAAGGGCCTTGGCTGGTACATAATTGACAGATACTATTTATTGCAAGTATTCCTGGTAGCCAGATAATTTGCTTATTTTGAATATGCCTGTTATTTACTGCCTGGAGACCATCAAAACTTGACATACAAGTTCCCTTGCAGTATTCAAGGAGGATTTAGTAACCACATTTTCCCCATGTGAGTAACTTACATTGCCACTTTGTGAAAGGAAAGCTTTACACTAATCACCTTCTTAAATAAATGGGGAATATTCTCCTTTCCTAACAGGTCACTAGAATCGTGCTGGCAAACAGTTCACTTCAAAGCACACACTTGCTAAAATTCCCAGCCGCCAAGCAAAACAGTTGCCCTTCCAGACAAACAGGAAAGAAAAAAAAAAAAGATAAAAACGCTTAATAATTATACCAAGAACATATGTCCTTCATATTGCCAACACGTAACATCTCTGCCCAAGCAGCTGTTGTCAGAAAACTGGCACATGCTCCGAGAGCTCCCTCATCTCATCTGTGGCTAGTGCCGTATGGTACCTATTTCCATGGCCCTGGTCAAAGAACAGCTTTTATAAAAACAGGTGGTGTGCTCAAGTTACTCAAGACAGGGACTTGTGAAGTACTCGGTGCCAACCTAGTTCTCCCCCCTTCCATTAACACAAGAATAATTTTGCTTATGAAAAAAATTCCACTGCCAATTCAGTTCAGACCAGCTCTGGGTAACTCACTCATGCTGAAGAGTCTATCACTGCCTGAAGACATCTTTATTTTTACATTAAACATACATTCAAGAAATAAGTAAAGGTCTGACAGATAAATTCTGAGAGTTGAACAGATAATTTACCTTACGTAGCTGGCACATAAACCATACATGACAGAAGCTACTTGTTCTTTCTGTGCCGCAGGATATGGGTTTGGTTTGATTGCTTGTTTTCTCCACATCTGACCTTCAAGGTGCAAGCAGCATAAGGGTCCTCTTGCTTAATGTGCTATTGGAGTAAACATACAAAAAAAAAAAGACTGCATATTAAAGTTTTATTTTTATTTGAGCAAGGTATATAAAAAATGGCAACTAAGAAGATGATCCCATTTGCATTTATAATCTTTCCCGATGCCTAATACCACATTATGTATGTTATAATGAGACCTGATTACACCAAAATTTTCTAAGACAGCTGGGTGGTGATCTCCAAACAGGATTTCCCCCGTCTTTTTCAAGCAACTCTGTTTTCCTTCGCTTCCCAAATAGAGCAGATGTTCTGCAGTTTCACTATGAATACTGTATTAACTGGGTGGATGCTGTAGGAAAGGAATTTTTAAAAAATAATATTAAGATGCAGTTGATGGACAGGAGGTAGCCAACCAGACAGTCACTGCCAAGGCACGACTGTATCTCCCAGTCTACAATATCAAATTATTTGTATTATGTTTGTATCAATTCTATCAATTTCTAATTTTAATACATCTACTCATATGTATTTGGGTTTGAGGTGCACATATCTGAAAAAGAAAAAAAAAAGATGAAATTCCAGCTTCTCTGAATTTAGCCATTGGATTCTCATTTCTAAGTATTTAGGAAATCAGTCTTAACTGTCAGTCTTATTCTGTCTGTTCTCTGCTAAACCACAAGCCTTTAGTGATCCTTACTGGACAGCCTCACACCTACTGACATCAGATTGCTATCTCACAGTCTGGATTTTGCACATTTTTACTTTAAGATGGGACAAAGGAAGGGAAAGAGGAAACCACTGGTCTGCTCCAATCAGTGCTAGCAGCTTTCTCCCTAACACAGTTCAGTTAAGACCTCCTGTCAAAATAAGGTATCCTGAAAGTATTTTGAATAAAAAAAGTCTAAAAAGAAAAAATGAAGAGTTATAGAAGCTACTTTGGATAAAGCATAGGAATTTATGTCCCTCTATGAAATATAGATTTTGGCAGACACTGCCTACTGGCTGCAAGAACCCTCTGTCACTTTCATCCACATCATTTTCCAAGGAGTTCTGCCTACTCCAAAGTCAAGAGCATCAGACGAGCCCAGATGGAAACAGAAAACATCAGATGATCTCCATGGACAGCGAGCCACTGGCATTGGTGACAGCTACCAAAACAGCAACGAGACACTGCAGGTCCATGTACTCCACTATGACCAGCCAGCAAGTTTGGAACCATGCCCTGTGCTGGGAACATGGCTTTAGCAACCACCGGGAATGCATCACCAAAAGCAAAAAAAACGGACAGTTTGTTACTATCATCCCAATTCTATATCAAAAAAACCCCAAAAAACCAAAATAAAACACTCACATAGAGTCTCACTGGGCACCATTCAATGTTACCCTACACGACGCCACACAAAGCCCACATACTCTCGAAACAGCATTTCTTTTTCTTGCTCTTCTGCTCATAATTGTCAGGTATGAAATACAACTCATCTTGGGCCAGTAAAGCATCAATGTAGGATTGCAGTTGCATTTGTTTCTTCTATAAATAGTGTTTCAGAGCACACTGGGAGTGTACACAGTGGAATTTATACCACTTAAGCAATAAAACCAAAGTCATGTTGTGGAAACAGAATAAAAATGCATATTTAATGACAAAATCTTGTAAATCCTAGTCTAAAATAGTGTTTAAGTCATCCTTTTCTTGCAAAAACATTGAAGAGCATATATCCTAACCAAGTTAACACAGGTCATATGTTTGAATGATTGGGATTCTTAAAGCACTGTAGAGCACATTTAGCTGTCTCAGCGTCTCAGCTCTTAAGTAAAAAATATGAAGTAATAAAACCCGAACACGATTATTCAGCAGGTGCATCTGGTCACTGGCACAGAGCAGCACTTGAGCGCTCCTGTTCTCCACGCACCTCAAGCACCAGCTGCCGGTGAGCGCGGTGCTCGGTCTGCAAACTCACCACTGTCCGCTCCCCTTAGACCTGGGGCTGGGTGCTGTCTTTTTGTTGCCTTGGGCCCAGGGAAAGGGCAGGAAAATCAGAACCATGATGCTCACAAGCAACTTGCGCATGCAATGAGCCTCAATGAAAAGGCTCTGGCCAGGGTGACCAAGCCACACTGGTAGTAGTAGTTTAGTTACAAAGAATACAGCTTAGGTTTAAAATAGCTGTTTCTGCCAATATTTTACTACCATTCTGATCGTTTCCTTGATGGGCATCTTCTTCCTACTCCATTTTACTTCACAAGCTGACCCATCCTGATCCAAACAAATTCAATGGTCTTAATTAGGAAACATTATGCATGTATAGGATGCAAGTAAAGGATGCAGGTGGGTGAGAGAAAGCAACGGCTTAGACAACTGCCCACCTCCCTGGTGCCAAAAAAAACTATAAATAGAACTGGAAAAAAGGCGCCACAATTTTGGACTAGCTGGGAGGCTGATTGATGTTTCCAGGAGTGGGTACCGAAAGAAACCCACAGGAGACATGCTCAGGTCACCAGCAAGCGCTGGGCTTGGGCACCGCCGTACAATTGCAGCGCAGATGTAGGAAGAATATGGAGCTTTGGGGGATAATCAGATTTATTTTTTTCAATAAGTAGAGCATATTATTTTCAAGTGGTTAACTGAGAATAACTCTTGCAGAAGTACAATATAACAGTAATTATTCCAAAATCAATGGCACAAAAGGGTTCATTTTAAATCATATTATGATTGCTGGATTAAAGCAGTTATTACATAATCAGATAGCAATTACTCCACCTTAATAATTTCTGGGTTTCTGAGGGCGACTGAAAGTGATAATACAAGCTACAGCAGGTGTCAAATTTTAGACTTTGCAAAATGAATATTCCGAGGGCTGCAAAGAAACAAACCTATTAGCATATAAAAACCACAAGTATGGCACATAGCTAAAAATATAAAAACACTTCAACCCTTCAGCCTTGAACAGACATCCAGAAACAGTTCACTCATAGCTAAGAACATCCAAAGTACAGGTTAAATCACAGGGAAGCTCAAGCTTATCATCCCTCCTCTGAGTAAAGTTAACGTTTTCCCTCTGTAGTCAATTTGTACATCCATGCTTCACCCCCCTCTTTAGCAGAAGGGCAAGAAGTGTCTCAATCAGCCCACAGATTTGCAGGCTAAAACCCATAATTGACACTGTAGAGCTGTGCTTTGGTGGAGAGGATTTGGGGCTCCCACTTTGACAAAAACATCTTCATCACACCTGGTTTCCCTTGAGCTGGAGCTTCTATCAGCCTATTTGCTACAAAGGCAGGCTCAACCACATTATTCTTCCTGCATTTTTCTTTTGCTTCCTTATCTCATTTCCCTTTAATCCAAAACTCCTTTTCTTCCCCTTAAATACCAGATGCCTACTGCTTTTTGATCACATCTCATTCAAAGGACAGCACTTTGCAAAATCCTGCCAAAACCCAATTTCAGAACAGTTGGAAGGAGTATAAATGAAAACAACCCTCTCAGACAGCACCTTTCTCCAATTCCCCATCCCTTTGTGCAGCCTTGCTCTTAATTCCAGCTCCTGAAAGAAATGCTAAATGCTAAATCTCCGAGGGTTTTTTTGCAGATTCAAGAGCCGGTCCGCAGAGCCCTGACATTTGTAACACCATCAGTGTCTAAGAGTAAGAGCAAGAAATCAGCACATAAGCACACAGCCTCCTTACTGCTCCTTAAAATACACAGTTTCTCTGTGGAAGAATCTATCAATCTGTATCACAAACTAAACGGTAAGCTAAAATAAAGTCCACCTAGTTGCTCAAGGGCAAATATTTGCGACGTGCTGCAAGCAAGAACGACTGGGGAGATAAGTAGACACTGAAGTTCAATATAGACTAAAGTAAGTGTCCAAAGTTAATTTCAGTGTGTTAACCAAGGGAAAAGGAAACTCTTGGAAAAGGAAAGCTACGTATTGATTGCAGATTCACTAAATGTAGTTGCACGTACTAATTTGCACGCTATGCCAACACATGGCCAAGGACTCAGGAAAGCAAACACTGAAGCACGATCAAGCAACAGAGCCAATAGCTGGGTTTCCATCACCGAACGCTGCCGTAAGGAAGACTGAGGTTGCTCGGTGAGCATCTGCAGCAGCAGAACTATTACAAGCACTCAAAGTCTAACTTGTTCCAGAGTTTTGAAATGGGAGTAAGTGTTCAAGGGATAGTCTCAGGAGAGCAAGTGCACAAGCAAAAATCCTGCTAGCCAGTTCAGAAGGAAGTCTGCAAAGGCCTCAGGTTTTCATGAGCAACATTAGGCTTCAAAATTCTTCCTTTAATTCAACGGCAACTTGAGGTCACACCTGCTGAGAAACTGGAAGCCCTGAACAAAACTCATATTCCTCCACTCGAATTGAAAGCCCGTTAAGTAGTAGTTCAGACTGCAATCTTTACCCTCCAGCCATCCCACCAACAAGCGCAGAGGAATGCTGCCATGCCACCAACACAAGTCACCTTTTTCCCACAAGTGCAACCTCATGTCAGCAATTACACTGACGAGCCTGTCACGGGCAATGAAAAGCACTTGTGAAATACAGCAAGGAAAGTTATTATGAAAAGAAAGAATCGCCGGGTAACTCCCATCCATGTGCAGTTTCAAAACCAGAAAATTTCCCAGTGAGGGAAGTTGGCAGCTGGTGCTCGGGTTGGCAGCTGCCAGCCACGCGCTTTGTTCTGATTGTTTGCTGTGATTGATGGTGCAGCTGAGCCACCGAGGTAGCTGAGCAATCTCATGACAATGCAGACAATAGCCGTGTCACTCATTCTCCTCGGGAGAAGTGGTCAGATGGGTAAAACACTTCTGTTTTGCCACATGAAATTATAGCATCTAGGAGAAGAGCTACTGTTATTTTCCCTCTCCCTCAAGTTCAGTGTTTGTTGCATGCATGTGGACACCTGTTGCCTGAACCAATGCTCATCATCAATTAGGAAATGTATGGAGAAAAAATACATATATATATATGCACACATATGCATAAATATCTTTCCCTCTTACTGGAAGAATTTTGGAGAATTATTAGTCATTCAAAATACTCAAGATGGACTTGGTTGATGGAGCACATTTTGCATTGCCTTGAAATACACACAGAGGCACTGTTACCTGTATACAGGTATATTCTGCATCAGCTGTAGAAGCAAGTCTGTTCAGACGAATAGGAATAAGGAGGATTTGATAAGGAGCAAGAAAGCCCGAAGACGAACATCTTCATTTGAGTATCTTCCAGCAGGCATATGCAGTATTGCCTACTACTGTTTTCAAAAGAGTCAGAAATACTTATTCCAAGGAAGACCTGGTCTCAACAGCAGCTAAAGCTGCTCTACATCTGAGATGTCAACGGGTCAGCACATGCCCGAGCATCATCAGCTCTTGCCTGATTTGACCCTCAGTCAACTCACATGCATTTTTTTAAGGCCATCACCAAAATCAGCTACAATTAGTGGAAACCTTCCAAAAGAACTCAGTAAAAGGATGAAATGGGCTGTTGGTTCTGTACATTTATATCGATAAAGAATCTGATCGTCACCACAGAATGACTTGGGGCCTATTATGAAGATAAAGCACTTCAGCCATAGAGAGCCATTCTGCCTCAGCAATAAAACTAAACATTATGAAAAGGAAAAGTATTGGCAGTTTTATGATGATAATTAATTTTTAAGGGTACTTTTTTTCCCCCAAAAAAAAAAAGCGTTCACTGTGGCTTAAACAGATGCTTCAGACCAAGATTCCCATTTCTTGACTGCTGTGCAGACATTGAAATATCCAGATAGCAAAGCACAAACAGGGTGACTACAGGAAATAAATTATCTTCACGTGGTGTTTAAAAAGAAACAAATATTATTTAACCACTTTCACAAGACATATTTCCTTTTCTTTCAAACCATTAAAGGACTTGGGCTCAGCACACCCACCACTCCACAAAGATTGCCTGCACAACTTAGGGAAGAAAAAAAATTTTTTAATTGCTGTGAAATAAATGGACCATGATTATCTTCTGTTCCTTTTCTCTTCATTTTATAATCCATAGATTTTTAAAAGGTATCTGCCATTCATTTTTTACTCTATAATGATCTCTTTCAAACATTTCACAGCAGGTTTCCATTATAAACTGTGTTTTTTACAACAATGTTATTTCTTCTTGGACTTCTCATCTGACAGTTTGCTGATCTGCTACTAATACTTATTTTAAGTTTTGATAACTGCAAGCTAAAAGAAACACGATCCTGTTTTCAGGTATACAAGCATATTTATCAACCTTTTACCTTCTCAAGAGAAGCTAAAGCCTTGGGACTGGACTTGGAAGCCTTGGGACTGGACACCAAGATCACTTGCAGGAGGCACCAAAATCTCATTCCCCAAATTATAACAGATGTTTCTTTTTTCACAGCATTGACCTAGGAAAAGGTCTGGTTAGCTCTGTACAATTAGAAGTTATTTGTTGAACTCCCATTAAAGACAAGGAATTGGAGACAAGGTGAAGTGACCACGCTTAAAAGGTGGTGGCTTAAAAAGTGGTCCAGGCTTAAAAGCTATTGCAAGGAATTGCATCCTCTGCAAAATAAAGTCCTTTCCATGGGATGAGGTCCTGTATTTAGCAAGCCAAAGCTAGCAGCCCCTGCTTCTGCCCAAAAACTTTGCCATTTGCATAAACGAGGAGGAAATACAGTCAAAAATGTTCCTCTGAATTTTGCTCTATTATTGAGTATTTTCAAACCTCCATTATTTACTTTCCTTCCCTTATATCGAACACCTGACATTTGTCTTATTGATCACAGTGCTCTGGCCAGTCTCATAAGGGGCTTTTTTCTCTCTGTGGTTAAAGTGACTCAATTACTGAGAGTCCCCAACTTCTGGTCGGACTCAAATACATAAGCAGAGAGCTGCTGCTTTAAGTAAATCCACTGAAAAAAAAAGAAGAAAAAGAAAAAAAATCTACTCTCAGGAGCCTGGGAGGAGTTTGAAGATGTCAATGATTTTTGACTTGGGCTGGGCTGGACGGGTGCTGGATCTCAGCTCAGCCGCCCATTCTCGCATCCTGCCTTCCTTATTGGCTGGCACGCGGGGAAGTCAGACTCCGGTGCCGTGAAATCCCAAACTGTTGCTATGGAGATGATTAATATGTTCACAAACTCACAATAATTCATGCAGTGCAGGATCAAGGCAAAGGAAACAATGGTTGCACAAAGAAGAAAATATCCTTATAAACAGGGGTTTTTTTCCTTCTAATGACAATCCAATTAGAGAAAGAAAATCTTAAAAAAAAAGAAAAGGTAAATGAGGATGTATCTTACGTTCTTTTCTCTCCATTATGGTGTTCAAATATTATCCTGACACGTCACAAAATATTTTCAGCTGATGGATAGAAATCACTAAAGGTTATCTGATGATATAACATTTCAATTCATAATAGGTGAAAAATATTTTTTGCAAGGGTAAATAAGGCCTATAGATGATATGTTATTTTATTATTTATATAGGTCCACCACTGTGATAGGCACTTTCCAGACAGAAAATACCACCACCCTTAACGATCAATACTATGTCTTAAATAACAGCACAGGTGTGACAAGAGTGATCTATTTTATGAAACTGCAGTAGCTCAGACACTAACACATGGCAACAATTCTTGGCAGACTTTTTGATGGACACCAGTGCAGACAATAATATCCTCTGTGACTGGTGCTAGCTTGTACTTAGCCAATATTGAGCCTTTCCAAAGAGTTTAATGGAACTTGGAGCAGCTGTCAATCATTTTGAACTTCTCTGTCTTTAAATTAAGTTTTACTTAAGACCCAAACGTGAATACTAATGCTAAATAAAATTTATCAAATTTCTACTGTATCCTACTCAGAATTAATAAAAGCTATTAGGAGAAATTCAATAACCATATAGGTGCACAGTCATTACAGAGAAAACAGAAGCATTCTTGTAATACCTTTGAGAGGTTTTCACATAAACTATTTTTTTACTGCATCTTCCATTAATTTATATTTTTCTATTATAGACGATTATAAAATTCAGCTAAACATCCTGGGATGTGAGAGACAAGCAAAACTTTTCCACTTTCTTAATACAGCCCTCATAGTGAATGTCAGTGCTGTACAGACTCACTTCAAAGCAAATGAAGAGAGATGAAGGGCTAGATCTGGGGCATGAAAATACTCATTTGGATCTAGATTCCAAAGTAGCAGAAGCAATTAATTTTAATTCGATTTATTAAAAATAATATTAAATTTGAAATTTTGAAATGCATTTCTGTCATCTGATTCATCATGACTAGTTATCTTTTTTTTTTATGCTCAAATAATTCTTACTGATCTCAAGTCCTTGGTCAAAGATGCAAATCTTGGGCCAAAAGACCACAAGATGTAAAGTCACTAAGGTTTCTAATCTTGTGGCTGAGAAAAAGCATCACAATAGGACCCCACACAGGTGGGGTTTTTTTGGTCTAGTTTGGGTTTTGGGTTTTTTTTGTTTGTTTGTTCGTTTGTTTGCTTGTTTTCTCAGGTCTTCGAACCCACACAGTATCTCACCATGGGAAGTTAAATGGGGACACTCCAGACTGAATAAGGCAAAACTGATCCCCTGTCTGAACCTTCTTCTTTCTGTAAATATGACACACTTTTTTGAAAAGGTGAGGTCATATGCCTACAAACCAAAATCCATAAAAGAGACTCACAAAAAACTTAATATAATATGTGTTCTGCAAGTATACATTTGCATATTATATTCTGGCTGTGGAATCTAGGTCCAAAAAGCCTACAGAAAGTTTGTCATTTTCTACCAACCTCTGTAGAAATTTCCAATGATCTTGGCCCCACTCCATTGAAATATAGTAGCATATGTAGCATATGGCCAGAAAGAAATAGTAAAGCTTTTTAGGATTTCTTAAAGTCCAGTTTGCATTTGAGTACAGGAGCTACTTGACTCCAAACCCTGAGTGTATTTTGCTTTACAGCTCAGCTACCATCAGTGAAGAAGAGATATCATTGCCACGGGCACTGCGAGCTTTAACCACAAATAGAAATCCAATTCTTGGGCCATGCTCAGCTTTTATAGGGATGAAGATCATATAATACCAAACTGTAGTTAGTCAATATCACTGAATTAATAGAAATAAGTGCTGTTTCTGCCAGTAATTGTTTTCAGATTTGGGGCTATAGGTCCTGGATAAGTTATCTCCTGCGAGAAAAATTACAGAACGTTTAATCTTCCAAAATGAGACGCTTGCAGCTTACTGACCAAGGGGCAGAGTGCTGAAAAACGTCTGTCCCAGGCTATATCACTTCTTAATTCCATAGCCATGTATTTTTCACAATAAGCAGGGACTCTGGCTCCGGGGATGTTCTGTACCTCAAGGTCTTCTTTTTCTCTTTAAAAGGGGCAGTCCCTCCGCATGCAAGAGCTGCTGTCAAGAACTCCTTTTGCTGGGCAGGTTTTCTTAGGAGCCCCTAGTTCTGCTAAAATGCTTTTTTACTGCCCTTGTTTTTTTGCATGTTAGCCACAAACAGCACTCAGCTTTACTGCAGATAGATAAGGATGTCATTTAACCTACGCAGAGGAAAAGAAGGGATTCCAATGCACTCACATTTGCCTGCAGTTTAAGAGAAAGCAAGAATTGTCCTTAAAGCCTGAAAGGAAATTAACTCCTGCTGCAAGCGTGTGTTAATCAGTCAAGGAAAACCAGATCAAATCTCAATTAACTATCATGTTCTTAAGCATTTTCTAGGCCTGTTTCAAAGTCCATGAAATCTGAGGTGTTGGAACAGCACACAGCAATTTTCAGTTATCTACAAGGTACAGAGAGGATACCTGCCGAAAAGTCAAGATGAGTGAGAACATTCTGCCTCCTTTGGCAAAAAACAGCAAATACAGCCCAAATACCCCTCACCAGCAGGAACCCCGCTCACTGCATCCCAAAGAAAGCAGGCATGTGCCTGTGCTCAGGCTCCAGGGACCTGGGTGGAGAAAAGCTCCTCACATACATTCAACCCCATAAACATGGGCAATACAACCCATTGCAATTCCCCCTCCTGTTCACCAGGCAGTTTTGTGCCTTCTCCAGAACTGGCTTTCCTACCTAAGTCTAAAAGAAAATAATACAACCAGAGAAAAAAGAAAAAGCAAATCTTAAAATACCTTAATAACAACAAAAAATCTAATCCAGAAATTCTTCTTAGTCATATTTCATTCAGGTAGATAGTGTCTGTCATCGACAGACACTCATAGAAAGTAAAGCACATGTATCAATGTGCAAAGTGAAGTTGTTACTCTTCTGTTAACATATTCAGTATTTCATGAGCTGCAGAGAATCCGTTAGCGTGACAGAGAATTTTAGATATAATTATCTCTATCAAGAGTAAAACCAGCCCCTTGAGATACAAGCCCAGGCAATGAGTGGATACATTTATTATAATATATCCTCTAAAACCATCACCCAGCACAATGAGATCTGGTGCTGCGATGACATAATGTAATTTTAAACAGATGCCTGAAAGACTAGAAAAGGTAGTTCTTACCCCAATGCTCTGGAGCTTTTAAAGTCGTATTCACTGATAAGGAGAAACTATCTGCATACGAAGCAAGGATCTCTTATTCAGGAGTTTCTTGCGTATTTTATTTATAGACCTGCCAAATACCAGATAACTGCACGATCGGTCTTCAAACTGTGTGCAGTTTAATAAAATTGCTGTTCTCCGCAGTTCATCTTGCTGGCTAAAACCCCTTGGTCGTACCAAGGACCCCCTGTTATTCTCTAGTAATTCATTAGGTCTCACAGAATTGTGCACTTCGTGATTTATTGTGGCAATGACTACACGCTGCTCACCCAGAACACCAAGAGAAAATACTCATTATTCATCATCACAATTTTTTTTTCCCCCCTCGCTCTTTAAGTGCTAACACCTCATATGCTTTAAAAATAAGCAATTTTAGTAATGGAAAGACTTATGATCCCCTGTCCATGGACTGATATTGAAATGTGCTTAACACTTGTAATTTCTACAGATATCAAAGGGAATTAGGGGTGTCTGTCATTTTGAGGGCCAGGACTTGGCACAGATGTAATTATCCTCTCTGATAACTTTTAGGAGACTAAATGAGATTGCATCAAAAATATGATCCTTTAATGAAGAGTTCTTGCATTTTGATACAATTTTGGCATATTTTCCCTTTGACAGTCCTAGGGAAGAGAACGAAGAACCTCTGAGGAATCTCTGAGGTCTCGCAGGAACTGCAAAGGGACAAACTAAAGATCCCTCTCCCAACAAAGACCAGACTCATGCTGCTGCCTGCAGGACCACCACTGCCAGCACCATGCTTCAGCTTGCCCTCCAGACCCAGAACACCAGGGAGCAGTCCAAGGGTCGCTTACAAAATACAGCTGTATCACACCAAGGTTCCAAAGTGCTATTAGAGTATCTTTTCTCAAAAGCTTTAGTGAGAAGATATTATATAGCCCCATTTATTCTCATTCTTCTATAAATATATATGGAATTTCAGAAGTATAGTGTCTTTTTTCTTTCCTCTGGACAAGTTTATCATGCACTGTAATTTTTCTAGCTTGATCCTGTCAAATATCACATAATGATAGAGCAACGCCAAACAGCTACTACAAACCCTGAAGTGTTTTGAGATTTGGCTAAGCCACATTTAGTAGAAAATCATGTATTGTGCTATATTATGTAAGTTCCATGATTTTCTATGTCTGCACTTCCTAGAAAGAACCACAAATATTGATCAAGAATGTCAATATCTGAACGCACAAGTAGAACTGCAATTTAGCTTGAGGATTATGGCGTTTGAACTCACCTCCTTACTGTAGTGTGCACTTGTTTTTGCTCCTCCTTGTTCTCAGAAATTTCCTATTTTCAATTATACTGTTAATAATAGGGATGACAGCAATGGAAATGAGGCAAGAATTCAGTTCCAGCAGAAAATGCAGTCTGTCTCAAACTTTGTCGTTAAAGAAGAGTGTAAAATCTGTGTTTAATCATTCAACTATAATGGGAAACAGCTAGTGAATTGATACAGTAAAACAAAGTGCCTCACAAGAGTGTTTAAAGAACTTCATGGACAGAATCTTTGGGAAAACATATTTTCCTGACTAGAAGTGAAATTAGGATGATCAAAATGTTCAAATGATAGTCAGCCAAAAAACTTTGCAATAAAAAAAAAGTGAAGAAATGGTTAAGAAAAATGAAAGTCCTTATTCTTGCCACACTGACATACTTTAGAAAACACACACACACAAAAGCTATGAGTCAATTAGTACTATCCATGCCATTTATATTAATTAAAAAAATGCTTATCACTAGATTATATTGCTTGTTTGCACCATCCTTACTTCATTAGTGCTAATTGGAAATAGTTACAACTGATATACAAAATACTTAATTAAAAAATGTATCTACTGTCACAATTCTGGACCACTCAGTAAAGCACTAGCATCGCTGTAATCCCTGGACCTTTTCTAGGGTTTTTAACAAACTTCTGAGTCTTGTTCGCATTATGAGCCAAGAAGAATTGGCTCCTAAGGGAAAGAATCCATAAGAAAGATACCTGAATCCTAACCTTTGCCTTCACTACAAAAAAATCTATATCCAAAGAGAAGCACTGATGTATCCTTTTAGGAAAATAAAAGAGAGATATCCCCAGCTCTACAGGCAGCTTCCTCTATCAGTCTCCTCATCTTCCTTTTGAGATCTTTCAAGAGGCTTGCAATTTGCTAGAACAGAAGGTGCTGTTGGCTTCTTTCAGGTTTTGTTAAGCTCCATGGCTGGACAGAGGAACGGGATAGAAGTCAGCACTAGCAGCACCTCCCGGGCACGCATCCCTGCAGACATCGGCATGGGAAGGGAGCAGAGCTGTGGCAGGAAACCTCACCTGCTTGCGAGGAGCAGCAGGAGTCGGGTTTTGCCCCATTAAGAGGCTCACTGCAGGTCAAGAACTGCTGTGTCCCCCCTCCTGTCCTTCCAGTCATAATAATGCAATATTAATGCAACCTAGTGATTGAAATAGCAGTGATAAATGAGGACCTATTTTACTCTAGCTGTGCTTCCCTTTAAACACTAATATTGTGTATCCTGGGGATATTCAGAAAGCTGCACTTTAAGCCCCATGCTTTTCATTCATCATGTTATAGCTCCAATGGCTTCAGATGAACCTGTTCCTCCCTGTCACAGCTACACTGTATAGTCCAGTTACAAGGCACCGTGAGGTCCAGCTTGTGTCTTAGCCTGTGAATGAACAGTCTGAATTATAGACTGCGTCAAGCCCAAACTCAGCCCTGCAACTTCAAAGGCTGGCAAGGGTAAACTTCCTTTTATAATCTCATAAACTGGCAGGCTAAAATTATCACTGCAGTTGTCAAGAGTTTTATACGTATTAAATCTCATCTATGATAGAGTGCTAGCCAGGCTCGGTGTTTGTTTACGAGAGAAAAGCAATCACAAAGAGAGAATTAGCTCCCTCCAGCCTCCGGAGCCGCGTGCAAGAGGACTCCCCTTGACGGTCCTGCAGTCCCAAAATGGGAAAGTGCCAAAGATGAACAATTTCTTCCTGACTTTTTCTTCTTTATCAAAAACACAGCTCCCTGGAAAGTTATCTTCTGCAGAACAAAATGGTTCCAGTTGGGATTGGCAATAAATAATTTCATTTCAGTGAAAGAAATGAACATTGACTGTGTCTTACCAAGTTTCAATCTTTGCAGTTTGGCTAGAGGTTGAGTTTTTTTTTTACTCTTCACATTTTAAAACTAATAACTTATGAGGAAATTTATTTTAGGCCACAGAATGTCCCTTTGGACCACAGAACACATAGAAATTAGACTACAAGAACCAGAGGAAAATTTGGAATATCCTTGACCTGAATGGTAAAGAGTCAATGGTATGAAGGTGCAGGAAGGATATCTACTAGTGAGGGATATCAATGAAAGACTTATTAATCAACATGATGCTTCGTTCTATCTCACTTCATTCATCATCCTTCTTCACCCAGACTATTTAGGGGATAAGAATTGTGTGTTAGCCTCCTATTAATATTTGAATAAATGCAGTGGAAAACCTGTTTGGGAGAAGTTTGGGCTTCCAACTTGAGAAAAATGCACCTTCTGGCCCATATGAATCAGTCACTGGAAGAGCTGCACTTGGCATAACGTACATAAAGTACATGAAAGGCCATTTTGCAAAACTCACAAGGTAATTTTTTATGGAATGTTGTCGTATAGATGCTTTTTTGCTAAAGGATCAGGAAAATATAAAGTGCCCAAACATGTAATCCCATGTGAGAAATGATTTAACAGTATATATTTTCAAGAGATGCTGAATGCAGCTTTTTCATACGTTATGTGAGAAAGCTGAACAAAAGGAATGCTTTAAAGATGAGAAAAACAGGCCTCCAAAAGCCCACTCTCAATATACTTGTCCTCTGACACAACTGCATGAAATGAAAGAAAGGGTGACCCAGTTGACAGGGTTGACAACAACAACAACTTGTAAATTCACGTGGAAACGTTGCTCTTACCAGTAAATTCCCATTTGGATTAATTTTGCTTTCTGCTCACTTTCAAACAAGCCTTCCTTCTCCACTCCAGCTCTGACATTGCCTTCAGATGCTCTGGCGTTTAGTAATAATAAAGACAAGTGAGAAATTATGGAGAGAGGTTTATTGAAAGTGACTGAATGCTCGAGGGTGCCGCAGTAGGAGGTTCGATCCTCTGAGCAATTTTAAAGCACATTGAGGCTGTTTAGACTTGCAACTTAAGAATTTTAAACTTTCTCCTGACTCAGAGCTATTTTGACATAGCTTCAAAGCAGGATCATCTCAAAGCACCACTGAAGGGAAAACAGAAGTCTTTTTCAATGACAAGTCTCATATCCAAATTGAAGCTAACTGTTGTCAAATAAATTATTACTGATCTAGCACTTCTGGTAGCAAACCTTGTATTATGAGACCAGTCCTAGTTTTTTTTAGACTCCATTTTGGGCACACTGTATTTGCAGATTAATTTTTTTAAAAAATGCTCACTTGTATTACCAATTTGCAAGGACAGCTGATCATAACTCAATCCTTCCTTTGTAATCTCAACCACCAAAACTTTATGTTATTTATAATGTCAAACGCTAAATCCCTTTAAAAAGATGCAAGTGCAGTTCATTTGACTTTCTGCCAGCGCAATGACTTGGTGAAAAAGTAGCTGTCTGTGCTCACCCAAAGACATTTATTAGCTCTTTACATTTCCTCTAAAATTCTTTGACACATCAGAAAGTTCTAAAACTATATTGAAAATTTAAACAGCTTTTGAAGTTGGCCTACAGTGCAGAGAAGAGATTCACCTGCATCTCATGGCTGCTCACAGAGTCCGAGCTCCTGGAGGACCTTGCCTCCACCAGGGAAGTCTCAGATAACAGGATAAAATCTGCTACCTCTGACAAGGGAAAAAAACTACAGAAAGGGAAAAGAGACCATCCCATAAAGGCCTTCCACAAAGGGCAGACTCTACACAGAAGATATTTTCTTTCAGAAGCGAGGAATGAAAGGATGACTGACAGTGGAGTGGTTTTAAGTCTCTTTAGATAATAATCTAAAAATGTAATCCTTCCTAAGAAAGTGCAAATTTTGCAGAATAATAAATAGATGGAACATGACTGGAATTCAAAAAAAATATAGAGAAGTTTGACATTTCATAATTTCAGATCAATCAAAATGTTGCACTCAGTGACTTTTCATTTTATATGGTGATGTGCTTAGAAAGAAAAATCGTTTCTGAATACAACTATGCAGACATTCCTTTCCACAGTGCTGATATTTTTTCCTCATATTGAATTTTTTCCAAGATAACATTTCTGTTCAATCAACATATTATTGATTCTATTTGCTTTTCAGTTATTTTTGAAACTCAGTCTCAACAACAAAAATTTTAAGTAAAAATTAAAGAGTCGGCTTTGTTCATTACCTGGTAGCTTTAATTCCTTTCTTGCTCTAAGCTTTGCTTTCTTCTCTGCCAGTTTGTTCCAATCTACTGAATTTGGGCTCATCTCAAGTTTCGTTGTAGAGTTTCATTCACCCCTCTACATAAGTGATGCTTCTCCTGGCCGGTAGCTCCCTTGCTTTTGCAACAGTTTTATTTTTCCTCAAAAAATGGCTTGCCCACCAAAGGATATAAGGTAAGGCTAATGCGTTGGATACCTTCTTACACCATCAATAGTGTCACACAGAGTTGGATCTCCAGGTGCTAAAATCAAAATGTGCAAAGTCTCCAGCATGAGCCTGGGGCACTGATCGGAGCAGCCCTCAGCTCTCAAGGACTCCAACCAGCTGGATCCAACTGCCAGCTGGATTCAAAGAGCTGCAAGAGGCGACACGTCCAGGTCGGTCACTCTGGAAAGATTTTGGTGGACTCTACTAAGCACCAGATCTGTCAACAAGAAATTCCACCCATCACTGTTGCAAAATATATTGATTTTTGTTTCTTCTAACACTGTTTCTGAGTTACTATTCTGCATTGATTTCTATTAGAAAAGACCATTTCTGCTTGACTTTTTTTTTGTACCTAAGTAGTACTCTGCTCTATAGCTTCAATCATGCTGAACAAAATACATCGATTTCTCCCTTTTCTGCACGTACTACTAATCAATAAAATCTAAATAAAATAATATCAGACCTCTTAATCTCTGTCCTTTCATGAAAATAACACCGTACAAAGAAAATCACTATGGTAAACATAATTCAATAAATTAAATTCTATATATTTTCCTTCCAAATGTAGCAGTGTCTACACAAGACCAAAAGCAGAATTCACTGGTAAGGTTAAATCTTACGAAAAAGGCATATAAGCATCTTTAAAGAAAAAGAGGGGACGGAGGGAAGAAGCATTCTGTTGGGTTTTTTTCTTTCCCTTCCATCTCCTCCACTTTCCCCCAGCTTCCCCAAGGGGACATTTTGACAGGGTAACTAGTATCTTGGGACGCTTTATGGAAGCTGGTCCAGCAAACTAAGGTGTGTGCTTTTTTGCCTCAAAATCAACACATACTTCAAAACTTTTCAGCCTATAAAGTCAGAGAAGGCAGGACCCAACGAGATGGCTGAAATACATCACTGCAGAGGGTCAAGGAAGCCACGTGTCTCGCACGATACTGTCAGAAATATGAGAGCAGGTGACATCCTCCAAGGGCTTGGCTCTGGACATAGTCCTGTGCAGGCCTGGGGGGTCAGCAGATTGCCCTTTTCTCAAGGTCTCAACTTGGCTCACTGCAAGGCTTTCCTCCTTGCAAAAGAGTATGCAGCTCTGACCCACAGGTCTCAAAAAAAGGGAGTTACATGATGAACTCCACCCCAAAGTGGCTGGTGAATTTGCAATGTCTCACACATGAACTGAGTGGAAATGTTGGATGCGATATTCAAGGAGTAATCCACATCCCCAAACACTGCTCAGTCAAGCTCCATCTGAACTTCTGTTCTACATTACTGTCCCTGCATGAAGCTAGCAGCAGTAAAGCTGGTGATCCAGTGCTGCATGCTGAAAGTGCAGTATCACTGCCTTAATCACTAGTAGCTGGATGAGCAGTCATCATTTCTGAAAGGTTAACACCATGTGTGCTGTAATTTGCTACCATAGAGCAACTTGGAGTTCATTTTCTTTTTTTTTCCCCCCCAGTGCATTTACTTTACTTTGCATCATTTGGTCGGTAACCGGGAAAGGCAGGGAGCAGATGGAGACAATCCTTGTATTCGTTCCCCTCTGCTGGGACAGCTGGGAATTGCTTTAGGAGAGTTGGGTTTGCAAAGCGCAGAGGAGGTTCAGCCCTGCTTTGGCTGCATCACGTCAACATCTTGCGAATGCCTCTACGGCAATGGGGATTTTGCAATCAGCTTTGGTGTGGTTAGCTGGCAGCTGAACAGATACAAACACCGGGCTCCGCATGCGGATGGGCTGAAACCTTTCCCTCAGCTCATGGCATCAAAGGATGAACTGCTCTGTGAGCTGGAAGGGGAAGGGGTAGCCGGGATCTGCCTGAGCATGGCTATTCTTTATGCAATTTAAAAAGAAAATGTTGGTTTTGCTCAGTTCGCAATGGGAAATGGTTAGCATGCCTCTTAGGGCCCAGATGCACCAGCAAAGACAGTTGACCAAATCGTCTCATCTCAGTCGGCCTGGGACCGTGTTCAAGCATTTCCAATGTGTCACAGCACACAAGGTTGCTCGCCCTGGTGATGTTCAAAGTAATTACGATCTATGGCTCTGGGCACCCAAGGGGCAACATCTGCAACTTCTCCAACACAAGCGAGTTGTGATGAGGCAGCTGCCCACGGGGCCATTTCAGAGGGCCTGGCTCATCCCAATGTGGGGGGAAACATCAGAGAAAATCCATTCTGCCCCTGCTCTCCTTGACGCTTCTCACTGCTGAGCTGTTTGGTTTTTCTCTTTTGTTTTTCCCCCCAACTATTCCTTGTTAATGCCACTTGCTAAGATAAGAGCTTTCTAATATCAGTATTTGCTGCAAAAGTTGGTATTGCAAAGCATTAATTGTGAGCAAGTGTCAACTATGGAATGCATGAAATATTCAAATAGTATGAAAATCATTCTTCTAAGGAGTACAAGACAGAGGAGTTTGATTCGGTCTGAAATCCAGACTTCTGCAGATCACAGGTTTCAGCAGAGCGGGACGCAGCCACGCTCGGTGCTCTCAGCAGCACACTGCACTGAAACCCCTATATCTGGCTGATGCCCTGCTGGGTGCTGTTGAACCTTTCTTAGAGATTTCTTCCTATGACAGATTTTCTCAATCACAGTCAACACACTGACCTGCACACCAAAAAGGAAAATTGAAGTTTGCAGGAATCTTTTTTTTTTTTCCCTCACCATTTTAATCTAGCTTTTTGCCCTCTTTTAGTCAGGAAAACTTTGTTCAAAATGGAGCCTAAGTCCACAAAATGCAATAATCTGTGTCCAGAACAGATATGCAATGTAAAAATAAAACTTCCAAACAAAAAGTTATTTCAAAATGAAAAATCGACAATTCATTCTGAAATATATGCAATAATGAGTGTTTTCTCTGTTTTTTCAAAACAAAATATTGAAAGAAAAGCAGTCCATTCATCAGTTCAGTTCCATGAACTGTAAAACTTACTTAATACATCTGAGCAATCAGAGTTAAAAGTCTCTTTTTTCCAAAATATGAACTGCCCTTGCCCGTAAAAGAATAATGTCTTCTAAAAACAACTGTACCTTTTTACCACATTTGTAATTTTTTTGGAAAAAAAAGAATTTAGTTTGGTTTTTGATTCCAAATATACCAAACAATGTATCAAGGCAACAACCTCCCTGCTGGAAGCAAATTCACTTCTAACTTCTCTGCCTGGAACAGCAGCCAAAGCTCAAACCTGCTCCTCTGCTTTCTGTTCACTTTCTCATCTGGAAAGTCCCCTTCTAAGTACGTGACATCCATCAGGAACACCAAAAACAACAGGGATGTAAGAAGCACCATAACAGACTAAGTGTTTCTGCTATAGAGCTACCAATGTTTATCATATGAACAGTCTTGTGGGAGCATCTCCCAAATTTTAAAGCCCTCGACCATTTACAACTTAGCAAAATGCAACAACCAACTTAACTCCAAACTCTGCCACGTCAGTGCACACTGGTCTTGGGTTGGAGCTTGACTGGTTGACTCTAAACTTGGTTATTCAACCAGTGTGTCTGCTTGCCCTGCATCCCTATTGGAAACGGTAAATAGGTCAAATGCCAGCTTCTCAATGCACCTTACATGTATGTTAATTAAAAAGAGTAAGATTTTAATCAGTTTTTACCCAAGTAAGATTAATTAAAACTTTCAGAAATGTATGTCAGAAAGCCATTTTTATGCCCACAGGAATCAGAGGGGAAATGCTCTGCCTTTTTGCTGTGTGCGCTCACTAGCAAAAACTGTCTGTTCCTTGGATTTTGTTCCAAGACCGCACTACATTTAATACAACTACAAATCAGTTCCTAGGTTTTGACATCCCATATAAATTTTGTTGCACTGAGACTTTAGGGACTTTGTGGTGAGCTATTGTAAGAAGCTTTTAGGATTATTTGGACATTCTGAAATTTGTTCTTACCTTCCAACTGTGTTTGAGTGAAATAGGCCAAGGGAGACAGATTGGAGAAAGCTCTGGGTGTTTGTTCAGCTCACTCTGAAGCTTCCCTGGCAGTGCCCGCTCACTCCATGATTTGTCACTTGCTGCGTGAGGTCGGTGTCGGTGCCAGCTGCAAAACTGCCCACGCTCAGGGAAGGAGAGTTTGGGGTCCAGGTGAACGTTCCCATGCTCAGAGGCCCTTTGCTGCAAGGAGTCATCGAGTGTTTCCCGGCAGATCGATGGGATGGGATCTCAGGATGGGATCTCTGGACCTCGTGGCTACTGCTCTGCCTCAAGTGCCAACCATCCTATAACTCCTAATCTGCTGCTAGGCTCTCAGCTCCTCCCAGGTCTCTGAGCCAGATCAAGGATTTCATTTACCAAGTTTTACCAAGAGAAAACTTTAAGAATTTACCCTATTATTATCTATTTTATCCTATTACTGCTGAAGCACAATGTCCTGGAGAGGAAGAGCATGGCATTTGCCTGAGTAGCACTACAGGGGTAGGCCTTGGCAGAGCATTAACGTTTTCTTAACATTAATAGTTTTAATACCCAGTAAAGCTTATTTAGATTAGATCTTAAAACAGATTCTAATCAGACAAATAAAATCTCTTTGGGCCATGTTTTACCTGACTCTTACGAAAAACTCTTTCAGCGAGAAACCTGCTATAATACAGCAATCACTGTCTGCAGACAATGGCACCTGAGATAACTTCAGTTCATTATAGGTCTTATAATAAAATATAAAATTCAGGGCTCCTTAAAATTCATTTGAACAACACGGCCCCACGTTAGTAATACAATGTGAAATCAGTGTTTTTGAACTTTCGACAGGAAAGCAACATATTTACAAAGCACCTTTTGTCTCCTATCAGGCAGTGAATCACTCTACATCATATGCAATTAATGGATGAGAACCGAAAACCAGCTTTTTAGAGCCAGAGCCCCTCTCTAGACACACCACTGCAATCCTCCTTCACTCCGAAAACAGGCTTCCCAGCAGCTCATTAAAAGGTACTACCCAACTGCTTGAGCACAGAAATAAATAACCTCAAACCATTTTAAAAGGTGCAATAACATACACACATATATATATATATAAATATACATATAAAATAAAAATAAGCCGGCCTAGACTTGTATTTTTCAGACATCCTGAAACACTTTTTCTTTGATGAACTGTGCTAAGTATTTCATGAATTCAAATTATTTTCTACAGGTAGTAATTCTAGGAGCCCTGTAACTCTACCAGGCTACTGTAAAATGCAGGCTGAAGACCTATGCATTTAGAGTCCAAATTAATTATTTCAAAAAGAATGAGACTTGGATCAAATAATCTATCACAGTCTCCAGTCACATCACACACACTTTTTAAATGAAAACATGTTTGAGATGTAATGCTGAAGATCAGAGACAAAGGGTAGCACTGGCAGTGTTTAATCAGGGTAGCTGTATTTTTCCTGTAAAACCAGAAATTTCAACATAGGTCTTTTTGATTTTCAAAAATACAGAGTAGGGGAAAAAAAAATACCTTTCCTAGTTACTGGTAGATATTTTTGTGAGGGTGTTTCATGTGCCTCTGCTTTCTCTTTCATTATTCGTTTTGGCCAAAATGATCTCATCTTCAACCCACACTCTGCCAGGCCTCCAGATGCCCGTGTGATGTGTCCCGCTGCACCACGGTGGCACCTCCTGAGGAACTGCTACAAACCCGAGACAACCTGCCCACCTTCCCTGTGCTCTTCCGCTGGCTTAACAGCCAATCTCGTTCCTTCCAGTCAGCTCCATCTTCATGACAAATGTTCGCTCTCCACAATTTTTATTAATTTCCATCCTTCCCACGGTCTCTTATAATTATCCTCCTCATCTTTCATGTGCTATTCCCCTTCACTGCTTCCCAAAATGTTTCTATTGACTCACCCAAATTACATAGAGTTATTAAATTAGGCAAACAGTGCAATATCTTTCAGTTTCAATAAGCACGACTGTTCTTCCAAACATACGCTGCAGGTATTGGATTTGACTGATCCCAAGGCAGGAACTGTCCTAAAGCCAGAGCACAAAACTCTGCTCTATATCTTGCAGGGTGTCTGGCAACTGCTGCCACAAATCAGCCTTTCCAGGAGGTATTTTGAGACCTGCTAATGCAACAGTGCAGGCTGCAGACCCCGGCAAGGAGTCACTCTCGTCAGGATCCGGGTCACACCTTCACAGCTTCTACACACCCCACAGCCCCTCGTCCCTTTTGCGAGCTGGCCAAGTGCTGCCTTCCAGATGTGCACTGGACCACCAGCTGCCCGCCACACATCTGCACAAGCTCCTCAGAACTCAGCCGCAGACACTCCTCCCCGTCCAGAAGCAGCTGCCTCCTATTGATGAAAACTCTCTGCTTCCACCTGAGAACGTCAATGGCTTGATAGTTTACTGCTCCATCTCAAGCTCTGCCAAAAGTTTTACTTAGAGAATGGAAGTGACAGACTTTGGCGTTTCCCCAGGGCTACAAAGAAGGCAAATACTAAAGACCAATTTTTGCTAACACAGTTTTGAGCATAATTAAAAAGTCTATCTGGCCAAAGAGAAAAATTTTAAAGGAACATGGCCAAGTCACACCAAAGCATCAGCGTGGGGATAATAAAAGCAAAACATCACAAGAAACAAAGCACTTCGTGGGGAAAAAAATGCATCCCTCATATATATATTTAATTCTAATTGTATTAACAGCAGTCGGACATTACTACCCAGACACTGCTGTGTGGCCTCAGTTTGGAAGAACCTGTACATGAGATGTTTGCATTTTGAAACGAGGTGGTTGCTGCTGTCCTGCAACAGGGGCTTAATCTAATCTGCTTTTTATACTCAACAGATAGAAAAGGACAAGGAGAGTTGATGTGCTCCATTAACACATCTCTGAATTTCCAGTGAGGAGTCACAATTCCACAAGCTATTCGATTTCTGACTTCTAGAGCACATCTGCTCTGCTCTCAGCCTACAAAGGCCTGCACTGAACTGCAGATGACAGTGGGCTCTGGAGCACTCCTGCAGGCCCTGCTACGCACCTTCCAGGTAGTGCCTCTTCTCCTTCGGGGAAAGGAGTAGCATTGCTCCTTTCTAGCTCCACAAGGTTCTGTTAACAGGAAAGTCACCTTACTAAAGCACGAGGAAACATACTGCAGGTCGATAGGCTACTGGAATGAATATTTGTTGATTAAATCTGACAGTGCATCTTCAGCGGGAGTAGACGGCGGTGTCGTAACGGGGAAGGGCAGCGACTCAATTTGCAAGCTGGCCACGAACGTCAGCCCCAGGGCAGCCGCGTGGCTCAGCAGACCCCGCACAGCGCTTCGGGCTAAACCCTCTCCCCGGGGCACCCTTCCAAACTTCAGCCCGCAGGTCTAAACACCTCCTCCTATGCGACAGCAGCACCACATGGGCTTCATTTCTAACAAGAGCCCCCAAGAGTCACACAAATCAGAGAATATTATAAAGGGGCAACCCGTATTTTACATCTCCCCTCCAGGGCCATAATATTGCATTTCCATCCCAAGCACTGGTTTAAACAAGGCTATTGGAAGACATCTGAAAGCTACCTTAATTTTATTGTCCCACTTCTGTGGAAAAAAAAAAAAAATCAGGTACTTGTCCACTTAATATCTCCCAAGCACTTGGTGTTTGGAGCTTAATTACAGATTTGTAATTCATGAAACATTGCCTTTTCAGTGTATTATAACAGAGGGATTTACAGTTTCAAAAATTTGGACAAAATTGCAGGGAGAATATGGAATCAGTAACAGCCAATATGCGTTATTGAGAAAGGGAGCCTCTAAAATACACAATTATGTGATCATTTCTCAAACCAGTTCAGATGCTTCCTTTGGACATCAGAGCCGCACCAGGGCCGCCCACCAAGCTGCTCTGCATGGGGTCTTCCCCATCAGGAGAGGGGCACAGCAAACAAAATGAGGAGCCATAAGGAAGGCATCATTCCTCCTGACCTCCCAGACACAGTAGTAAGGTTTATACAGGTTACATATATACAGGTTTATACACATAATCTATATCTAATGTAAGAAACTCAGACTCTTCCCTTGGTTCTTATACAAGCTCAAAAATGATAATGAATTATCCTTTCAATTGTGAGGTAAGTTTAGGATCTCTCTCCAGTTGCCAGAAGATGACAGCAGTATCTTCAACACCTTTTGCACTAAGTGCTGGCAAATTATGATTGTCCCTAGCAAATATTGAATCATCCAAGGTATCTTTTATCTTAGGAACTCAAAGCATTTCTCAGTCATCATTTCAGTAAACCTGCCCCGTCCTCCGTCGTGAAGGCAGCTCTGTCCCCTTTCCTGGCTAAGCCACCATCGCACTCAGTGTTTTGCTTAAGGCCAGACGTAAGTCACTGGAAGCACCACATACAGTTCATCTCTCACGCTGCTGCCACCATCAGCTTACGAAAATAAAAGGGATAATTAATGACAGCCTCTGAATTCAGATCAGAATTTAAGGAGTTCATGGTCATTATGTTGGATAAGATTCTTCTAGTGACAACCTACCCGGATATTGTTAACTACCTACCATCATGCAACACGGAAAGGAAAGGCTCCACAGAATACTCTTCAAATATAGTCCTCTTCATTGTTGATAGCTGATAGACTTCTGTGCTGAATTAGTCAAAAATAAGCCACACACATGGGAAAACGTGTAGCAACCAACCCTTCCATCAGCAGGTGTTGGTGGGCGCACGCCTCCGGAGCGCGTGCACCCGCACGGCACAGCAGCCGCTTAGCACCAATTAACAGCTGCAACTACACACTGACCTAAGCAAGCAACAGGACTCTTCCAGGGGGCTTCAGATGAATGAGATATTTTTATTACTCTAAGCAAAAGTTTCAAATTTATAGCTGTCATTCACATAGAATAGGTTTATGGACCATTTACTAATACTGTATATTCTTTGATTCCTTCAGCTATTAAAAACCCTCAATTGTTGGTTATGATTTATTGGTCATACCAATGCAAATTCTGCCCTTTAAATATGGCGTGATTAACTTAATAGTTCACTTCAACTGCATGAAATTATCCAGTGGAAATAAACAGTTCAATTCCAGTGGAGCTTCACAGTGTTTTTACAACACTTTAGCAAAACAGAAGCATCTCAGAAACATTTTTCAGTAGTAATTGCCATGCACTGCTATTAAAAAGTTATCCTAATTCTTGGTCAATTACAATAATATGAAATATTTCAGCAGAAACTACAACACTGTAACATTTGCTGGAAGTTTCCCTGCCTCCTTTGTGCTGCCATTTCCAAAGCAACAAGGATTTAACTTATTTTAGAAAGTGTAAAATGTGGAAACGAGTCCAAAGCGAATAAAGCAGCTCAATTAACTTCCACACGTGAGCTGCTTAACAGGAAGCTCTTGAACAGAGCTCAACTGCAGCAGAAGAAAAGTGTTGCCTAAATCCACCAACCTTCACCCGGGACCACTTCATATTCATCACCCGTGTGGGGACAAGCAACTCATTATTCATTTCATTCAGTGAAAGGTACAAAATTGTTGCTAGATGATCACACACAGTCTCAGTCCCCTTTCTAGCATTCTCAGGCAGAGAACTTTTCTTTTTTTACATGGAAATGCAGCGTTAGCCAAGTCCTGAACATAAAATTAGCCACAGCACTCTGCAATTTGGCTGTCAGGAAGGCGGAGGAGGAGCCACCTCCTTTGAACATGGGGCTCTGTGGGATTTTACCATAGATCCTGCAGGAACGTTCCCATCACAGAGACACTTAAGGTATGGCAGCAACACAACCGCTGTGGATTCCGACTCCTTGGCACGTGATGTGATGCCAGGACACAACCCTCATCTCTTCTGCAGGTTCCGAAGCAGGAAGGCCAGGGGAGAGAGGGCCACTGTTGCGGCCCAGGCCTCCATTCACTTCAGGAGGTCAATTTTCTTCCTATCCAAACTGAACGTCCTCTGCATCCCACTGTGAGAGGGCACAGGGCTCTGTTCCAGTGGGACCTGCCTTCTGGAAATGAGGCTGCACTAATATTTTAAACCACGCTGAAGCAGTAGCATTCCTTTGGGCAGGGTGCTCGTCACGCACAGCAGCCTTGGGAACACGCTGCTTCGAGCCCCAGCCAACAGCCAGGCAATCACGTTCCCGACCACCTTGTGCAGCCCCAAACATCACAGTTACTTTCTGCGCTAACGCATCTCAGCTGAATAGGAGAACAGCACTAAAACATCTCAGGTGACTACTGTGACTTCAAGGAAAATACAGAAAATACAAAGTGCTGCTGAAATGCAGATTACTGTGCTTAGAGGCACGGTGCATGCAAGTGTGCACCCTTCATCTGCGCAGCAAATAGCAGTAAAATTAAGGATATTTGAGTTACTCAAGTCAATGGCGGTTTGCTCAGTTACTATTCAGCAAAACATGAGAACAGCTATGTTTTCTCAAGCCAACTATTTGCCCTTTATTAATTGCCTGGCTCCAATTCCATCCTTCTCGCACTACTTTCTCAGAGATGAAACACAGCAGGGGAAGAAGCGCATATGGAGCCACTGAATCTAATCCGCAGCACACGCATTGCCCATTTCCATAAATGTATAACTTCACAGCTTTCTCTGAAGGCCTTTCCAAGAAACAGGCCTTTTTGTATGATCAGTTCATACACTATCATATCCTGCAAGCTGGAAATATGCATCTATACTACATACATCTCCTAGCACAGGCGGCTGTCCAAAAGAGTTTGCCATGAATTTAAATGAATTGAGTCATTTCCAAACTACAATATTGCCTGGAAGAAGAACATAATAATGGGAGTGTATGTTTCTTTAGCTAAACTCCACAGTTCAAGAAAGAATTTAAAGCTAGTATCAGGTCATTCCAATATTATTCATGTTTAGGGAAAAAATGAGTCTGAATCAGCTTTACGTTAATGCAGCTGATAAGGGTTTTCCTGTCTCTCTTTAAGCTCATGAGGAAAACCCAAGGAAAAATATTTCAGAATTGTAGTTCTTTCTGTAATGGCATTCCCCAGATAAAAGGCAAATCATCACCACCTTGTCTCTTTCATTTGTTAAACTTTCAAAAATAAACACATCACTACACATTTACAAAAAAATAGTATCTTTTTAGCTACTGGAGTGATTTATGCTATACTTGTTAAAG
Source organism: Eudromia elegans (assembly GCA_003342815.1). Lineage (NCBI taxonomy): Eukaryota > Metazoa > Chordata > Aves > Tinamiformes > Tinamidae > Eudromia > Eudromia elegans. Next base: position 4,002,082 of record PTEX01000002.1, on the reverse strand, counting down.
GTATGTAGTTTTAGGCACCACATATATTGCAGAACAGTCTATAGGATAAACAGCACTCATTATTCAGCAATTCTGATCACTTCAGAAGACACTTTGCCCTCCCCAGTGCATTTTCAGCTGAACCATTTCCTGTCATCCAAATCTTTGTCTGGGTTTCCAGCAGCTGCGTAGGAACAAAGCCCTGCTCAAGAAGCATTTCTTTTGCAGGACATGTAATTATTAAATCGCTTTCTAATTACAGATCATAAATTACAGAAACTTCTTTAGAGGAAAGATATTGCATCTCCCACGATGCTGTGCATAAATATAATGCTTATTTTTGAAGTTATGCTAAAAGCCTTATGGGATAAAAAAACCAAATGCTATTCTGTGACCAAATTGTGAATCCTATATGCAGTACACTCTTTCCTTTTTAAGATGCTGATAAATGTTTTTAAAAGCATGCACAAACACTATTCTCTATGCAAATGCATAGAAGCACACACAAGGCAACTCTGCGCAGGCAGGGGGTGATGCTGACCGCCCAGGTGGCTGCAGGAAGAGAAGTGATTGGAAGTCCTGCTTGTGCTCTTTCCGCTGACAGACAGACATCAGTTTGCTGCCCAAACCAACTAGGAAAGCTTCAGCTAAGCACTCTGGTCCCAGAGAGCAGCTAGGAGCCAAGGATAGATCAATGAGACCCACACCGGGCCCAGCTTTCCAACAGGCAGCAAGATGCAACCTCCCACTGCAAGCAAAGCAAAATGATGCAGGGCACCAGGACCACCAAGGTGCCTCTCTGGGCTCTTGGCACTCGAGGTGACGTCTCAGGAGCTAGGCCCTGAGGGCTGGCAATTTTTATCATTTTTTAATCTGGAGACACTACAACACAGCCTTGAGGGTGCCGGGAGCAGGGCACTGCCTTCTTACCAGCTCAGGATCTACAAAGGTTTTGTCCAGGGTAGCCAAATAAGGATGACAGGTTAAAGCAGCCTCATCTAAAAGGCTGTCGAACCAATGTCCTGGTGCATGAGATTCTGCTGCCATCTCCCGATGAGAAGCTGTGAGATGGCCGAAGTCAGGGGGGGACCAGGTGCTGCTCCGCTCGCAGCAACCACCTCCCATGCACCCCAGGTGTCCTGCTCCAGCTTCCTCCTTTCCCCACGAAAGGGAAAACCCAGCTGGGTGCCATCCCAGATCCTCTGTCAGGACGCACTGAAATGGCCATCGCATTGCACACAATAATAAGCATTTTAATAATAAAAAAGCCCTCAGGACATAAGTTCCCACAGACCAATGGGCAATCTAAAGTGATCAGATTAATTCTCAGCAATGATATCCACAGCATTTTCTTCCATTTTGTTTTTAACTGTTATTTTTGTCTTTTAAGTGTTTGTTCTCCTCCGAAAATGGGTTAAATATTTCAGTGTCTCATTTAATGGAGCATTTTCACATTTCCATTCAGTTAGGAAAAATGGAAATAAGGAATTGTATATAACCTGCAGAAGGAGCAGCCTACCTTTAAAATACACATCTTGCTGGGGTACCGAGGAGCCGCCACGTCTGCTTCACACTGCACAGGCACGAGCCCCGGTCACTTTGGGAAGGTTCCACGGGCGACTCGCATTACAGCTGCACAACAGCAGCAAAAACGGCGGGAGCCAAACCTCCCTGGTAGCATCCTGATCCGCAGAGACTCTTCAGCATCCCAGGAAGAATTCATGTTGTTCTGTGCCACAACATAAATCAGATCTTTCTATTTCTATTCTAGTTCCATTTGTTTTACCCTTGTTTCCCATCCTTCATTGCAGAGAGAGCCCAATGAAATATTCTTTTTAAAGCCACTCGTCTCCTCAGTCAAATGTCACACCGGTAGCGTTTCAGCATATGTAATTGGGCTATTGAGGCTTCCCCCCCCCCCCCCCCTCGCTGCACTCAGGATAAACTTTAAATTCCCAAGTGGATACTTAGAAATTTTTGTGTCTGAATGTATAATTTCCAAGAAAAGGTCTTGTTATCTATTTTAACAGCTTCCTCACTGCCTCCCATACTGCACCCGGGAATTGGTGACCACTGACGTCTGCAGTCCCTGCCAACATGGCTCTAAAATGCAGGAGGTTCCATGAAGTGCAGGGCAATCAGCACAGAGGGACACCAGGATTCTCCTTCAGGATAATAGCCCTGGCGCACAGGACAGATAGGGCCCATGGATACAGTTTCTTGGTCCTCTGCTTATTTTTCAGATGATGGACAATGAACACAGGGTATATGAGCAAAATGTCCAATTTCTCACAATTTTCTCACCGGAGAACAGCTACAGTACACAGTCAGGGATTTGTCCTAAGCTCACCTGACCTCTCATCGAATAAATAACCATCTGCCTTTCAGTAATGAGCTCTACGAAATTTAACTAAATTTAAATTGCAGAAATGAAAGGAAATCCATAATATCCCATGATTATACCTGAGGTTTGTTTACTTAGCCGAATCTAATGCCATCTGATTAAATTTTGTAATATTTACATATTGTACCACGAGCTTGTTCAAACATCAGAAAATGAGATTGACTCTTCAACAGAAAATGATAAACAAATGAATGCAAATCCATTGACTTAAAATGTAGCAGCCTGCATTGTTTACTATGGATGTGGATCTGTGCTCGGAGAACAGCACTGCTGCGCAGCACACACACCGTTAATTGGCCCGCTCCTCATCTAAAGTGGTTTCATTTAATATATTTATTCTCATGCATAATTTATTGATATTCCTTGCATAATTACTACATTTTTCAAGAGTTTAGTGGGTTTAGTTCATCTGGGCAGAATAGCTGGAGAAGCTACGCATAAAAAGTCACGACCGCATAAAAAACAACACTGGGGTTCAAACTCCCGCGCTACCTTCAGCGAGCAGAAGGCCTCATCTGTGGGGATGCTAAAAACCACAGCAACATCATGTGAACTGCAGTGTAAATTATCCTGCCCAACTCATGGGTGCCCCAAGCAACGCTCTTCATTTCAGCTTGATAGGTGAAGCTTTCTGTATGTTGATGAAGCCCATATTTAAACAGCCATAATAATAAAAAAACCTATTAAGTGACAACATAATTCAAACAGGCAAGATCAGAATACTCCCGATCGGGGCGAAACCCGCTTCCTTACGATGTGCATCTGTTCCTAAGCACCTCCCCGCTCCGTGAATAGCACTGGCAACCACAGCCACTGCCTTCCAGCACGTAGAGCACCAGGCCCTGCAGTGCCAGAGTTTCTCATGTGTAGAACAAGCCCCAAACCAGCTACACCTGGCAGCAAACAGTCTGTACCATATCCCCTGCACTCCAGGGCTTCACTCTTCCCAGAGACCCTTTGTGGAGCTTTATTTTTTTCCTAGGCAAATGTAACTCCTACCATGCGAACAGAGTCTTCTCTTCCAAGCCGACTCTAATTCCACTTTCTATGAATGGTGTTAATTCTAAACCAATCTGATGAGACAGGTTGGCACACTTAGTAGGTAGATCAATATTCAGGATTTCACATATACATATATATATATATATATATATATATATATATATCTCGTCTATGAGCCATTTTACTCCCTCCCTCCCTTTTCTCTCTTTCAAGTACATAAATAATGAACAATACCAAGGTGTTCCCCTCTGGGAAGATTTGCATCACCCTTGATCAAATGATTATTAAAGTTCTTACCTCCTCTTTTTAAGATATTTTAATTTCTGCCTGTGCTGTCTCAAAGCAGGGAGAAACTTTTGTCTTGCCTGCAAAGTTTCCAGAAACTGGCAGGCAAATGAAAAATTCATTGAGATTTGAAGATGAATCGCTCGGAGAACCACAAAATACAGCACTGCACATACTGCGCCTTGAACTGCTGGGTGCAAATACTGAGCTGCGTACTTCAAAATAAAAACCTAAATCAAGATTCACTGAAAAATGGAAAGACAGCTGATCAAATACTCTACAAGAAGTACTTACAAACAAAAGATAAGCAGAACTATTTCATTTTTTACAACAGGGCATGACAAATAAATCTATTGATTGTCAGGTCTCATGATGAAACATATGGCTCCAACCTAATCATGCAAATGGGTCCAAATTTTCAAGCAATTAAAAAGCTAGTGTTATTAGGCAGAATGTAATTGATATATAACATCTCATATTTTCACCTAGGGCTTTCCTTCTAAATCTGTTTCTCTCTATTTGCCGTACTGCTTGTCTGCTGAATGCTAACAAAGAAAAAGTTCTTTTAGCACTAGCAGGCTTGGGAGAACTGGGGCACATAGGTGGCATTTAACACATTTCTAACATATTATATGCAATTATAACTATCTCTTACCTCCTCATAGAAGTTAAGATACAAGCTACCTGTGAAAGAGTTTATAGTATCTTCAGCAGAGCCAACGTCTGTCGCTGTTGTCCACAAATGGAAGCTCTTCTGGATTTTTTCCCATACATCATTAGGTCCAGAAGCTGAAACAAGAAGAACAGAGTTTTGTCCTGATAGGCAGGAGAGACAGAACTGAGAGGAAACTCATAAAGTTCAAAAAAAGCCATTGGAGGGGGTAGCACCTGGGGAGGGCTGGGGCTGACCTGCTCAAGAGCAGCTCTGCGGAGAAGGACCTGGGGGTCTGGTGGACAGGCTGACCATGAGCCAGCAGGATGTCCTCATGGTCCAGAAGACCAGCGGTGTCCCGGACCGCATTATGAAGACCAGTGCCAGCAGGTCGAGGGAGGCGATCCTGCCCCTCTACTCAGCCTAAGGAAGAGTGAGAGGAATCATATCAATGTCCCTAAGGATCTGAAGGGATGATCAGACTCTTGCCAGTGCACAGAGAAGAGGCAAGAGGCACAAATGGAAGCCCAGGAAGTTCTCTCCAAACATGAGGAAGAGCTTCTTTGCCGTGAGGGTGACAGAGCCCGGGAACAGGCTGCCCAGAGAGGCTGTGGAGTCTCCTCCTCTGGAGATCTTCAAATCCACCTGCTGGCACCCTGTGCCCCGTGCTCTGGGTGTCCCTGCTGGACCAGGGAGGTTGGACTAGATGATCTCTGGAGGTCCTGTCCAACCTCAACCATTCTGGGATTTTGTGAAACCCAGGCCTTTTCTTATGGTGGCTCTACAATAATAGGACCCATTTTTCTGTAAAAACTGACCTCAACCAAAGGCATCCCCATTTAGGGTTCCAGTAGTCTTAATTAACAGCACATAACAAACTAACATTGTATTCCTCTAGGCATGGGGATCAGTCGTAAGAAACGTAGGAACAACGTTCATAAATTCAGGGTAGTCTAACATGCCTTAATTGTCTCGGTCCTTGAAACACATTCTTAAAGGTTTTACTTTGTGTGTTTCTTTAATTCAGAAATAGAGTTCCTTCCTAAAATTATCCAGACATTACCACAATCCCACAATATACCAGAAGACATGAGCACAAGCGACAAAATAAACAGCAGCCAGAGGCTAAACCAGACCTTGTCAGGATCAGTTGATGCTGCAGAGAAGGCTCTGGCTGTGATGTACCATTTGCATTGAATCCAGGTATGGAAACTCCAAATTCAAAGTATAAATCAGAGCGATAAGGGTACAAAAAACAGTGACTTGCTTAAATTCTTCATCTGTCACTGCTAGCAAATAGGTTTTAATAAGAAGAGCTAATTTAGAAAATACTTTTTTCCCAGTCATACATATTGTAATGTCAAGCTAAACCGCATTTTTCTTTATATTAACATAAACTCAGAGCATATCATTAATGTTTCTATCCGTACAAATGTTTTTACAGTGCGCCACAGAATACAAGCATGTTAGCCTGTCCAAACAAGCACCAGGCATCTTTGTTACCCAAACAGTAGGGTCGCCTGTATTACACCCCATTCACAACTCACTGTTCCACAGCTACTCTAATTTCTGCCTTGAATTTGGAGTTTCCATTGCTGGATACAATTACATGACCTTCATCTCAGGCAACTCAAACACATACTACACGTTTACTGCATTTGATGTTCATTACACTCACAAGCACTGAAAAAAGTACCTTAGATTCATATTTTTAAACATTTGTATAAAGGAAAAGTACTGGTCTTCTGGCAGCACAGATAATTACTAGCATTTTTAAAACTACAACTCAAGTGTCCTTAGCATTGCTCAACTATACGTTAAGTGTCATAAAACAATTATTACCAATGGTGTTGCCAGAATGGTTTGAAGTCTCATAGCCCTTATCAGTTAGTCTTTAGCTTTTAAGAGTATAAAAACTTTTTATGGATTTTTCAAAGATAAAGTTGCAGGCAGAGGACAAATCTGCATGCTATTTGTGTTTGATGTATTACCTCTGGAGATACAGTGTCACAATGTAATTTAACAGTTAAAGTTTTGTTTTCAAGATAAATCACCTTGTCCTGACATTTACATTAAGATAAAAGAAGATTAAAATGAAGATTTTTTTTTAATGAATATTCACTGGTAGCAGATTAATGGACATATTGCCAAACAACTAAGATCAATAATTCCATTAAAATATAAAAGTCAGAGTTTATTTTCCTCTCTAATTTGCACATAGCATTCTGTAGCTTACCACTGCGAATATACATAATTAGTAATGAATTGAAAAGACACTAAAAATTGTGATCACTGGTAATGTTGGGCATGAGGATCCTTTTTTCAGGAAGACTGTAGCATTTTTCTGCAAAGCTTCAGCAATCTCAATAAGCGAGAACATTATTCTCTCTAATGTTAAGCTCATTCCCAATACAGGTCTGGAAACGAAGCAAAGCTCACAACATTGCTGCTTTTAGCGCTGCTGTCTCTTTCTTTTTGAATTTATTTCCCTAACAAGTCTGCAAAGCACATTTTGGTCAGTACCTAAAATCAATACGATCGCAGGCTGCACGGCCAGCGCTCGGGGAACGTGCTTGCTACCATGCCACAGCAGATCTTGCCAGACCACAAATTACCTTCAACTGCTATTTGCTCACAAAAATGGCTTCTGCTTTCTCCTGCATGGAGGCATGAGAGCGACACATCCCCAAGGCACTATGGAAAGTCCACTGGAAGAAGACAAAAAAAGGACTGGTTGCCCAGATGCTTTAACATGCAGAGGTGGACCTCTATTTCATGTACCATCACTGCTACCTTCATGCCCTTCTTCTAGGCCAAGGTCCCTCATCCACCCCAGAAAGGTGTTGGCCTGACTGTTGCCTTCGTCGGAGCATGGCAAACCTTCATGAGCAACCCTAACAGGACCAAGAGGACACGGAGAGCAGCTGGTGCCACTGAAGTTTTGGAGTGCTTGAGATGGGAAAATTCGAAAATACATATAAAAAACAAAATTCCTATCAACATAATTTTTTTTCATTTAAAAATTTTAGAAAGCACCAAAGAAATTGTACAAAATGTTCTCACAAGCGCAAGTACAGTTGTGCAATAACCAGGCATTCACTATCTTCCCTGCAGCCAAAGGAATCCCGAGTACAACTTGGTTTTCCAGGCATGCTGCTTTTGGAAAAATCCTGTACATCCTTTATCTCTCTTTTACCTAAATGTCCAATCATAGGAAACTCTATAAATGCACTTCACTTGACGTACCAATGCAGCTCTTTGCTTTCAACCTGATTACCCACGTGTTTAGTCCAACTTCTATTTCAGTTCTTCCAAGGGATTCAGACTCAACCAACAAAATCACCAGGACAGGGCTGGTCTCTGAGCAAACACATCATTGTCAAGATACCAATCTCACACAGGAGGTGTGGAGGTGCTCACACACACAAATAATCAACAGAGCTAAAGCAGTGCTGAGTCACAACCACAGCTCCTACCAGCACAGACCCGCAGCAGAAATTCAATGCTAAGATATTTACCTCAGTGTAGCTCTGATCAACTTCTCTTGATTTTATCTGCAGCTCAACATGTTGTTTTTATCTTCCTTTTTTTTTCTAATCAGATTACAGATTAAAATCGCAGCAGATGATATTTTTTATGGAAGTTATTCCCATAAAACACCAGGCTTTCAGGATGACTTTGGCTTTCAGGTTGGATGTTGTATAGAAAGTTCGCAGACAGGTCTAGCTGTGCTGTCACTGAAAAGATGAAAGGGAAAGTTCAGCTGCTGATGATACAAATTAAAATGGTCTCCTCCATTTGAAAGGATGTGGAATTTTATACTAGATTGAATTTGACACCATATCACTAAAGCGAATATAATTCACTGTGATCTCCTTGCTATTTAGAACCAATGGCCCATTCATGTGTAAATGCACAGAGTTAAAGGAAGAAAGAAGGAAAAAAGACCAGTAATAATGTCCCCAGTATCCAAGCAATCACCTTCGATGTGCCCCTGTGATAAAAGGAAGAGTAAATATTAAACACAAGGAGGATTAAGGTTTTACAATCATTTGGGAATGTAGGCTTTATTACAGACTACATGCAGGTGCTACGGATCTGTGAGCACATATACATCAGTTCATACTGTATAGACTTGGCGCACAGGTTACAAGGGCTAACTCACAGCTGAACACCGAACCAGACCATGAAGAAGGCTGAAGTTGCTGGCACGAGGAGCACACTTGGAGCCAAGTCTCTAAAACCTGAAGGCCAGGGGTCAATTCAAATCAGCAGACAAGTTAGTGCCTTGGAGAGAAACCCATTTCAAGAGCACAAACAGAAGCCCCCAAATCAGGACGTTCCTGATTTGTCCATGCACTGTGGTCCTAACACTTCTAGATAGCGGAGCTGCAACTCTGCCCCAGTGCCATAAGCTACAAGGAACCCCAAACTGTTTCCTGAAAAGTTAATTATCTTTTAAGGTTGCCTTGCTTTTTGTTTGTTTATAAGTAAACAAATAAACGAGCCTGAGAACTGCTGTGCAAAACTGAGGTATAATTGCCAACAGGCACATAATCTTTCCACTTGCATAAACGGTCTCCGGATGAGGTCCTAAGAGTTTTTGCCTGCAAATCCTTCCCAAACTGTGTGGTGTCATTAGAGCACTAGGCATAGGCTAGGGTGTTTTTTTCTTAGCACTTTCTATGGAGTAAAAATAAAGCACAAAGATAGGGCTGTTTATAATCATTAACCTTCTCTGTCACCAAAGATACGATTCCAGGGAACAGTGCAGTATTTTCTATAAATGTATAGAAGAGGTGAACACACACTGCAGGCACGTATTGTTGTAAACCTCTGCCTTCATGTGACTGTAGTCCACTTTTTTACAGCTGTAGATTACAAGAATCATTAAATAGCACACAATTACATATGCCAATTAATGTGGAACTGAGTTTCCTCTTAGTTACTTTATGTCCATTGAGCCTTACTGAAGACAATAAAGGTAGGATCAGTATAAAGACTAGTAAAAGTGATCTAAGTGTAGGAAGTCAGGCTCAGCAAATGTAACGAATAATAAAACTCCAAGAAATAGGAAAAGAAAATCAATCTTGCAGCTACACTTATATATTCATTGTAATTGTGCACCATCGCTATCATTCAGGCAATTTTCCTCAACGTTAGTGTTCAAGCGATGCTTTGTAAAGCTCTGGGCCTCCACAGAAAGGAAGGAAAGTGTTCAGAGCAGTGGGAGTGAGCAAATAACCCCCCCCCAGCAGAACAGGCAGGGACTTTGGAAGTTTATGCTCTCCTGTTAAGCTGCTCCAGCTTTCCAGAGCATTATTCCAAATGTTCATTCCTTTTGCCCTGCTTTCGCATCTGGGTCTCCCGGCATCAGAAGACTCCTTCGGTGCTCTGAAGGACACCTCCATCCCTACAGATTTCCAGTCGTACTTGGGAAGCTGTAGCAGGATTTGAAAAGATAACAAAGGACATCTTTTTAGCAATCATAAGACAGGCAAACGAGCAGCAGGTCACATTCAGCAGCAAGTTCACATTTACTCAGTTAAATTTTAGTTTAAGGCCACTTTTTATACAATAAGACTGCTAGTAAGTCACTTATCCATGAAACAATGGTACCAAACTGGTAAGAGATAATCTGCAAAGCTACACACTAATATTAGGGCATTTAGTCAAAGTTTCTTCAATTCACTTTCCTCTTTCTCCTCCTGCACTTTGCTATCGCTTCTCTCAAACTGGAGTTTCCAAAACTCTGTTTAAAAAAAGGTCTTAGCATTCCCAAGAGGGACAGTGCACTGGGACACGTCAGGCTGAGCCAACTCTGTCATGTCACATTACTTGATACAACATAATAGACTTTGATAGGCAAACCTGATATGACACCACAACTTGAAAAGATTCACTTTCCTTCAAACACGAGCGAGCGTCAGACTTTCTGCACAAGATGCATGTAAAAAATGTTCTCCCCAGCTTCTTTTAGCTGCAGCTTTAGCCCTTGACCTTTGAGAGATGGCTGGAGATGATGAAGGGCAGATATTCCTGCAGCGATTGCCTCGTGTGTTTCGCCAATAACTTCACTGAAGACAGAACCCAGCTATCGCCGTGCTGAAACCAACCTGCCTTTTACAGCAATGCAGAGATTGCTTCGGGAGCGCTCGCGCTACACAGCCTGCTGATTATTAGAACTGAGCAAAAATGGCTTTTGTCTCCGCGCTTTCATACTGAAGAAAACTCAAAATGAAAAAAAAAGATGAAAAATGTTGAAAAAAAAGTTCTGACATTTCCACAGGCAAGCATGGATCCTTCACAGAAGGAAAGAAAATACTCGTCCGATTTCTGACAGCAGTATAAAGATTTTTTTCCCGAGACAGCCAAGCATTTACTGTGGAGATATTCACAGCAGTTTAATTTCAGATTTCCATCAATACTTAGCCCCAGTAATTAGGCTAACAGGAATATTCCTGAAGGATAATTTCCATGATAATCATAGCAATACATCAGGGCAAATTCTCCTTAGGGTAGCTACATTTATTTAAATGGAAATACATGTAGAATTAACTGATCTAGTTTATCCAAAATCCCAGATATGGGAAGATATCAAGGAAAGTATTTCATCCAGTATATTTGTTCATAGATAATAGTTCCATAAACTATTCTTTTGCTAAGGGGCAGTCTGAAATTTATACCTAAAGAAGTTGTTATAGGCTGCAAATGGGTTTTGTTTAATTGGTCTAAGGGGATTTCTTATTTAGTCTCTCAATTTCTATGTTTCATGTGAATTATCTAACTTTAATCTCTGCAAATCACACATGAGATTTTAAAAACCATTTTCTCTCTCTCCCTCATCTCCAGTAATCACTGCTGTTATTTTAACTTAGCAGGTGATTCTGTCAGGGAGCCATGAACCGAGACACAGTGAGTCAATGACCCGCAATAGATCCCTGCTTGGTCCACAAGATGAGTAACATGAATTATCTCATAGGATTAAAATGCCATATCAGTATTTGAGAACATCTGCTACCACACAGGGTCAAACGCATTCTCCTCTTAATTCTGCAGCAGGTTCTTAGATGAACCTTATTCCAGGTGAGGCCTATTTAGGCTTGTCCCAAAGCAAGCTTTGGAAACAAGGAGGGTGTTCATGAAGTAGGGCAACATTGGCAGCTCTCTCCCCATTTCTAACCAAGGGCTCTGTTTTTTCTTGAAAGCCAAGGTACCAATTCATTTCGTGGCACCAAACACAAGATGGGCTTTACTCTGTACATTTGTATATAAAAAGAATGGCCAAAATGAATTGTATCACTTAAAAAACCATATCACAGTATTCAAAGGAAATTATCTTGGGGGTATTTTTTTTTCCAGAAGCAACTGCTGACTTGCATACCACTATACTCGGGTTGTAACAATTTATGACAATAATAAAAACGTTTAAGTCAGTCTTCCTTGTAGGCTACAGCACGGGCTAGGGAACATGCAACTTAAATTCAGCGTAGTGACACATTAATAGTTATTCTGCAATGGTACTTTCCATTAATCATGGACGCAAACACCATCCTGGCTTTCCGGTGTATTTTTCTGAGGAGAGTTGAAGTGCGAGGGATTGGTCCGAGCACCGGACAGCCAGGACTGCATGTGGCCTCGTTCGGTTTGGGCCCGTCTGCACACTTGTGCACTGAGAATAACAGCACTATGGCCAAGAACTGCCCACCGGGACTCTTGCGCAGCATCACTTGCAATGTCCGGACAGATTTATCTCTGCATAACAAAGGCTGTCTTTTAGATGCTTAATTAACTCACAGAAGTTACTTTCCAGACCATCTAGTGGGTTTTGGTGGAGCAGAGACAGAAATCTCTGTTTCCCAGTTCATGGAGATGCCCGGTTGGCAGCCAGGGCCCCTTTTCCTCCCATCCCAAGGGAACAAGAATGAGATTCCCTGTTGCAGTGCTTATTTGTGCCACTAAAGGAGGCCAAGGCGCCTCCCTCCTCCAGGGTTCCCCACTGGGAGCAGCACAGCTCTGCAGTGCTGCAAGGCAGGTGTGGGCGCTTCTCGTCGCGACTCCAAATACATCCAGGCAGCAATTTTCCATCTTTAACCGCCTAGAACTGTTGATATTAGTATAACGATCTTGTTTGTACATTTATGAAACATTAATAAATCATTAAATGCTAATTATATTCCCTTTCTTTTTCCTCCACTAAAGCTGTTCCCCTGGTTGGTCTCTATTGACAGGCCTATTTTCAACTCACCCACACATCCAAAATAACTATTCCATAAAGGATGTCATCTAAATCATTTACAACTAACAAATGCTCTTAGCTATGCTAGCAGACAGCATCCTTCTATTCAAATAATGTAAAGAAAGGACTCATTAATCTAGAATATACAGCACAATAACATTAACATTGGAAAGCATCAGAAAAGATACGAGTTATGGCATTAACAAGGATCAACCAGGAAGATCAGATCTATAAATGTTTAATATCACATGATAACTGGAGCTGTTGGATCTTCCAGCCTTTAAGTGTTTTCTAGATACGTATTTTCAAAACTTCCAAAACGCTTAGCGGCCTCATGGCTTCAGAAAAAAGTGTTGTGATGGCAACATCTGTTAAGAGGATGAAGCTTCAGCAGGTTTCCTCATGCACCTGCAGCACGAGGTCTCACCAAAACACAGATTGACAAGAAAAAAGAAAGGGATTTCTCCTGCCTCCAGAGACTCTGCACTGACCAAGGTTATCGCTCATGTGAAGCAGTCCCAAACGCTTCTTGGCACTAATGACATAAAACTTGGCCTTAACAGAGACAGGGATGATGTAACTCACTCTGGCTCCTGCTTCCTCTATAGTGATGAGAATACTGACAGCAGTTCAAGATAGTTTTTCAGGACATTATGTGCAATTGAACTTTAATATGGAAAAAAAAAATGTCATATCACCTCCCATTTTCACAGAAGGGGCTAAGAAAATTATTTCAGATATATCATTACAAAATATAGTCTCTCTCAAGATGAATAGGAAGCCAAGACTACCTTTTTCACAAGCCCAAATGTGAACTTACATGCAAATTTCATGGACTTCATGGATGAAACCACGACATGAGTTCTTCAACCAGTTTCCAAATGTTTTAGAGGAGCTCTTGGGATTGCCAGGATACTTCATGGTCTGCTGGTGCCTTTCCCCAGACACCCAGTGCCTAAGGGTTATAGCTCAGCCCTTTGAATCCATATCGAGTAGGAGACCTCACGCTTTCCCTGTCAGCTGAAAAGCCACTCACATCCCTCCAAGTTAGCTTCCTGCAAGCTGGCTATGTGTGTTTTCACTGCAAATCTCTGCATGCACATTAAAAAAGAGGACTGTGCCTCTCAAGCATAGTTTCTTTTTGTATAAAAATATGAAATCATATACTTTAATAACCTATGTGACACTTACCGAGCACAGGTGCAAGGCAACACGTAGCTGCTGCAAAGACCTCTTTCAGGTAGGACTCAGTCACGGTGGGCAGCGCTTACTGCAGGAAAAGAGAAAGAAAAGCAATTTAATATCCAGGTGCTCTTCGGTAAAGACATTATTTTGCTCCAAGATGCTACAGGTCAGTGGTCTGCTCAAGGCCCAAGTCAAATGGGTAGGTCTTTTGGATAGCTAAACATTTTGGAAAATCCCCCTGCAAGATGGTTGGGCTTCCCCTTTGGTCATTTTTTGCAGTGTGAAGGTGTGAAGTGAGCTAGCAAGGACACCCACACCGTGTCACCTTCCTTGTCCTCCAGGGGCTAAAGCAAATATTCTTGATTTCATCCACTGTAATTTACGCAGCACATAAAAACAGAGATGCCAACAGCACCAAGCATGCCATAATCTGCTGGTTTTACCCTGATCAGACAGAAAGCAAAAGTAGCACACCAAACAGTGCAGCCATAGGCTGCGCATTCCCACCTTCATGGCACAAACTGCTTGTGAGATCTGAGTCAACCACAACCCTACACGGGACAACCTTCTCTCTCTCCATTCACTGCAGCTCAGAAGTTTCCCAAATCACCTAATTTCGCCCAGATAAATGCACTTCTCTCCAAATCTAAACTCACACATTTAGAGTCAGAGCATTTAAGGAAAGCTGTGTGTGTTGGCAGTCTGTGAGCATTTGCATTGATTAAGTAGGGTTAAGGCAACACCTAGCAGGCCTCTCACCAGGCACAGCAATGGCTCTAGGTACCAAGGCGCACGTGGAGCTCCCAGGCACACACTCTTGCTGTAAATAAAGTTAACAGGACTGCCAAAGGAGGGCAGAATCCATTAATATCCACCCAACCGTACCAGCACTGCAATCACCAAAGGGGAGAGCAGGATAAAGTCTGCCAGGCAAATGAAATCCAAGAGAAATGAGCTAAATCCAAAACTCTTGAGCTAGAACTTAGTTTTTATTTCATATACAGTAGCTCTCCTTAAAGCCTGTGCTAGATGATATCTCTTTTTATAGCTTGTTCCAACTATATATTACATTTGCTGAAAGAGGGTGGCAGGCAGAGGGCAAGAGACCTAACAGAGGTGGCCTCCACCAGACATGGTGACACAGAGAAGCCACGATGAGTCACGTCCTGGGAGGGCTGGGAAGCAATACACTATTTTTAGTTTTTAATTTTTTTTTTCTTAAACACATGGAGACTGCAGATGTTGTGCTGAAACACAGAAAACCCTGAAAGTTGCTCCTGTGAGCACCAAGACCATGATACAGTGGCAGGGCTGCTTGCTTTAATCTGAGTTCTTCTCTATTTCAAAGGTTTGTTTTTTTGTCATGAGCATTAATTAGGTTTGCTGTTACGAATGCCAAGCTCTTTTGCTGTGCCTGCTATGCTCACTCGGAGGGAAACGTTCAGGCAGATCCACCCAGTGACAGGTTGCTTTTGTGTTCCCCATTAGAAGCTAATATTGTGTTTCCTTCGTCGCAAACTACGCTATCCAGTAGTATAATCAAAAAAAAAATCCTGCAGTTTTACACTTACATGAATTAGTACATCTTGTAAATAGAGGCATGAATCTCATTGGTAGTAATGAGGTTTATAGTCCCCTCAGTATCAGGATGCTTGCAGGGGTTGCTACTGGCATAGCTGCGAGAAGAGGGACAGGACATGACTGCAAGTGCCACTGTTCAGGAACACACCCTGTGGTGTGACACACCTGTTGGTGACACCAGAGCCATCTCAGCCATGGGAAAAACGCCTTGTTTGCTCCCCATCTTTTATCAGCTCATCGCTTGTAAAAATTCCCTACAAAACATGTTGTTGTTGCACAAGTCACTAAATGCCATCAGATATTGCAGTAATTCTCCACGAGAGTCAAAGACTGAGCTAGCACTTGGGTGCCAGGGCAAGGGTGGCCACCCGCTCACAGCTACGATTGCAGGAGGCAGGGAAGGCAGCGGTGAGGCTACATTTCTGAGCCACGGACCCATCGCTGTGTCCAAGGCTTTTTTAAACAAAAATGTAAATTTCTGATTGACAAGATGCTTTGCACTGGTTAAAAATGAAAGCCTTTCTCCATCCCCAAACATACAATTTTCTGCTCACATAGATCCCATCTTTAATTACCAGCTGCTGCAAATGATCTTCTTACAATCATTAGCTGTCAAATCCTGAAAGAGCATATCTCTTATTGCCCTCAGTGTTCAACTACTCCACCTGTTTCTAATTAGTCAAACTACCAGAAAGCCTACCTACAGTGAGGCTATTCACATCACATACTACAGCTACTAAGGCCTCACTTCCTACCATGTCAGCAAGCCAGTCGTATGTTTTTTATTATTAAATGTCTATCAACTATCCCTACTACTACTGAGCTTGAAGCAGGAGACATTAAAAGCACAGCAATTTTAATGAGATAACAGCAGAGCCATCGCTAATGATGATTACTTGTATTATCATTGCAATCATTTTTAATGAATGCTCACTAGCAAACTCTCCACTAGCTCAATGTGCCTGTTCGTCTCATCCAAATAATAAGCAGGATTTAATAAATTACTATAACCCCGCTACACATAAATTTACTTACTGCTTTATCATTAGGATTATTTATCGTGGCTGCTAGGGTACGATGATTTTGACCTACCACAATTTCCAGACCTTGATAACACTTTTCATTTCAAGCATTCTCTTATCTATTCTTTAGGGTCTAGGTGCATTTTTTTCTCCTTCATCCATAAAATGCCTCTACTAACCCTTTTTTAACCCATGTAATAGCACATACTTTCATTCATACATCAAAAAACCATACCAATTTAGTTTTCCTTGCATGATATTTAATAGAGAAAAAAATAGAACAGTAGATTTTTTGCAGAAAGGTCTCTGAAGGCAGACTATAAACAACCAAAATTTTAGTTGAAATATCTTGACAGTGAGTCCAACTTGTTGGAACGAGTATTGCTACACAGGTACAAACTACAATTATTGCAAGTTCAGCAAAAGACGGTGGAACTGTGAAATATAAAACCTCAGGATTTTAATTAGGACTTGGGCATTAGTAGTACTAGTAATAGCTCCAGAAAAGGAGCAAGTGACTCATCTGAAAACATCCTCAGTCAGAGTTCTAAATATACAACTTTGCATCGCAATACTTTAAGCTTTTTAAGTTCTACCCAAATGAACAAAATTTCACACTGAACTGTTGAGCATGTAGATTATCCAGCACCAGAACCTGAAACATCCCACACCTTTCAGAGCCGTTGACTGCAGACACTAAGAGCCAGATCACGCAAATGAAACAAGGTAACGGCCCCCTGAACTCTGCCTCTCCAGCACGATGCACTGAGAACGACACTTGTACCCAGCAAAGAATAGAAACTGCAACTTTCAGTTCCATACATAATTTATAACAACCTGAAGGCATTTGCAATGTCTGAAATTAAATAGGAAGGGAAATTATTCCCTGAAGGCATTGGGGTTGATGCAAGAAACGTGTTTAAAAATAAGCACACAACTAGTTTGCCCTGTTATTGTGCCCATTACTCCGTGCCTCCCCTTGCCCTGGGCACCTGGCCCACAGCTTGGGACTTGCTCCTCCTGATGCAGATCTATAAAAATAAAACCACACCAGGGCTTGATTACTGCTGAAGGCTGCGTTAAAGGGTCCCTAAAAAGCACTGAAGCTAAAACTGCTCTGAGTGTAAAGATGGACACGTTCCCACTGAGCCCTGTCCTGCGTTAACCCGCACAGGCTTAAAAATTTCTTTCATAATTGCTACAAGTATCTCAGTACTTCAACATTTTCTTTAAAAATTAGCTTTTTTGCATATTTAATTCTTAAATAAATTTCAAGACACTAGACTGAATAAAAATAAAAAAGAATCACCCAGTTGCTTGTAGAAAAGTAAATAGTTGATATGATACTAACCTCATTCAAAGATGTATAAGATTATAGCTTGCACCCACCTAGGAGCCTTCACTCATTAGACAAGATCCTCCCTTTTGAAGGCCTGGAAAGCCCATAAGAACCCTCCGTCTGGCACTGAAAAACAAAACAAAACAAAAGTGATTATTATTGCCATGAAACAACAATGTGAAATAAATCATATCCTAATTATCTACCAAGGATATATGCAGAGATTTTTCTTTTTTTACTCACGGCACAGAAGGGTCTCATCCATAGCACGGCTGGGTCAGGTGCCATGAGAGGGCCATGCAACCCCAGAGCCCCTTTACAAACATGTTTTAATCCAATCAAGCCAAGGGTGATCTGGCACCACCTGGGGTGAAAAAGCCAGGCCAATGGCAGGAAGGTCTCCACTCCTTGGAAACAGCACTTAAACATTTCCTCCACCTGGGGTTCGGTCTCCCACAGCATCTCAATTTGTTCCCCCTTGACTGTTTTCTAACTTATCCAATTATCTTGGGGGGGCAGCAATTTGGTTTCAAAGTCAGGTGTTAATTTAACTTGCACAATGCTGCTTGTTCTTCTCTGAAGGTCTTCTTGATGGCATCAGCACAGCCCATCAGTCTCACAGTCCCGATATCTTGGGAGCCATCTCTGATGTTATATAAGGGCTGTTTAAAGAGCATTTATTAATTCCAAGGATTCAGATATCTCACTTTGATTTACCTGGAGAACATCTGACTTACTGGGGACACGTACTTAACGTCTGCCTACAAATTTCCTGAACTTCAGTGCCTTTTTCTTCTACATCCAAGGAAGAGAGATGCTCTCTGTAGCAGCACAGAGTGACAGAGAATGTGACACTTGTATTTCCTACTCTGTCCGAGCATCATCTGAACTTCCAAGATGTTTAGAGAACCACCACAACTGCAGAGCACTGCAAGCGATGGGGCAGCAGGAACCAGCAGCACCACGGTGATGAGTTGCTGCTCGCCCTGGGCTCTGCAGTGGAGATGCTGTGGCCTCACGTGTTTTGGGCAAGGCCATTTGTTCCCCTGAGGATGCCTGGAGGATCATTAAAACTGATACAGATGCTTCTGCAGCATGGCCAACGCCTGCCCGTATTTGGTGAGGACCGAGTGACTTAGTGATTTAGTGACAAATTGCCCCCGGACGTTGCACGCACAGTGTGGGCTGAGTGGGGTCAGCACAGGCCGCCCCTAGAAGCGCTTGAGGAAATAATTTGTGAATGATTTGCTTCCTGATGATAATGGCATCTTCATATGCCCTCTCACTTACTGCACCTCTCCAAGGCAGAGCACTCGTGGCCTATTGACAGGCGCCACTTTGGCCATTCCCAGGGCTCAGACGGGGATGGGCCAGCACAGTGGCCACCGACCTCTGCAGCACAAGAAGCCACAAATCGCCTGGGTTTTGATACACTTGATTTATTTTCATAATTGCCAGCAAAATCCTTTATTTCTAAGTTCAAGCCTAATCTCTGAAATTGTTTGCAACGTGCCTCAGAAGCATGAGCCTTGTGAATATTATATAAATTTCTGTCCTTTTTTCCTATAATAAAAATAATGAATGCTCATTAGAAACCACTGCCTCTTCCCTGGTAATCATGCAGAAAGTATTATTGATAACCAGCAAATCGAAGAGACATTTCCTGGTTGATTTCTCCCAATGGTTTGTCTGCAAAGGTTGATAATTGAACTCAAAACTCAGAATCAGCATTTAAAATTGGCTTGTAATTCTTTTTTAATTAAAGGCAGTAGGTTGCATATGATTAACTATGCTCAAACACATTCTGTGATTCCAAGGAAAGCCAGCTCGTAAAAATGAATAAACTTTTTTTCTTTTCCCCCCTCCCCGCCCCAAACAACTATTCCCAGCTATCTTCTAAAGTGAAATCCAGCATAACGACCCAATTTTAATAATCCTCCGTGGCCTCACCCTGAATGTCATTATGCACCTGAGCAGAACGCTTGTGCTAATAATGCAACCAAACTGGGATGCAAGGAGCAGCGCTCTGCATTTTGTCGCCTATTCCAGAGACAACATTGGAAAGCCTGCATTGGAAATAATTGGAACACTTAAAGAAAAGGTAAGAAAAATAGTTACTATTTTTGATTATTAAAGGAATCAGCTGAACATAGTCACTCTATTTAAAACAGGACATTGTGCTTCTTTGCCTGCTTCAGGCATGCAATGCAGTGCCTCTTTGGAGGCTTTGGTAAGGACATTAACCAAGTTTAACACACCATTTATCTACAGGTACTGAAAAATTGTTACAACTAAGCTTTCTCTACATTATAACAAGAGCTGTTATTTATATGAAGAGAAATGAACCCTGTACTCTTCGCACCACTGCCACTCGTCAAGCATAAATGTCATTTTAGTGGGGAAGGAGCCACTGAACCTGACTCTTCCCTAACACTTCAGCACCTCTCAAGGATTAATTATTAGGCTGTCCCTTAATTTCCAGTGCGTTAAAGGAATGTAATCAAGCCAAAATTGAAAGCAACTTAAGACACAGACCCTTTCTACTCCTAAGTTAATTTGCAGTTAGACTTGCATTGATGTTAACCAGTTACCAAAGAACTGCATTTTGTTGTCCAAATCATCACAGACTCGCACCAACTCAGGATCACGTTCTGCTATCTATGCACAGGGGGCTCTGCCTGCAAAGCAAATGAGGCTTAAACTTCCCCAAAATCAGGCTAAAACCACACCGCAAGAGACTGGATGTGCAACGTGGGCCAGTCTTAAAAGGTTATAGTTTCATTTTAATTTAAAATCACCTATATCCTTAAGAGGGTGGAAAATAAAACCTCCACAGATGCTAATGTTTGCATTATGTGAGCATTTCCAGGCAGCTCTACTTAAAGAAGCATTTGCAGCCAAAGTTGGTTTCCTGCCCAGAATTGGGTAGCACAGAAATCACATAAATCCTTGTCAAGCACAGCTTTTGTTACGCTGAAAGCTCCGATTAGACCCATTGCCAAATAATGAGGAACCCGCTTCATCATTTCCTTGTTCTTGTAAAGCCCTGGGTCCCTCATCTTCATATTTCCAGGCTGCTCTCTGCAGGTTTTATATTTCCTAATCAGAGCGGTATCAGGCTGGGCTGCAGGTGGGGAAGGCTCAGGCCTGACACAATTACCCAACTGTGTTCAGGTACCTAATAATGGAAAGAAATCTACCGGCGTTGCCAGGCCATGGCCTCGCCTGGGGACTGCATGAAACGCTTCTGCCTCGGGAAAACAGCCCCACTCCTGAGCAGGAATTTGGACAAAATAATATAAACACCTCAAGAAAATCATCAATGAAATGCACAACAGAAAAATCAAATTAGGTTAATCACAGGATTTGTCCTAGTGTTTGATTTTTTTTTTCCTTTTTTTCCCCTCTTTTTTTTTTTCCCAATACTTAAATTTCCAATGAAACCTGTTATTCCTCCAAGAAAGGGAAATTGTTTCATTATGAGATTGTCCAAAATACAAACTAGGGCATTTGGGCAATTCCAGCGCCCTCTCTGAACACAGTGATCCTGCTCTTTCCTCACGAGCACTTCCCATTTCTCACCTTGCAGTACCATGAACACTTACAGATCAAGATACACTAAATCTTCAGATGAACACTGTACACCTTGTACCATCTTTACACCTACCCAAGAGCCAACCTCTCTTAAGCCAGGCAGCAGCCTGAATTCAAGTCACTTTTCTTTGCATCCCAGATGCTTGGGTATTAGTTAATGTTTATCAAACCGACTTAGCTGCAGAAAGCTTCCACTTCTCAAGAGTTCTTTCTCACGGCTCTGTTGTAGTCATCTTGCTTGGTGAGATGAGACCACTGTATTTAACGAGGGAATTCTTACTACTCCTAACACGGCCACAGCAGGGCTTCAAGTATTAGGACTCCCTACCATTAGACACAGAGGGTTTTGCAGCTTGTCACTCCTCAGACTGTAAACAGAAAAGGCCACAGACAGCAAAAAATCCCAAACTGCAGGAAGACCCTAAATGAAACCATCAAAGTGGGAATCCCATCTCAGTCACTGGAAGAAGCCCTAGGCTTTCAGCAGACTGGGATTTCCTCTGCACAAATGGTTAAAGCTCTTTTTTAAATACCAGTCATGGTGCCTAAGCCCTGTCACCTACAGCAATAAAAGCAGACAGGGGGAAGAGGTCTCCTCTCGTTTCTGGAGAGGGAGGCAGCCTTTTCAAGGTTTTAGGTAATGTTTTCATTTCTGCTATTATATTGCTGAGATTTACAGTCATTTGCATTTTAACCTTTCTTTTATATCTGCTTTGTAGGCTCTTCACAGGAGCAGGCACAGAAGTGAATACTGCAGCTCTCTCTTTGTTCTGGATGTGAAAAGATGTACAAAATCTGGGAAAGTTCCTGACAATGGTGCTTTTCACACAGATTCTGGGTGTTTTAACGCCTTTTTTTTTTTTCTTTTTTTCTTTTCATGCAATTCAGGATAATTTCCGTAGAAGCAGGTACCAACAAGCTCTATTGAAACAACCTCTCTCTTGGCCTGGGACATGGCCACAGAGTCACGGCCTCCCCATCGCTCTCTGTAATGAGCTTTGACTGGAGATAAGTCTTGAAGTATTTGTCTTAAATTAGATTCCTGTGCTCCTACATGACCCAGCTCCCTAAAAGCACTTACCCAGCAGCAGACCTGCCTCCTGGGGAAACTACAGGCCAGCCAGTGGACTTTAACCAGGAGCATGTCCCTGTGCTGTTCACGTGCTGCAGACCGTGCTGCAAGTGCACGGACGGCCTCCTTCCTTCCCGTGCCTGCCCCTTGCTCAATCCCCTCATGCTGCAGTTCCTCACCAAGTGTCAAATTCCATCCATTACTCCCTTCTCAAAATCCTAAGGAAACAGGAAATCGATCTGCGATGTTAAATGGAAATCAGGTAATAGATCAGTGCGTTTTTTTCATCAAGGTTCAAATCAACACTGTCCCAAACTCTAGTTGTCTGCTCTGCCCCGATACTTCTCCAAAGCATCAGCGAAGCCATTCCCAATCTCAGCTGAGGGGTGGCTGCTCACCAGCCAGCACCATCATGGAAACTACTAGCAAACTGTGCAACACTTCCCAAAATTGGGCCACCAAGCCCCTGCCACCAGGGGAGCAGCCAAGAGGCAGCCCCACGCATCCCAGGCCCTGCGCTGCTGCCCTGGTTCCTTATTAAAAGCCACAAGCACCAAAACGGAGCTTGTGTATCAGCAGCCTGCACCGGTACAACAGGTCAGTGAGATGAGCACTGAACACGGCGTGGTGAAATGTCCAAGGGAAGCTGAGGCACAGCAGCACTGCACGCTGCGCCTAACACAGCTCCCCTCGTCAGCACGCAACTATTAGACTTGCAGGACTGTCATTTGAGTTTAGCATGACCAAACACTTGTAAAACATCAGTTTCTGCTTCACTCTGAACAGGTATTAAAATGATTAGCAGAAGAAAAACTCACCATTTAACTGTGTCCATATGACCATACACCTACCATATAAAACTGTCACATACTACTTAAAATTTGCACATTAAAATGACTGATAGCCAAAAATATGTTTACATTTCAGTGCAAGAAAATGAATCCAAATATCTTAAAACATGGATAATGTTACGGCGTGACTTGGGCTTCCTTCTGAAGGACTTAGGACTGGAGAATGTCATTCCTTGGCACTGTCCATTCGTGCCTTTACTCCTTTCACATCTCTAGATAGGAATGTCCTCCAGACTGCCCTTACACAGCTCTGGAGGTGCGAGCTGGCCCTGCCCGCAGAAGAGGGAGCTCTGCCTGGACCTCGTAGGGTAAAAACCCATAAGCACAACTGCAAAGAACCTGATTAATCATCATTACATTCACTATCCTTTCAGAAGGCGAGATGGGAAAAAGAGCTTATGACACCCAGCTGATTTCTGTTATTACAGCAGTAACTAGAGGCACCTCTATATTTTATGACCTCTCAATGTATCCTGCTACAAACTCATTTTTTCTAGGGCTGTTACAAGCCAACAGCTACAGCTGGTTGGTTATTTCAGTGCACTCAGCAGAATCCTCCCGCTCAGTCCCCACTAGCAAAGGCGGAAAGATTGTAGCCCGTCCTTTGCTATGGGACCTTCGTGGTAGGGACATAGCAATGAAGAGGAAGAGATGGAAAACTCAAAACCTTCCAGTATAAATACTTTTTTCTGCCCAGTAAACCAATGGGAAGAACAGTGAATCAGCAAGGAGCACTCACAGAACCCAGGATGCAGATGGGAATACCATTGCCTTCCTATTCATTGTATTCTTTATCCAGCTGCATTTACTGCAATTGCAGATTAGAGTAATCCATACCTCTCTGTTACAAAGATGACAATCAGTGCTGTACTATGTAGTAAATTAAACCTCCTGCTTCTCATGCCATCATTAATTTAATGTTGATCCCTAAAAGTCTAATCGACACATGTCATGTCAACTTTTTTTTTCACTACGACTTACTATACATGGAATATTATCTAAAGTTTAGGTTATAAATGACATATAACTCAGGAATTATCATTAGAAAAATAGCGAGCACTTCTACCCACTGTGCGTAATGCAAATGCCCAGGCTCTTTCCCTGTAGGGTCACCTCAACAGGTTTTTGGTTTTTGTTTTGGTGTTTTTTTGGGTTTTTTTGTTTTTTTTTTTTTTTTTTTTCTTTTTTTACACACATATTGCTTTAAGTAAACAAAGATACAAAATCAAGAGGTAACATTATTAAATAAAGAGAGCCTTTGAAAGTATAGTACTCACAGTTAACAGTAATACCGGTCTAACACTCTTTACTGATGCATCCTGTATCCACTGTATTGTTCTTCCCAGGCCAGCTTCTTAAATAAATATAGCTGTAAATAATGGCTAAAACTAAGCTGAACAAAAGTCAAAAAACCTTTGGCTGCCAGGCCACTATAATGCAAATACCTGATATCAAAATGGTTGGCAAAATTTAATAGCTTAGATTATGCAAAAAAAGATGGCCATTATCTGGTCTTAAAAATAAATAAACCTAGACCTGAATCCCTAAGAGCACAGATTTTTTCAGAGAAATGGTGAGATTTCTTCATATAGCATCACTGACTTGCCCAAGCAGCAGTCATGGGATGGAATTCTTGCCCTATGGAAGTCCCAAAACACAGACTGTCATCAGAACACTGAGGGGTTCTATCAGAAATGTGAAGGACAACCCAGCACAGAGCACTGGGGATCAAATTTAACAGCCATGTGCGTCGTTTGCATCTCACTCATGTGCTTCGACCCACCCAAATTACAGGGCTGTGCATTTCAATCAGTCCAGTTCAGCTAGGTGACCAAAAAATCCATCTTTTTCATGCAGGCATTCAAACAGAAGCCACGCTCTTCTCAGTACTAGTATTTTCACTCAATAGAGAATTGCTTTCACTGCAACAGCTTCAAGGTACTCAGGTTTGTACATGAAGGTTTATCCTGTCGTACAAAACAGGAGCATATTGTTCTGAAAACAACTCCGAGAAGCTTTCCTGTTTAGGAGCACACACGAGAGCGGGGAGCGTTGGGCCTCTCTGCTCTGCCCATGACAACTGCAGGACTTGAAACCAGCAACTAAATCCTGGCTTCTTCTTCAGGGCCATAACTTCCAAGCCTTACCTGCCAGAGTCAAATCTTTTGCTGAAAGGTTAGTAACTTTAAAAGATGAAATATTTGCATAACAGTCAAGGCTGGTGGAGGAGTCACAGAAGAAGAGAAAAATGAAACAAAAATGATGGCAGTAAATTCTAATAAGAGATGTCCCAAAGGGGGCAATTAATAGATAGCTGTTCAAGTTTAAGATGATGGAATCCATAGAACCTGAAATAATTCTAGCTCATCAAGTTTTATAGTTGATACTTATATAATATACTTACCTATATTTTAATGTTGTTTTGCTAGAAGGTACTAGCGCATGCAGTATATCCATATGCACATGTCAAAAAGAAAAATAAAAGCGACTCTTCTCGACGATAAGACAAATTCCAGTTCCTGTCAGTAGCTAAAGTCCAACAAAGCTTCTCTAGAGTTATTAATATCTTATCATTGTCTAGACAGAATATCATTCATTTTTATTAACCATACAGGGGCTTCAGCAGGGGGATATTATGAGCATTATGCTAAGACAATATTTCAGTGTTGTCCTTTTTTGAGGTTATTCTACCCCCTCTGATTAAACACAGGAACCAAGAAATTGGTGAAAGGGTTAGACAAAGGGTATTATCCATCTTCTAATCTCCCATCAAAAAACAGCATTTTTGCTTTCTAGTAGTTTGTTGTGCCTAAATATGAAACGACAGTCTCATGTGATCCAAGAGAGCAGAATACAGCCTCTTATCTTTACAAATATAAGGCACTGATTTTACAAGCACATGTGAAGATGGATAATACTACTGCTTTTATACAAGGGTTTCCTACAAATACTATATGGAGTTATAGTATCATAGAAGCCCGTATCATAAATTCTGCCTATTATGACTCCTATCTGCCATTTGTATATTATTGCTATGTGTTGGTATAGAGAGACATCAGTTTAACAAGGACGATGAAGGATGGGGCACGTGGTGGCATCCAGGCGGGTTTTGAAGATCTCCAGAGAAGGAGACTCCACAACCTCTCTGGGCAGCCTGTTCCAGGGCTCCGTCACCTTCACAGGAAAGTTCTTTCTCACATGGAGATGGAACTGCCTGGGTTTCAGTTTGTGCCCTTGACCCTTGTACTATCACAGGACACCACCAAGAGCTGGGCCCCATCTTCTTTATATCCTCCCCTCATATGTTTATCCATACTGAACAGATCCCCTCTCAAGCTTCTCTTTTCCATGCTGAACAGGCCCTATTCTCTCCTGGACCTGCACAGTCAAGGCTAAAGAGCTGTGGCCTCACAGATCACATCAGCAAAATCTGCCATTCGGCCAGCCCAGGCAGAGAGTCCAAGCAAACGCCTCACTAGGGTACGGGCTAGGGGAAGCAGAGCAACTGCTATTGCCATACCTGAGCTAAATTTTTTCAGGATAAAGTGGAACAAAAAATTTCCCTCGGGTTTCAGTCTTGGAACATAGTCTAATACTGAACCATGTATCAATCTCAAAGGAGCATGAAAAATTAAAACATTGATATCTTTTATTGCCAAGCAGCTTAATGCTAAGTTACATCTATGTAACTGCATGGTGATGGTATGTAATATCCTCCTTTCTGCCCAGGGAAAAAGCTACTTGGCTCCAGCACGAATATCAGGCTTTTCTTGGCTGTAACAGGCACCAGCCAAGACATCCACAAGAAAGGAGTCTGAACCACGCGATAGCAGAGGGACCACGCGCCCAAGCCCCAGTTCTCCTGAGCACCGGTGGTCTCTGGCAGATGCAGATCGATGTCTATCACAGTATGAGGGTAAAGAGCTTCAGTCCATAAATTATTTTGATATTTCTAACAGAAAAATCTTAGGAAAAACTACATTTCATCAGAAATGCCTTCTCTGCTGAAAAGTTAGCTAACAAGTGCCAGCATCCATATGCTAAATATAAAATTGTCAAAAGAACAGAGCATTCAGTAACTCTTAGACTATTTTTAAGATGTGAATTAGCTCAAATATAAGTACCTGCTTGGGCAAATCTTAGCCCTTATAGCTGACACTGAGCAGGAATGAGCCTACAGCATATCAGAATAATCCCTCTTGTTCTCTGCAGCCCTAGGCACACATACACACCTTGGCATTCCCTGGGAGAGCTCCCATTTCCTGGGTGGGGCATCGACACAAGGACAGACAGTCCATAGGGCTGCACCACACGGAGCTCCCTGCGACGGTGCCCAGGCTTTGGGTCGAGAGCAGAGTGTTTTAAGTGAACACTAACAGTGCACAGGCTTCTCCCAAGCTTTTGTAGTTTCATCCCTGTGATGTTTTCATTGTTGTCAATTAAAACCATGCATTTCCTGGAGGCTGCTAAATGCAGCAATTTTCTTTTCCTCTTTTCTTGATATTCAATAAAATGCCTCTTCTTGACTACAAGAACTGGTAGAGCATCCTGCACTGATTTTCCTGTTACACGCAGCCTGTTAGTGTCGGGGAGATGCGCCAGTCTGTTGCATAAATCCTGAGCAAAATTAGAAATGACACAAGCCAGAAAGAAAGTTTCCTAGTGCAATGTATGCTATTTTCGCTTCCCATCCAATATTTCATTTTTGTTATGCAAATGACACATTTCATGCACTTCATATTAGGGCTTTTTTTTTTTTCTGGTCGGGAATCAATACGGTTGCTTGCCCATTCCTAGTCCCATGACGGATATTTCAGCTTTACATGCACAACACTCCCATTTCCATCAAATCAATTATATTAACATAAACTGTCATGTCAGGAAGAAAAGTTCGGCACTGTTTTCCTAATTATGCAAAACTGCTTTCTCAACACTCTGGTTACCTTTGCTAAACCTACGTTTCCAGCTGTAATTGTTCCTTTGGGCCATGCAGAGAGGCAGCATCAGGAAGCTGCAGCTCCCCCCGCTCCGTGCTGCTCCCGCACTCGGAGGGGCTTTGAGCACCAGCACCTCCGGAGAACAAGGAGAAGAAAGGACGATTTTTAGTTTTCTAAATCGACCAAACTTGGAAGAAAAAAAAAAGGCAAATCTGTCAACTCAAGACTTCTTTTAGAGGTCTTTACAAAACCAATTTAACAGTACAAAATGTAAAAAAAATGCTAAAATCCTAAGAACATCTGATGAACCTCTGAAAACGGAAAGCAATAGATAAGCTCAACTACAGCTGACCACCTCCTTTCTCCTTTTCCTACACAAACATTCCTAATATGTTCAATATGATTATGACATTTTAATAAGAAGCTGAGCCAGTTTTGTCCATGTGCTTCTCTAATGAATTTGAAATATTATTGATCATACCTCTGGCACATGACAAAGAGAGCCAGTGCCCGGCTGGCTGACGGCTTCGGCATTGATATAAATGTATTTTTACACTGTTGTTGGCTCGCTCTCAGGTTTTGCCATCTGTAGCTGAAAATATTTCATGTGAAGTAGGCTCTTGACTGCGGTTAGATAATAAAGGATTATATTGAAAAGGTTTGTCAGCAAATATCTGCTGGGCTGCTCCAAGCAGCCTGCGCGGCAACAGCTCCGGCAGATCCTGCACACCACGGTGGGGATTTCAAGGACCCCTGTTGCACACAACATGGCAGAACACCTATAGTAAGTGATAGGAATAAATATTAATATTTAAAATAGACTTAAAAATAGCATTTGACTGAGGCCCCTTGCTATTTCTGATAATGCC
This sequence comes from Eudromia elegans, assembly GCA_003342815.1. NCBI lineage: Eukaryota > Metazoa > Chordata > Aves > Tinamiformes > Tinamidae > Eudromia > Eudromia elegans. The sequence goes on along the minus strand of PTEX01000002.1, from coordinate 3,973,071 downwards.
AGTTGCATCCGGTCGTACGCTGGAATGGGAAGTCCTCCCTCCTTAGCATCCCTGAGCAAGACTAAGTGCATTTTCATTAAATACAAAAGTTCAGGTTTCTATTCAAACTACCTGAGGGGATGGTGAGGGTTTTTTTGTTTTGGTTTGGTTTTTTTTAGAAAAAAAATCCAAGAGAGCCCTTGGCTCCCTGGGTTGCTTCATGGACACAGCAGTTGCTGCAGTCTGCACGAGATAGGTGTGAGCCTTGTCATACACTAGAAAGTAAAAGAAAGAGTTATTCTTTTAATTAATAGGGAAGACTAAAAAATTAGTCTCTCACTGTGGCTTTCTGATGACAAGCTTTTAGTCAAGAAATTTGTAACTGAACTGTTTGCTCCATTAGCCAGCCCCTTCTGAGGCCCACACCAGCCTGCCAGCTAAAAACAATCAAGTACAGGAGAGACCTCCCTTCCTTGGGCTGCCTTTCATATATTACTTTAAGCTGTGACACACAACAGTGTTTTTGGATGGAAGCTCCCATTTCATCCATCTGGTTCCATAGAAAGCTTAATTGCAGCTCACATTTATCAGTACTAAACAGCAGCTGTAGCATCCACCAGTCAAGACAAACCCGTAACACCCTTCCCAAACTGAAATGTCAAAAGCAATAAGGTTTGTTTCCCTTCACAGCAAACCTACAACGTATGAGGGTTCCCACCCCAATAGGAAAGCAGTGGCGAATGAATATCCAAAGCTACCTTAGAGGTGTTAACGAACGTTTATTGCCTAAGAGGGGCTGTGTCTGGGATTTCATGAGACCATTTCGTATGTGGGCTTTGGCACTGCCTGTCAGGACATGCTCAGAAAACTCTGCATATATTTTTCAAGCTGATTTTCTGGTTGAATATATTATTGTTTCAGGTATGAACTTAATCAATCCACACTGCTAAGAATAAGTCAATTCATCATTATATATCATTCATAGAAGCAAAAAGGTCTCGTCTCCTTTCTGTGTATATAAAAGGGCTCCAGCATTATACAGAACTATAGAATTTGGGGGCAGAAAAAAATACAAACTTTTTTGTGGTTAGTAACACGTTATTAACTTTTTAGTCTAAGGAATATGATGTGTTGCACCATAAAGTCCCACATTTGTAGATGCTCTGACTGAAAAACTCCAAAATCAAAAGCTCAGAGTCAAAATGTTCTTTTAGGACGAGTCTCACCACAACAGCGTAAGGCAGCACATTTTATAGATTTAAGATGTTGCTTGTAAGCCTGTAAAACACCCTTATATAATGCACGTTCTTTAATGGAGAAAGCTATTCTCTGGCAAATATACAAAACCATATCATTTATTTCATTTCCTGATTCCATCTCAGCTCAAAACCAGTAAAACACACTAAATTTTGTTTGTGGAAATTAGAGTAATACCAATTCTTTCACACCCACGAAATGATGTTCCAGAACATAATTGTGTCCATGAGGCTGATCCCCCTATACCACCTCTCGTGCTCTTGTAAAAGGCAATGGTAGGACACAGTATGTTTCCCATACATTATACGGACAAGTCTAACTGCCTCTTTTTTTTTCGCCCCCCCAATTCTGCATTCTATAAATGAATATTGTTACTATAACAAGTGTCAAGATATGATATTAAGCAGAATTAATGAAATTCATGGTCAGCTTTCTGTCTTGAGAAGGAAAAAATCTTTGGCCATTTTTACTTTACTTTCTATTAGTTTTTTATTTTGTCACCTAGGAATTATAAAATTGACTACCGAGAAGATTTATAGACAATTTTGGAAGCAAACTGACAGATCTGAGATAAGAATTTTTGTAAGGTTTTCTGATGGTTTAATTAAATTACCTCTAGTGTATATATATGTTTTTTGTAGATAACAGCTTTTATAGTAGATAATATGATTTTTCCTTTAGAATATGGCAGTCTGTCATTAAAACAGATGCTTTAAACGCTTTATTGGGCTGGTTGCCAAGTACATTTGCATAATTCTGCTGACTTTAGTAGGGTTAGACCAATATGTACCAAAATTTTGGGCAATGACTAATGATACTATCTGACCAAGCCTTCCTCCTCTGATTTATGTAACTAAAGGTTATTCTCTGGAGAAGGAATTTCCTCCATATTTGCCTTGACAGAACTCCAGGAATAGAAAGTCTTTAGACTGGAGCCTACTGGGGAGATTATTACATTTTTTTCCTGTCTTAAAAGCTTTAAAAATAATGCTAAGTTTCCCAGTTTCTCCCTGGCCAACGTTATCACTGTTGACCATTTCACAAGCAAAATGGTTCACTTTTTCCAAGAGATTTGCTACTTTTTTTGGCAGGACATTTAAACCTAGTTTTCAGTTCCACATGGAAGCCATGCAAGAAAAAAGGGAAAGCTCTTCTAGAGCTCATGAAGCCACACAAAGTGCAGGCCTGGCGACTGGGATCTTTCCCCCTGCTTTTCCTAGCAGAGAGGATAATTCATTGTACAAACACTGCAGGAGGTGACAGGCAGATTCCGAACCCGCCACCAGACACACCACCCAACTCGTATGCCAAGATTTATCACAGATGCTAGCCCTGGATATGCTAACACGATTATTTCCTTTCCTTACGCTCTGTACCCAGGACAGTCTTCCCTCTCTCGCACAACCCAAACATCCTTTCACCATCTTTATGGCCCCATTTCTGTCTCACTTTCTTACCTGAAGTTATTCTTTCATACTTCTGCTCTATCATAAACCTTACTACTGCTGCCAGCGGCTCCCCAAACACTGTCCTCCTAAACCAAGAAAAGTTGTTGGCTGGTTTCACTCTTGCTCATCCTCAGACGTAAAGTCTAAGTTTTATTTCTCCTGTGCTGTGCTAGGAAAGACAGTTCCAAAAACCACCTCCAGAAATGTCCTAAACCAAAATGTGGCTTCTCTCTGCCTTTTTTAAGATTTTTCATGTTTTTTTTTTTCTTTTCAGACTGTTTTCTTACAAGTCAGCACACGACGTGGGCAAATCATTGCCCACGAACATGGCAGAGCAGAAGCCACAGATTCCCTGCAGACGTTTGCATGAGGAGGGACACAACCCCAGGCCCGATCAGCCAGATAGAAGCTTTGGGCTGTCACAGCACTTAGCAAGATAGATCCTCAGCTGGTGAAGCACTCCCAATATGCTGCCTTCAGCTGGCAAGCATTCCCCAGGCCCTGGGGATAAGCCAAGAGATTTGAACAAGTCTGCTTTGAAGACCGATAAGCAGTAAAAGACCCTGGCTCATGCTAAGCACAGGCACCCAGGACCTTGAGGAGATCCCTCGAGGAGCCTGGTGGGAAAAGGTGCTCAGTCTCTCATTAACGTCCGTGTTTCTTCATCCAACCTCCAAAAAGCACAAGCTGTGACCCAACCCTGCACACTCATTTGTTTCCATTGAGAAATACAAGGACTACACAGTTCCCAGAGTAATAAACTTAGGGGATTTTCAGCAACAACATCTCAAAGGCTCTCTTAATTAAGATGCAGATGAGGCAGAGTCTATCAACTTCCTCCAATCCCTCGATGTGCCCGCAGAGCAGCTGGCTGCAGGTAACTGAGGTTTCCCAGGAAGCCTGGGTGTCACCTTCCGCTCCTCCTGGGAATCTGCACAGCCTTCCTGTGCAAGGCCTACCTGGGAGCTCACACACAAACAGCAGGAAGAGTGTGTCCCGGGTACTTGCGATTCAACCGAAACAGATTTGCACCTGTTTTGACTCTCAACATACAACTCGTGCAGGACCCTCTCCTCTATTAGGCGCAACTGGATTGTGAAGCATCTCTGTACGTGCTGTTACAGTTATTGCCCCCAGGACTTGTCTGCACTATGGATTTTTGGTAGCATTTCCCAGTGAAAACAACTATGCCATTTCCAACGCTGCGCTATGACATGAGGGCAGCACATTACAGCCAAGTCATGGGCTTCACCCTTCCCTCACTCCCAGGGTCTGCTCCATCCCCATCTTCATGAGGACACACTTCATAGAATCCCAGAATGGTTGAGGTTGGAAGGGACCTCTGGAGACCATTCAGTCCAACCCTCTGTTCCAGCAGGGACACCCAGAGCACGGGGCACAGGGTGGCAGCCAGGTAGGCTGGAAGATCTCCAGAGAAGAAGCCTCAAAAACCTCTCTGGGCAGCCTGTTCCAGGGCTCCGTCACCCTTGCAGGACAGAAGTTCTTCCTCATTATTCCACGTTTTCCGCACCAAGGGTTGCACTGTGCATGGCATGTGCCTCCTCAGACTACCACATTCCTTGGTTTTAGGGTCATGGGGGGAGAAAAACGTCCCTTGTTAGACTGCTGACAGAACAAGAGGGAGGCAGGCGGGAGAACCTCCTCCACAGCTGCGTCTGCCACTGCGCATCCCCTGCGGTGCACGGCAGGGACAAGACCAGGGCAAACACACGACAACAGGCGGGCGAGGAGCGCGGCACTGAGAGGCCACAGCACAGGCTGCCCTTCCTCATGTGGCCTGAGTTTCCAACCCCTGCAAGGAAAAAGTCCAAACTGCTCTTACAGCTTCTCCCTTCAGGTTAAGAGAAGGGCTCCTACGCGCTAATGATCGCCTTGTCAGCTCGCCAAAGGCTTCCTGGATTAAAAGCACCACGTTTGATGAATGCTGCGATGCCGCCTGGCCGTGGGCCGCGGCGCTGGCTGGTGGCCGTGCTGCAGCACGTGCTGCTCTCAGCGTGCTCTGCCTGCACTCGCAGGCTCCGCAAACACCGCGGCTGAGGGCTGGGATGGAGACTCCTGCCTCCGCGCTGCTCGATGTGCTGGCGTAGGCTGCAGCCAGAGCTTGAGCAAGCAGAGCAGCCCGCGTGTGTGTGCGCTTGTGACGATGCAGCATCTGTGCTGAGGTCCCTATTACCATATAAATCTGTTGTTCTCTCAGAAAGTCATTTAATTGTAAATCCCATTACTTAACTTTCAATAAGTAACATGTTATTCCCAGTGCTTTAACCAAGGTAACGTCAAACAGGAATATGATAATATATTATTCTTGCTTTCTGTTGCTGGTGGTGGTGATTTTAGCGTGATTTTAATTAATAAGAGACATTAATATCTCATTTGTAGTTGTTCACAGTTTATATTTTGTAATGTGAGTGCCGCTTCTGCAAACAGGACTTGAAAGCTTCACCAGGCAAAGTCAAGGATATGCTGATCAACCTTGCAGTACCCTGCCACCCTCGTTACCCATGCAGAAGGCTCCCTCCTCTTGCCAGCAGCTCCCAGCCTAAAAGCTATTAATATTCATTAGAACTGCCACACTTGTCTACTGAAATTAATCAGGACGTCATAATTAGCCAGAGCTTTGCACATTTTAGCACACATTTCAGTTATTCACAGAGAGTGACCTGAAGAACTGGAAGCCAAGAAAGAGGCTAGAAGCCCAAAGGCTAGATTTAAAAAGCACAACACTTAGGCAAGTAAAGGCACACGATGCCCAAGTCCTAGATGTGACTTCCCAGGGGCACCACCTCGCTCAGGCCAGAAGCCCTGCCTGAAGATCACCCTGTATGTGGGGGCTTCAGTACATTTACTCCACCTCTTTCCTACTGAAGAATTAAAGATTCCAATGGGAATTGCTTTATGACGGCAGACACCTTTCCCAGGTTATTTGCAGTCACACCTTTCCATGGTTTCTCCATCATCTACTCGCCCTTGCTTAGGGGCTCAAAGTAAAGTAAATTAACCTGCAATTTGCCTTTAAACTGATTCTGGAATCAGAAATAGCTATTCTAGAATACAGCAGGTTTGCAAAGGAATTTTCTTTGGCAAAGAAAAAGTCCCCAAAGGAAACAAAGAACTAAATGAGAACTTGTGGTTAAAATAAGACAAGACATCATGTGTTAAATGAACAAAACGCCAAGGCAGAGAAGCCGAGGTGGCAGGTCTAGCAGTGGGAGGCTCGCACTCAGGCACACGTCCTCGCCACTGCTGTGCCCCACCACCTCTCCACATCCTCCCTGCATCCACACACCAGCTTTACAAAGTATTCCGGGAAGTGAAGATTGTGTAATTACCTGGATACAAGATTTACTGATAGGCATAGGCATAAAACAAGTTGTGCCCTCCATTTTCCACAGACCATTAGGAAGAAATAGATTGTATTGATATTGCAACCTCCACAATCCTGATTCTATTAGAAAGTTCACTGAGCAAAAATTAAGTTATCTCACCAAAGCTGTGATTATTTACACTGTCTGAGGATCTTATCCTGAGAGATTAAAATTAATATGAGCAGATTCACATAAGTACAAAATCTATCCAACGTGGAAGTCTAAGCGACTAACATTTTCATTTCTTCACTTCTGGAATATTATTTTTTACTTCTTTTTCAAGCAGCAATGAAAACAACATCCACTGGCCATAACTGAGAGTAAAATCACATACCCCATTAACTTTATATAACCTTACATGATGTCCACTCATCTATTTGATTAAAAAACAAAATGTCTGTTTTTACTTACCTACGGGTAGTACTTTAAAATGCAACCATCCATTAGGAACCTTCAAATCTGCATCATCTGGGACTGAACACCTGCATCCGACACAAAAGTGAGACAAAGAATTAGCCCATAAATTTGTGAAAAGAATTGGACACTTCTAATGCAAAATTACCACCGTACCCTTAACACTAGGGAAAGTTGAAAACCTCATGAAAGACAAGATCGAGGAATCAGACTGGGGATATGAGGAGGCCTTTGGATTTTCTCACTCTAAATGCCGCAATAACTTGTACATTTTTTAAACATTTTTAACAAAAATTAGAGCAAAAATATATGCAAACAAGTTAGTTGAGAGAGTAAAGTATGCTCAGGCCTTGCTAAAGAATGACTGGACAATAATAGCATATTTTCAGCATCTACGAAAACTCAATTAATATTTAAAATTCTAATTAATAAATTAATATTTTAATTCAAGTCACTAAAACAAAGTATATTATTTACCTTCCAGTTAGAGCTAACACAGATCTCAAGTCAGGTGTTACTGAAATCATTCTGCAATTATTTCTCTTAGCAGTTCGATGGAGGTTTTGTTCACATTAAACATTTAGTGACTTCTTCCACTTTTTATTAGATTATATTATCATTTTGAGAGACTCCCAAAGAAAATAAAAATAAAAAATAAAAATATAGCGCCTCTTATCCTTTCTGGATTCAGAGGTGCTCTAAGCTCTTGAGCACAAGCCACAAGCCTTCAGCAGGCCACTCGATATTTCACCAAAACCTCATCTTCCAAGCTTGGTTTGGACTTCTATTTCATACTCACCTAATGCTTCCAGTACAGAGATGGTTTTTCTTTTGCAGCACTGTAGGAGTGTGGGTGTGCACACAGAACAGTGAGATGGGATCCCCTTCCCTCTAGACACCAACAAAGAGGCAGCTTCTGGTCCTCCAATTGCCAGCCTTAGAGCACATAAACACTTTGATAGTTTGTTAGAATAAATAAATAAATAGTTTTCTCAATTCCAACCATACCGGGGAATTAAAATACTGCTCTTCCTTCTCCATGACTCAACGTCTTCTGCTGACGTCGGCTTGCAATGCTGGAACCTCAGAAGGGCTTTGCATCTCTACTCAGGACAGCACGAGTAGACAAGCTGCTCTCAGGAGTGGCCAGGACGAGGCTCACGCAGTCACAACCTCAGGCTCCTCTGGGCATCCTCCAGGTCCTACTTGCCCTCCACCAGCTCCATGTATCACATCCCGCTCTGACTGTGACTGGAGTTCCCATGCCAGCCCAGTTCTGATCTAACTATAGGAAGTCAAGGAAAAAAGAAAAAAAAAAAAGGAACAGTGGACAAAAAAAATCCAAGCGCAAATGCTTCAGCTGCCAAAGGTTTGGTTCAAAATTAAACTATTCTATGAATGCAAAATGGTGTATTTTGTACCTAAGAAACCCCAAATCCACCTTGTTTTGCTCTATTTTTAAAACTTTGTTAACCAAAATAGGGTAAAAATAAATGTTAGTCTTAGTTCCCTAAGAACTAATTGTACCAGTGGTTGTGGCCTGAAGTCATTAACCTGCACAAACTATTAGTTTCATTTCCAGAGCACAGAGCGGCCTGTCAGTAGATGCAAAGGTGCTAGGAAACCCCAGGATACAGCCAGCCAGCAGTGGCCACGACTCGAGCAGCACATGGGAAACCACAAGGTGTAAAACAGCTCAGGATAGGAAGGAGTGCGACCCTGGGATAGGAAACCAGCCAAGCAAACCAGCCAGCGAAAGCTTCAGCACCGAGCATGGAGCACGTCTCCACGACTGTTTTAATTTAACCTTCATCCCCAAGGCTCCTATGGCAAACAGAAAGCCTTCCTCTTCCATATGTACCAGAATGGAACAACTTTTTTCACAAGCTCCAAGGATATTATGGAATCTAATCACGCACAGTGCAGCTGTGCAGAAAATCAAAGGGGTTTTTCTTGCAAAACTTCCCTGGCTGCTTTAATAATCAGACAGGTGCCCCAGGTTTGGCTGCCACCTTGCTGGGGCCACTTGCTTTATGGGCTGCAGCACCAAGGGCTCCAGCCTGGGCGCAGCTGAGGGAGGAAGAGCAGCTGAAAACACTGGCAAAGGATGGGCACCTGCAAAAGGGAAGGAAACTGCACAGATGCTCCATTTTTTGCCCTTTTATAAATAAATGAACCATCAAACCTCTGACAAGTGTGAAAACAGAACAGTTACAACTTGGTCAACATCACAAACCTAGTTAATAGGATCTGAGCTAAAGTGCTGTCATTCGACACGACGATTTGTTGTGCGATGGCTAAATGCCTAGCAACAACCTCGAGCTTCCAAAGCATGAACTGAAGGGGAAGAAAAGCTGGAAGAGTCAGATACCCTGCTAGAAAATTCAGGATCAGAGAAGTTAAATGTGTGGCTCGCTTCACAGCATGCGCTGCATGTAGCTGCATCCGAGAAGGGCTCAGTAATTCAACCCCAGGCAGAGCCTCTGGACAGCAAGCGGTGAAGGGAGATGGGTATTCAGCAGGGGAGGCTATTTTCCCATTTGCAGAAAGGTTCATGTTCTTAAATACTCACAGAGGGATGCAGCCAAGTCAGTGCTCCTGGACGCTGGGGTGAGCGCACATTGCCCGGGCACAGGGGCAGGCAGAGCCATTCACATAAATAGCAAGAGCTCTTCGTGGATAACACACACATTGGAGATCACAAAAGGAGAGATGAAAAGGGCTACAGCGCCCTGATTTACAGGCAGCTCTGCCAGCAAGGGGTGTCACAGACATGCTGCTGAACAACAGGCTTGTGAGAGACAGCAGGGGATCTTCTGTTCCAAAACTGACTCCAATCTAGAGTAAATCTGGAGTGAAGACAAAGTCGTTCCGGCACACAACGAAAAGGCAGATCCCCAGGGCTCACTCCACCCAGGGCCAGGCTGCAATTTGTCCCAATGGTCACTACTGAGGCCAGCGCAGGATCTTCCTCTCAGGTCCTCCCTGGTAGGAGGTCTGGCAGTCGTACGCTATTATCAGCAGCATTTGTATCCTGGGCTATGCTTCTATTCCCAAGACACGAGGAAAGGTTGTTTAGTCATTCGCGATCTCGGTCCTCTTCCATCAGAGCACGCTAAATCTTTGTGGAAAAATAATATGCTGTTAAATGTGACATTCATTAAGAATAATCACAACTTTCTTTTACGTTGAGAACTTTAAGACACTCTGCCATATGTTTATTCTTTCCTCTCTGCTATAACTCACCAGCAAAAAAAAGCATGATTTACAAGCGTTAATAAAATACCTAAATGTTTTCATAATTGTTTAAAAGCTAGAACACAATCAAACATACAGCACAATCCACTCAGAGCAGGGAGAAACATTTCCACAGCAGTTTCTGATGTGGCATTTTGTGTTTAAAATTATGTTTATCATAACTTTTTTCTTTTTATTGTAATATATGAACATGCCTCATAAAAACTCCATGCTAATGTGAAATCAAGCATTCGCCTTCTGGGGAATAAAAGCTTTGTTTGAGATGGAATTTCTAATTCATTTTAGGTGGATAGAGGTAAACAGCTGTTGGGTTGGTCCTATATCTTGCAGGATGTGGTGGACTTTCTCATGCTAACACAATAAACATCCTTCTTGAGAAACAAGGCATAATTTTTTTATAGTACAAAGACACTAAGTTTACCTTTTGAAATATATTTCAGAGCTGAATTTCTTCCTCCAAGAATGTTTTCTTTCCAGTTCACACGAATTCTGCAGCTTGAGATCAAGCTCTTCAGTTTAGACATGGCAGAAATGGAACTCTCTCTCTTCGCACCCGTCCTGGTCCAGATAAGTACACTGAGCTCAGCAACCTTCTCTGGTCTATGAACAGAACCAGCACCACAATGTAAACAATAATACTAATTTAGACAAGCTAATAGATTGAAATGCAAATTAAAAATTTCAAGTATTTAGGGTAAAACAAAACAAACCAGATGAGTTTGCAGAGATGACAGAATTATTTAGCATTGTGGTCTTTGCTATTCCTTCCACAATGCTGGCACTTCCACAGAGCATCCTGTGTGAAGGAGAGGTCTTCGTTTGCCAGGGAGAGGTCTGCATCCTCACCAAAATGGCTAATGGACTCTCAGCAGGAGAAAACATTGCTCCGACTTTTCTGATTTTAAGAGGAAAACCACACTTGGGACCAAGGCGACTTGTCCTCAGCCACTCTGCTGGGAAACAGAGGGCGTTCACCTGCCACGAGGGCTCGCTGGGGTTTCCCGCTGCAGCAAACTGCAGCTCAGTGTGCATGGGCATGGACACAGGCTCTCTGGAACTGGATCGCTCCACGTTTCCATGCCAGAAAACCCCAATACCCAGCACTTAGCAGGGTTGCAGGCAAACGTGCGGGCAGAGCACTTGGCTGCACAGTGAGAGTCACTCACTTGGTGACAAAAACCTTATGAATGGCAAAAGGCAAAACGCTCCATGCAAAGGCCACACAGGAGCAAGGCTGCACAGGGCAGTGCAGGTGCAGAACGAGTCTGTAGCCTCATCCAGGGAAGGTGCATGTAGTAGCCTCACTCTCAGCAACAGATAGCATCTCCAATGGAAGAAAACAAGTCGATTAGCTCCAGAGCGTCTTACCAGGGACAGGAGAGGTGACTTTGCTCACGGCAGGGGTACTTGGAGCAACCCGTGCCACCCGTTGGCTTCCTCCCCATGGAGAGTGGAGTGGGGTTAATCCCACCGCCTTCAGGCTCCTTAGCCAAGCGGGCATCCGTCCCCTCTGCAGCACCAGGAGCTGCGGTTGAAAAGCAAACACAAGCCATACATTATGACAAAGCATTTCTTTCAGCCCCTCGTCCTCACCCGGTTTCTCCTGTTTTCCAGCAGAAGTGCAGAACTGAAGCACTCCAGTTTGGCAGGAGAACTCCCAGGCAGAGGCACGCTCAGTCTACGTAATCAAAGTGCCATCTTGTGTTCACACAGCGCAGGCAGGGAGACTTTCCCCCTCTCATCAAAGCACCAGCACCCGCAGACCAGGGAAACACTGCGGAATGCCCAGGTCTTTTAACATTGAACTAACTGCATATTTAAATGCCAGGAAAGCCTTTTAAAAATAAACATAACTGCAGCTCTTTTTATAAAATACCAACAACAAATACCTGACTCCCACCTTGCAAAACCCCTGTAAAGCACAGGGTACCCGCTCTGTAGCTGCAGGCTGAGTTTCAAGGGTGGACAGTAAACACCTGCCGTCCCTCCATGCTCCAAAACCTACTCAGCAGGTTGTTAGTGGGTCTGCAAGCAATGCTCACACCCAGGAAGGGCTGGGCTGCTTAAACACTATATTAAAGCACAACAAATAAATGTTATCCTTGTACATTTTGCTAGAGACACTCAACTTGCCTATATCCCATTTCCTCCTCTTTAATGCAGGTCTGGTTGTGCTAATCTTTACCTCCTTCACTCCTCTACCCACTGCATGACCGGCTGCATTTCCACACAACTGAGGTTTTTTTATTTTGCAGGCGGAGGGAATCATCTATCTGCAGGAGAAAAAAAAAGGTATGGTTTTATACATCAGACTGCTTGAAAAGGCACAGTCAAGATGAACTAAAAACTCAGAAAAAGATCAGAATTCCCTTTGATTTTTAGGATAAAATTTACCATTATTTTATGAATGAAATGAAAACCTAATGCTACATCCAGTTGCACAAAATGCTACTTGTGACAAAAGTGCAACGGAAGGATAAATTGGGCCGGAACCTGCAGCCCACAGGCACTCTTGCCTTCTCCTTTCTCTTCTCCTCCTCCAGAGCAGCCCACCTGAGTCCCCAGGCTAGGTAGGGTATTGGCCCAGCCCAGCTCCCAGCCACCACCGGCAGGTACATATTTTGGTGCAGGGTCATTTCTTGACAGCACGTGTCACCTGGAGTCCTACCCGTTGTGCAGCTGCTTGTATTTCTGCTCCTACTGCTTCACCTTTTTACGCACTGCGACCAGTGGCTGCAGCACAGGGCTTTAACCACACACAGTGCTACGTTTCAGCACAATGCGTGAGGCTTGAGCCAAAACTACTGAAATACAGGTAAAGGCTCCCTCTGACTCCAGGGGATTTTGAATCAAGTGCACGTCTCAGTAGGATCTGATGCACGGCTCATCTTCTGTGCCTGCAACAAGCTGCTATTCCCTGTTCATGTTGGGTGTTCTCCTCTTGCTAATACAAGATCGACAGGGAAAACACGACAGAGCCAGCCATGTCAGGGTGGGGCTTTCTTTAGACAAAAACACCTCTCTTCTAAAGAAACAGCACTCGAGTTTGATCCAACTTCTTCTCAGGTTGGCAGTAAAATCCCTGCAAAATCAGCACTCCGCCTTGGGAGAGGACGCAAGGCTGTGTCAAGACGACGAAGACTGGAAGGTGCAGTAGCCACCAGAGCAGGTACAACCAATCAGGAGAGACACTGCTCCTGCTGCTGCTCCCCAGTCCTCAAATCCAGCTTCTGTTTATCAGCCTGGCCACGCTCTGGAAGCACCTGCCCCTCCATGGACCTGCACAGCACATGGAGAGGACACAACCACCATACAGACACACACAAGCACTGAGATGAGAAAGAGCAGATTTGAGCCCACTTGTGGCACTGACACTATTTGGCATTGAAAGATTTTAAATAATTTGAGAAAATAAAGGAAATCTGGACTGAATACAAGAGAAACATGCCAGATTAACAACAGTAACATGAAATAGGCTGGAACAACAACAGTGATCCTGCTGCTCGGACACATGGAGTGGAACCATGTACATGCTCTTGCATGGACACAGGAATAGATGAAATTAAATGAGGTTCTCAAGTTGGTCACAGACACTGCACTGAGTAAGGAGGCGGTTGTCATTTCTATTCCAAAGCCACTGCACAGATCCTTGGGCTGGGTGGCTTTTTATCTTGGCCTGCTCATGTCCTGACAGTTTGAAATCTCACCTGTGTTCAATCTGCTAGGGCCTCCTACCCCGTACCTCACCTGCCCACCTGGGTGAAGCTCAGCTGCACTCAGGAAAACAACCTCTCAGTGTACCTTATACTAACACTGGGCTGGATAAGATCAGTATTATTTCAGATTATAATATAACATACAGCTATATTTATATAGATACACATACACACACATACACAGACACACACTCTACAAAGTTTCTTTGTTCATAACTCAGAACAGGAATGCTATGGTCCTGAAAAATTACCTCTGAGGGCTTGTTGCGATAGATCTGTAACATTTAATGAGGAGAAAGAAATTAAAGCAAGTCAAAGCTTAGACCCACATTTTTGAAAATATACGTCAAGTAGTAAGTTGATTTCTGTTTCTTTCATACTGTCTCCTGTCATTTTGTACACGTGCAATAGTATATATCTCTAATTTTACATACCATAACTGACAGGCTTTCTAAACTATATTGTCCTGTTTTCTCATTAGGAAAATTAGAATATTCCAGAATGCTCCTATTTTCCTAAAAAATCCCATTGACATTTCCTTACCCAGACAGGGGACCCTGCCCCGAGGCAGTACTGCAGAGCTGGGCAGCAGCTTTTCAGCCAGTAGAGCTGAGATAACACAGAGATCTGTTCCATTTTCTTTATATACAGCCTCAATAAAAACATAATGAAACCAAGCAATGATTTAAAATAGAAGTGAAAGACAAAACTGAAAATTGTTTTAACCACAGGTTTCATTGACTGCACAAATCTCTATATAATAATTGCTGAAACAATGTCAGCTGGAAGACCAAACAAAACCAAAGGTTTATAGATCATACATATTTTTCCAAGAGAAAATTATTTGCAGTGGCTGCTTTCAGAGCATGTAATCTTTTACCTCTGTAGAAAAGAGGCTTTCCACATGTGAACCTACATCCTTTAGAAACTCTTTCATCTTAGGGGAAAAAAAACCTCACAATGAAAATATCCTTAATCCTTTCAATAGTCCTTCTAAAGTAACTGAAATCTCTCAGGATTAAAGTGCTACTTGTTACTTACATTACAGGATCACAAATAAGAAGGCCAAAAGCAATTAGTCCCTATGCATTTCTAAGGTGTTCGTGCACTGGCGTGTGCACTTCCATTGGGTGCATAACTGCTACCTACACTGCAGGTGCCCCCTCCCAATTGAGAATTAGGAAAATATTTTAAAATGTATAATAACATTGAACTTTGATTAGGGCAGCTGGCCTGCAACATTACTTTTTATCCATCTCTCCTTCAGCAGCGCATGGGGTTCATTGCTGGTTATAATAATCCCATCACTCCTTTGCTGAGAACAGGTGTCCCAGATATGCTTCTTTCTATTTTCTTCCTAATTCTGCCAAATCAAGCTCTCCGGCCGCTGCCAGTGACTCGGAGTGACAGACTGACAGGTGTTGTCAGCAAGGTGCCTAATGACTGCGAGATTTGTTTGTCTTTTAATGGAATCCAATAAGGCATAAAGGAAAGACAAAGCAGCAGCATGTGCAGCTTGAGGACATCTTTGGCAAGTCATCCTTGCAAAATGTACCCCCCCGACCCCCCAAATATTTTGATCAGGCAATAAAAAAAAGCATTGTCTTTACAGTTGCTTTTTAATATGCTGTCACAGACCCGATTACTTATCGGTGTGTGGAAACGGGTGCTAACAAGTGCAACTCCTGTAGTGCATGCGGCGGGTTCTTGAGCAAGAGGCCTCACTGAGGTTAAAGCAAGGTAAAAAAAAAAAAAAAAGGAAAAAAAAAATTGAACAAGCTGCTTTAGAGCAGCCTGGTGTCTCTTATTTCTCTCTTACCTCATCAGTAGGACATCCTTTGCCCTGCCCCCTTCATCGCACTCCTTTGAGGGGCCTCCAGCCCGTCTCACCGTCACTCCCTTGGGCAATGTGCGTGCATGTGGCCAGGGCAGGAGGGGACAGCAGGAGCCAGGAGGTTGACTCCAACCCCACCGGCACCCCCTCACAGGGGGCTCTTCCCCGTATCCATCTTTAGTCACAGCCCACAGCAGGTGGCAAGCGCACGGAACTGTGGCTCAGCCGCCAGCAATAAGCATTTTAAAGCGTTTTTTTTGCATAAAGCAAATGCTAATTAAAATACTAATAGAATTCCTTCTTCTATCCTTCAAGCAGCTTACTGACACTTGCAAACTCCATTTCATATTCATTTGGTTTTCAATGAAACACAGGGAAAAAACACAAACAATAAAATCTTATCTATTTCATAATAATGAAAACTAAATTACAGTTGCTCCTGAATGGCCCTAATATTTCTTGGGATAAGGGAAAAGATAATTTGGCTGTCAGGCCCTTGCCTGCATTCACAGTGACCTGTAGGAACTCCCCAAAGGGCACAGACGGGCCATGGGGCTCCTGGAGATCAGTAGGTCATGGGAGGAGCCCAGCCTCATAGCCCAACATATTTCCCTACTCACTTGCAGTCATGATAGTATCGTAAAGGAGAGACGATACTGTCACCCGTTGGCTGACAGAGCTGGAAAAACAGACAAGGGGTTTGGGTGCAGTCTGTGATGAGATGACCCGGTAAGGCCCTGAGGCTATAAGTTCATTTGTTTTTTTTCAGCAGTTCTCAGCCAGATGTTGCCTCTTCTGCCAACCCTCCTTGCTGGCGCAAAGCCATCTCAAAGCATGTACAGAAAGGTGACCAAAGCAAGCAGTGCTCACAAGGGCAGGCTTCTGGCCATTCCGCCCGTGGTGGGTTCCCAGACCATCCTAGCCTGCCAGAAAGGCCAGGCTGAAGTCTGCTGGACACCAGTGCCCCAGACCAGCAGGCAGTCCCATCAGGTCTGCAGAAAATGTTGACCCATTCAAGAAGAAAATCCTTCCTTAGCTTACCTGAACAAACACTCTCAGCATTAGATCTGTTCATTCTGCTCATTAAGGCTAGATGTTCACATGAATTAACATCCTCATGGAGGCAAATCCCAACACATTGCAGGAGCTCAGGAGCAATAAGCGCTATTCTTTGATAGCAAAATATCAAACAAGATAAGTACATTTTTCCTATTATCTCTTGCTTGCTAATTTTTTTCACTTTTTTGAGAAAAACATTCACTTTTAAACCCTTAACTACCAGCTGTTCTTCCCATCGAAGCATTAAGGACAGATAAGGTTCAGACACTATATCCAAGCTTGTGAAGGGAATTTGTTTCACAGGAAATCAGTGTATTCCCTGAAGGAGAGAAGGGGTGAAAAGATGAATCCTGTACAAGAGATGCTAAAGAAAATCCTTATCATTCCTTATACATAGCAGACATTGTTCAACAGATCACCTGGGTGAAAAGTCAAATGTGACCTTTGTATTTCTGCCAAGGCCAGCAAGTGCTTGTCATGCAAGTTTAAATTGCCCAAGGCCTATTTTACCTTACACAGCAAAATTTATTAAAAAAAAGTTTTCAAACTTTGGAGAGGAGAAGAGGTACAACTTGAAATGTTTGGGTCAACTCAATGTCATTTTCATGTTTTCCTGCTCTGAGATAACTTACTTGATGCTGTCTTTTCTCTCAGGAGTTGGGAATACAAGTTCGGACTTCTTTGGGAAGGTGCTCCCTAAGGACACGGTCCTGGCAGCCATTCTGCTCCAGCCACTCCGCTCCTTAATCACCTACATGATCCTCTGGCCACTATTTAGCCCCCTGCAGGGAGAAAAAAAAAGAAAAAAAAACACCCTAGTGATTAAGCCTCTGTTGAGCACCCTGTCGAGTGCCTGAGTAACAGACCAGTTAAGAATCTGCCCAGTTTCCCAGTTTTCTGTGTTTTTCACTCTCTGCATAAAAGTGATTTATCGAAGTATAAACAGAAAACCAGGCAATTTAATCGTACAGCTTTTACCATTCTAGAATTTGGATAGGACAACTTGCATGGAAAAATAAGAACCTGTAAATACTACTGCTCACTCCTCAAACCTCACCTGAACCAAAGCTTTTTTTTTTTTTCCTCCTGCATTTTGATTTTTCATTTACCTTTGCACTTTAAGATTTTGACTAAGGTCAGAAGAGAATAAATGAAAACATCAGGACAAGGGATGTTGCCATGAACTGAGATCAGCTGCACTGTCGTGTTTTTGAGAGAGAATTGGTTACTTTAATGTTGCCAGCCCAATTCACGGTCTTTAGAGTCGTGGTTAAGCAACAAAACTTCCAGATGCCTACTATTATCTAAAATTAATCTGAACTCAAAATGTGCAAAGGCTTCTCCAGTGTTTATCACCACAAAATATGACAGCCTTTTAATTTGAAAGTCCAACTATCAAATTCCATGAAACTGTATCTCAATCTGAAATGCAAATGCACAGAGGAAGCAAAAGAAGACACAGGGTGGGTATTTGTACCACTATCTGGGATCAGCCCTTTCGATTATGATTCTTTCATAACTGGGTTTATCATAATTTCCAAAACATTTCCAAAGTTCTTCTTTCCTTTGACCTTGGCTTTGATTAATTCTTATCTGTGCCTTACGATCACTTCCCTCCTTGCCTATTGCAATTCCAGCTTTTACAGTCTTCCTATTTTTAGGGAGAAGGGGTTTATAACTCAGCCATAAAATTTTCCTCCAGTTGAACCATGTAACAAATTCTCAATCTGAAAGCAGTTTTAAAGAAATATTAAAAGAATTTTGTAGGGGTTTTAAGTTAAAGAAGTTTACTAGCTGACAAGCTTTTTTTTTATTTCTATAACTCAGGAAAGATTTTTTTAATGAAATGATACAGACTAAGTAAGCTTCTTTTAATAATAAAGTTTAAACTTTGTATCACAGGTATTAACCCTTTAAAATCTATTTCTAGAATTTCCTTCCTTCACATAGTACTTCATATTTCTGTATTACATTTCCTTTACACTGAGATAATCAAGTAACAGTTGGCAAGAAGGTTTAGCATCATTTACAACAAAGACCAGACCATATTTTTCCCCTTGAGCATTTCCACATGGCTCAGGAGGACACGATATTTAGTCACAGTCGGACAAACCCTGCTCTGTCACCCCGTGGGGACGCTTGCTGCGCGCCAGAGCGACAGCTCACCCATTCCCGACTCCAGCGGGCTGCTCCCGAGCAATGATCCCGGAGCACCCAGGTCTCTGGGAGTCTCCCAGCCACAGGGCAAGGAGGAGCTTCTTATTCTTGTTTGCAGGAGAGCTTTGCTGCGTAATGAAAGCACTTCAATTTTAAAAGCACTTATGTATTAATGCACTGTTTTTCCTTTCAGTAGGAATAAAGTACATGCTGCTAGTATAAAAGGAAGCCCTTTGAAGTGTACGTTAAAGTACACAAGCCTCCTAATTAAAGTCTACCTACTGGAGATCATTTCCTATTTCTTGATAGGACAGTAAAGAAAACATGTTAAAGAGTAGAATCCTCTTTGTGTATTCATTTTTTAATATAAATGAAGAGCACATGCCAGAGTTTGAGTAAAAAAGACTAACCATTTCCAACAGATAATGCTCCCCTCTTCCTGAACAGAAGCGCAGAACATCAGGCATTTCAGGACCATTAGCATCTTGAGAAATGAGGCGGCAGAAGCCAAGAACTGGACTGCATTCAGTCCCAGAGCCACGGCCAAGCTTTGCTCTCTTTTGTCATCATTTCCCTCACACAGATCTAGGCATTCTTCTCTCCATTTCATCCCACTCTCCAGTGTAGCTTTTAATGGGTTATGTCACTCAGTCCATTTAGGGCTTAGAAAACAAGTTTCTGTAGCTGAAGCAAACAGACAAAAAAAAAAAAAAATTCACATGCTGAGCTGAGTATAATCAAAACATAGCCCAAGAAACTTATTGAAAACCTGTGCTTTAAAATCATTATATTTAGCTAGGCCTTCATAATACCATTAAAAATTTAGGTCAAGTACAAAGGTTCTCAAGTAATCCACGGATAAAATTATCTGCTAGTAATTTATGTCCACCAGTGAGTAGCAGCAGGTAGTAGTTAATTGAAAAGTGGTTTATCTCTAATTACTCTTCTATATCCTTCTTAGCAGTCACATTAAAATGAATATACAAAAAATATACTTAAATACAGTTCAGCCCATAACACCAATGCAAATGGAATATTTGGAAGTAATGACACGTGAATTTATTTCTCTGTGCTTTGTAATAAATGCTATGCAAAAGTCTTTTTTTTTAAGCTCTAGTTCTGAATAACTCAGAGTAGCTTCAGTCACTAAAACTACAAAACTGTGCTCAGCCTCTTGGTAAATTTCTTGGGAGACTAAGGCCATTTTGATCCATCAGAAGACAACGGCTCTTACCAACACAAGTGATATCTCCACAGAGTTTCATATTTCATTATTGTGAAGTTGAGAGCTAAGAAATTACTTTTTCCTTGTTGGGAAGAACTACAGCTCTCCATGAACCATGCTAGCCTCAAGACCAACAGCACCTCACTCTGTTGCAGACACTTCTTAGGTGACTAAATTCACTTTACAAGATCTACACTGTCCACAGGCAGAGCAGTGTGTTCTCCTTCTCTTAGCACATCCACATAGTCTGGTTGCAGACTAGTCTACTCCTTAATTGGCTCTCTCTGACTAATGCAACAAGATGATATGGAACTGCATTGATTAGAAAAAGCTTCACAAAGGCCACACAGAGCTCTCCTTTTGGTCATTGATTAAAGACAATGCAAGAATCTGAAATAAAAAAAAAGAAAGAAGAATTTTAGTTGGTTGGATGAGCTGCACTACTTTTAATTACCATTAGCAGCCCCCAAAGCAAACAAAAAACCCACAGAGGATCAGCAAAATCACTGGTAAAGCACAGGCTAAGCCTAATAAAATTGCCACAGAGGCAGTCTGGGTTTTATGGCAGCAGTTATGCAACGTTATTAAGATGCAGCACTGCATCTGATCCTAGCACCTGAAAGCTGGAAACTGCCTTCACGATCCTGAGCACATCTTTCTGTCCCTTTTCAGCTGCTGTTAGCCATACCCTTCAGCCAGGGCTATCCCAAGAAGCACCCCCAAAGTCTCCCCAGCTCTAGCACGGGAGCAGCTCAGCCTTGCTTGCTCCTTTGATGGCAACAGTAGAGAATCCCTCAACTACACTGCCTAATTTTAGAGCAAAAATATTAAAGCGTGAGAGCGGAGAGATTCCCCTCCAGAGCTGAGGGAAAATTCCCGGGACTGAAGAATCCCAATTTAATGTGGCTTTCCTTTTGAGGATCTGCTTGAACACAACCTTTTCAGGCTAAGAACTCTTAACTGGAACTGAGGAAAAAGCTTATTCACAGGCTGTAAAACAAGTGTAAAAATTTGCAACTGCAAACTTTGACACTTGCTGAGCAAATACTATGAGCAGCTCTGGAATCCCTTGCAGTTTTCAGACTAATATTTGCATCTGCAATTCCATTTTATGGTACACAAATGGGCTTGCACTTTTACTGTATTGACTACACTGGTATCAAAAAAAAAAAAGAGAAAAATTCATCCACCCACACCTACCTAGGGTGACCAACAGCATCCTCAATATCATGACCTGGATTACAAATTCTGTGACTCAAAGGGAAAGCCAAAAGCAGTTCTTGTAGTTAGCCTGAGCTAACAAGGGATTAAGTGAGGGTCAAAATAGCAATTCTCTACTGAAATGTTTCCTTAAGGAATAAGGGAACAACTCCTTTACTTATTAAGTACCGGTAACTACATACACATAATTAACATGAGATGAAGTGTATGAGATGAAGGACTAGGCAGACATCCAAGACATGAAAGATGCCGCAGTCAGACCTGGGCTTCAGCAGCAGCTTCAATCATCACCCATTACAGAGGCACCATGAGCAAGGCACAAGGGCCCTTATCTTCCTTCTATCTCATGTTCTCCTCTTTCCGTGTTCCAGTTTTCGGAGCTCTCTGGAGAGGCAGATGTGTCTGGGTGTCTGCACCTTGGATTCCGCTCTTCTGGTCACTCTCCAGTGCTGCAAGTATATGTGGGCCACATGGCACAAGCAAACAGTGTTGTGCAGCTCCAGAGCACCTCTTCTCCCGAGGTATTTATTACTGCTAGATAACAGGAACTAAACGGGAGAAAGTCTTTGGATTCAAGAACTCTTTCATCCTTCCCCCAGCATGCTTCCCTGGGTAAGGTACCATGGCAGAGAGGCTTGATTTCGAAGTTCAGTTGCTGATACAAGGACATTCTGCCCTGTTTTAACCAGCTCCCTGCAGATTCAGACAGGACAGAAATGTTACTGTTATTTGACTTCACAGTGCTTCTGGAAAACTTTTGTTTTGTCAGCAAGAAAACTACAGTCAAAGGCCTAAGAGAAGTGGAGATGGAAGCGATGACAGATGAGCAGGAGGCCTTTCTTCTAGCAGTCCTACCTTAATTGAAGATTCACATTTAGAGTCTATGAAGAACTGGACAAGATTTCCCACTGCCTTTCAGCAGTCTCACAGTTCTTGACCAAACCTGGGCATCCTGTGCATGGGTGTCCTTCAGGCACGTCCTGCACAGACTGGACTCAGCCCTGACTTTTGTTTCACTCCAAGAAAGAAAACATAGCACAAGACAGGAGCCTCAAAGAAGGGTTTCAGGACTGTTGGCATGAAAAATTGCTGTTCAACAGCAATGGGCTGCCTGGCCCAGGGACATCCCACTGCTTTCTCCCAAAGACTGGCTTCAAAAGTAATTTAGTTGTGGCTAATCAGTACTGGAACCACAAGGGAGAATGAACCTATGAAAAGAAGAAAAGTGAAATTAAAAATCACTTTAATGAAGAGAGATTTTTTTTTTTCTCCAGTTCTGTTCTAATAAAACTCTGTAGCAATGACAAAGAGGAAAAACTCAAACTGAAACAAGCTCACATAATACTGCTGAGGTAACAAGAGTACAAAATAAAACAAGAAACTGATTTTCCAATTGCATTTAATTTGGAGAGTTTAAGTCAAATAAAAGTAAATTGTGGAAGTTTATTGGATCCAGAAGCTATGAGGAGACTCTAACACTCTATTTAGTTTAAAGGGATTCTGTCAAGTCCCTTTTTAGTGTTTACATTTTTTTTCCTGGTAATTAATACTCTTGTAACATTTGTTACACTCAGAAGCTGGAGAACAGTATTTACTTTCTTACTTCCACCGACCCTGGACTCTCCTTTGCGTCCTCCACAGGATTTACGAAGGTGTCTCACCTTAGCAGCGGTGCGGTTATTATTTAGTCGGTAGCCGCAGGACTGACCGATGCTCTGCTGTCCTCAGAGGAATACCAAAAATTAAGGAGTGTTTTTTGAGCCTGTGCCGTGTTTCGACACATTTCCAAGGGAAGCAGCTTCACCCGCAGACACGGGCGATGCAGCCGGGGAAGCTGCTGCCTTGTTAACCTGTCTACTCAAACGTGCCCGAGCACCAATTTGGGAGGGGAGGCCGCGGTCGCCAGTTTTCAGGAGCCAGGCAACAAGTCTTGCAGTTAAATACACATATTAACATGTTCTGCAGTCACTAATGCGCTCCAAATGGTACGCGACATCTCTGCCTTTAATGATGTATTATCATTCTTCTAGTTTTAACACTGCCTTGGGGGAAAAGAGAGGCCTTTTTACCACAGCTTGTGACCTGGGAGACCAAGTCTCATTTTCCATTTTGCCATGGACCTTGAGCGCCCTTCGGTATATAACCCAGCCTCCTTCAGGAGATGATTATTTGTACAATGGCGATAAGGTTTTCCTACCCATGCGGGATATTTAATTTCTTACTCTATACTTAGCCAACTGGGGCCCACAGAAATCATCCCATTTGAAACACATGGATAAACTTCTTTCGCATTGGGAGATGTAATTAATTAGACAGTAAAAGAAATCTGCAAAATGCATGGCTACTTTTACAGGCAGAAGAGGAGCCATTGGTGCTATGTGTGCTTGTGCCTGACACATTTATGAAATAGGTGACTGTCTGCTAAAACTGATTACTCGTATATCAAGAATGATCTAGGAAAACTATAAGCCTATTTATATTTTATGACGTTTTTATGGTTACTTCAAGAATCAAAAAATGTTAAGCCATAACTTACTACATTATATCTAAAATAGATTTATATGATTTACCTTATAACAAATTCATACAGAAATCTCTCAAATATATTTAGAATAATTTTAAACATCTTGAGTCCTCTAGTAATTTTTAGAAAACACTCTCAATTACAGCTTACTTTACACTCCCTAAAAAATATTTTAAGTCATTTAAATATGTGCCTAAAAGATCTCAGTCAGATCTACAAACAACGTACTGCTGCAGCAGTCTCTATCACAGCCTTTTGACTACAGCTCTAAACTGCAGCTCTTTCTGTGCAGAAACCAAAAGAACTGGGGTCCATATGCGCTCTTTGCATTGGCCTAAATCTATTCCCACTGAAGATAAGGGTAAAATTCCCAGGGCCCATCCTAAGTACTTTTGAAAGTCAGTTTGTCAGCACCGGCATTTTAAGGAACATTTTCCACAGGGTTATTACGGCCTTAGGCTAAAACTTGGCATATAAGATTTCTTCACTGAAAAATATTTTCCTATCAAAACTCAAACTTATCCTTCCTCTGTTCTACAAAATTGAAGTTGTCAGTTTTGTGCTTTGAGTAAGAGAGTTTATTAGTTTAAGTGACTTCATGAAGAATAGACGAGCATCTTTAATCACACAAAAAATTAAGTCTTCATAGGAACGACAGTTTCAAATTCTCAGCCACACACAGGATAAACTCTCAACTCTTTCTATTTTGGATGGTCTTAACTCTGACACTCTGCAGGCCTGTTGGGACTGAGACCTTTACTGAAATTTGTATTTCACAAAAGATCAACGCTTATTTTCAAAACATGAGACCACAGATACACCTGCCAGAACAAATGAAAAGGCTGTAGAGAAGGCTTCTCCTGTAGATACGGAATATGCAAATAAACAACAGCCAGGTCAGCCAGTCTTGACAAAGAGCCACTTTGTCCTCTCTTGGAAGTCAGACATTTCAAGAACTATAAAGATTGTTGAATCATATTATATGACTAGATTTATCTCTTTTTACCTACACCTCTATAATACGGAAATCACGATGCTGGTTACCAGCATTAAGTACTTGCATGTGACTTTTTTATGCTATAATTTGAAGACAGCTTATCACAAGGCTTCCTGGGGGAAGACTGGGAAAATAGTATGCCCATTTCCCACTGCAAAGCAACAGCCCCTGGATGTTCAGCTCCCATTTGTGCCTCTCAGCATCTTCTGGTGTCCTGCAAGGGCTGTTCTTCTGGGAGCAGGGGGGAGCCTCCACACGAACGGCCCCCGCAGGTGGCACGGTGCTCATCCTTCGACCATCTTTACAACGGCATTGCTTGCGCACAGCTATCGGAGCATGCAGAGCCCTTAGCTATCCGTTCTTGCTTCAGGAAAACCTGCCAACTCATCAACATCACTTGCCTTGCCAAACTTGCAAGCTCGTTGAAAAGGCTGGCTGATGAAAACATTTTATTTATTGGTTTTGCAAACCCAAGGGGCATTCGACCCAGCTTGAGAAAGGAAGCTGATCTTCCTCCTTTTAATCTAGCCCCAAACTATGAAAAATAATAATAATAAATGACATGTTTATGCCTGCATCCAGTATCTCATGCTCTCCAAGTGTGCAGCATTGCCGTGACAAGCTTCCATAGAGAAACCCTGACTGAAGCCTGTAGCAGAGCAGGGGAATTGCTGACAGAGGAGCGGCTTCAGCAAACAGGCACAAGTTTACCACGTTCTCTTGCAAGAGAACTTTGTAAAACACCCCATTGAGAGAGAAGATATTTAAGCAATGTGGAATAAAAGGCAGAGAGAATTCTGTCTGTTCCTTGTCTGCAAATACATGTGCAAAGGGAAGAATCGAGAGAACAGAACACACTTCATCTACATCCTCCATCCTGCTGGTAAGCAGGTCAAAGTTTAACTGGTGAAGTGAAATGAATATATCAAGATGTCTAAATGTATTAAAGGGAATGTTTTTGCATAATTCCCAAATTTTGCAATTTTCATAGAAAAACTAAATGACTTCATATCTTCATAGCAGAATAAATCTTCAGGGATCCACAAGTCAGACAGGTAGCATTGCAGCAAGTGCAAAGAGAGACAAAAGGGAAAAAACAGGAACACGTTTAACACATTGAATAGACCCCTGACATGGCAGTAATTTTGCCTTGCTCACTTCTCTGGCAGCCCTCTGGTTTTTCAGCAAGGGGAATCAGGCAGTCAGGAGGGGGTAAAAACGTTACTGAATTACAGAGCTGGGCTAAAGCATTTTTCAAGTACAATTTCACAGAAGAGCAGAATTTGGGGTAAACAAAGCTCTTCAAAAATGCAGCTATAGTTGAAGGAATGCAATATGCCGAACTGAAGAAATGAAAAACGCTGCAATATTTCATTTTGATTTTTTCCTGAATGTTTCAATTTTTCCTTTCTAAATGACATTTTAGATTACTTCACAACAGCCCATGTTCCCAAGGACCAAACAGAGAAAGTTTTCCCCTACCACCAGTGAACATGGACTTACTGAGGGCAGTTCAACCAGCTCAAGAAATTTTCCTGATGGATGCGCTGATTAATGGACACCCAGAGCCAACCTCAGGTTTCTTGGTAGTTTCTTGTCTGAACTGGCCCATCCTTGGGCCAAAGAGCAAGTCATGTGCAGGCAGTAAGGACTGAGAGGGAAAACACTGCTCACGCAGGAAGGAAAGGCAGGAACACAGAAGTGCTCTATGCAAGCAGCGGTCTAGACAGAAGCAATTCTGCACTGAGTCTCCTGAAGCTTATACATGCAGGGGAACAGGGACACACTTTCCTGCACCTCCTTCTCACAATTGCTCTGGGAGGAAACACCTTAAACCCTAGAGTTCAGTTTTACATGGTGCCCAAAGCACATACGTGACTGCCTTTATTGCTTATTTACAGTATGCAAGAGTGCAAACAATATAATGTCATAACAACGTATGGTTTTTTACTTCCCCAAGCTTTAAATTGCTGCATAAAGTTAAGTCAGGATTGTATTTCTCAACTACTCTCCATTGTCATGTGAAAGGTGATGATAGATATGACCACAAAGACCCTTAATTTCTAGCCCCAAAACAATCTTTGACTGTCAGCTTGCTGGAAGTTGCTGCAGCAAATGAAGAGATCAGCTCCCCCATTAGCAGACACAAAATTAGAGCAGAAACCCACGCAGGGAACATTTTCTGCTGCACTAAGCTATGAGGCAGCAATTTGCTTTCAAAAAAAAAACACCAGAGGGCCTGATTCACAGAGCCAAGTCAATACGAAGCACTAAAAGACCAGGAAATTCAAAGGTCAAATTTCAGCCAATCCCCCAAAAGCCTTTTTTCCTGAATCTACTATCTGTAGCACAGTTTGCATTAATCGAAATAAGAGATATGCACCTCAGCTTCAAGAGACTCTCACAGCCTTGCCAAGTAAAATTCTGCCATTCAGGTTTCAGAAAACTCCAGAATACTGTGGGGTTGACATTTGGCACATTAATTTGGATAACAGATTAATGGCAGTGGCAAGTCTACACATGCACTAGGTGTGAATATCCTAGCAAATGAAAAGAAATATGACTCTTCAACTGGTATCCAAAATGCATTATTTCCTCCACAGTTTGTAAAAACAGTTTTCATTTTGAGTTACACCACTAGAAGCATTTGGCTTCCAAAAAGAAACATAATTTAAAGCTGATTCTGCAAGCAGTCCTATTGCAAGTGCACATCTGGAGTGTTTTTAAATGTGCTGAGTGCTGACATAATTAAACAGTCTCTGAAACCGTTGATTCAGTCTCTTCAGCTGGGATGCTGGAACACTGTCATGTAGCTTATTCTATCACTCATAAAACAGGATTGTTTGATCTCCTCTCAGTTAAGCAGACAAGGAAGAGAGGCAAGAAATGGAAGAACTCTGCTTTTTCCTTGTTTTTTAAAACTGTGGAGACAACCTACATCTTTGATGCACCATGTACTTTGCTTTGTCAGATGGCTGGTGCTGTAAAATACCGAATTCTTTTTTTTTTTCTAACTAAGAAGAAAAAAGAAAAAATAATCAAAAAAGATGAAGTGAAATTCAAAACATATAAAATAAAATTTGAAACGTCATGAAAAATAACCGAGAAGCCTCCCATGAGGACAACATCCTACTGCAATTATGACTAAACCACCATCAACATAAAAACGTCAGCTCAACAATACCCTTTTATGAGTGAAATCCAAAGCAATACACACCTGAGAGCTTCAAAGGATTGGAAAAATTCGTGCACATTGTGTGTTTCCTCTGCAGCAGTTCTATGCAGTTATTATACAGTTATATCCAGTTATAACGCCAAAACTTCGTAATTTTTTCTCATGCAGACATCTCTATATTATTATGTTAATCACAGGAATATCTGGGGGTAAACTAAGAGTGGGCTCCACTTCTCAAATAGAATATGAACAAATTCCTGCCCTGAAGAGCTTATCACTGAGACACCCAGTTATAAACTGCTCTATAAACAGGTCCACCATCATCAGCCTACTTCATTAATGCTGGCACGTTAATTAATGCCACCATTCCTCAGAGCAGTTACACAATCTATTGGCTTTAGGAGCTCGTTTTCCTTCCAACCGCTGTCACTCGCTCCCGGTTCTCTTTAGCCCAAGGCCTGCAAAGAGGCAGGAGGGTGCAGGACCTCCATGGTCCCATACCACACCTTCATCTGAGAGTAGGAATTCCCAGCGGGGCTACCCTCTGGGTGTGCTAAGAATTCCCAGTGTACTCTGGAGCTCAGCACCAAGACTCACACAGTCACTTCTAAAGACAGAATAGTTTTGGTACAACCGTGGCCTAAATTGATCAATTCCTCTTATGAAATCCAAACCCATAGGAGAATTATTTAAATTAGAATTTCATCACATTTTCAAATTCCAAGCCAACCTCACACTTTGGCAAAAGCCCAATCACTTCGTACTAATGAAGTATTAGCATGAATAAAACAGACCAATACATTTGAGATGCCCTAATCAAAACTAGGGCCTGATAAATACCGCAAATGCTTTGCCATGGTGATTTCTTTGGAAAAGGGATCCAGAAGCTCCACTGAAAGCAGCACTGCTCCCAGGCAATCACTGTGCAATGAAACCCATGAACAGAATTTAGGTAGGTTCAAAGCCTCAGCTCCAACGGCAAAGCAAGGGGGAAAATCCTGCATACAAGAAAGAGGTGGACAGAAACTATGGCAACCAGGACACAGCGAGTCCCACCTACCTGTAAGAACAAGATGAGCTCCCAAGTACAAATACAACTAACAGCGATTCCGATGCACGTTTACCTGCTGCTACGTTGCCGTATAGCAGGCACTGCAGAAACATTTATTTAAAACTAATCTGCAGTTCATTTCTTGGAACTGCAGAAATTTACAAAATAATTGGTCCAGTACATCTTAAAATTAAAATGAATAAAGTAGATTGCAATTTACTGGTAAAGTTGCAGTAAAATTCAGTCAGCATATCAGACCATAGGAGTTGTTAAGAGACTTATGTCTCCAGGGTATATCAAGCTTGATTGTGTATTAAGAAAAGTGACTCAAAAGTTAGGAGAAGGTAAGCAATTTTGCAAAAGCAGCTGCTTTGCCATTTCTACAAGTTTCTGATAAACACAGAATAGCTGAATCACTAGGTGCTGAATGGGCTGCAAGAATAAGGCAGATTGCAAATATCAAACCATTTGCTTTTTCTGCACCATTGCCGTCTAAGCTGATCATGAAAAAGAATTAATAATTAAGGGTAATTATCTGACTGAACACTTTTTAATATGCTGAAATCAGGCCTGTGTTATTTATTAATACCTTCTAGCTCTCAGCTCGGAGCAAGCTGTTTTCCCAGGAGGGAGATCTTAGGGAGGTGGGCACGGGAGGAAGGAATGGCATATGCTAACCTTATCATTTTGACTTGTTTTGACTGGACACTTAATCTTACCTCTCATGAATGCCACATCCTTCTTCTCCGTGCGCCACGTTCACTTGGCTGTTCCCCAGCTCTGAATGCCAGGCATTACAGGAACGGAAAAACACTTACTTCCTAATTAAAGAGTCATTTGGCAATATGTGTTGTAATTTCACTGCCTTGCTTCTTTCCTTCTTATACGCTGCTAGACTAGCAATAGCTTTTGCTAAGTAAAACCTCAAGAAAAGAATGACAAACCTGTGAAAATAAAGCATTGATTTGTGACCTTTATATGAAAAAGATCCCCTCACTTTCCGGCTTTGTTATTAAAAATATACACTGTGAAAGGTTAAGGGTTTGCAAGTAGACACCTTGAATAGAACTTCTTAACGAAACACCTTAAAATATGCCAGCAAAGATCAAACAATATTGACTGCAGCTGGGTAAGAGCTTCTCACAATGTCTTAGCATCCTGATAAACAGATACACCTAAAATATTCTGCTGCCTTTTTCAGTTAGGGGCTCCAGCCATCAATTCTGCAGGGTAATTCACCTTCTTTAAGCTGAATGTTCAGAAAAAGAAATTTGGGAGCCACGTTATATTTCAATTGTGTGGGTTCAAGACACACATTCACTGACACGCATGTGGGGGAGATGAACCCGCTAACCTGGTAACTGACCCAGAACAGTTTCTCCACCAGAACAGAAGTATTAATAGGACCAGTTACTCCCAACTTCTAGAGTGCTTAGATGCAGCTGGGTAGTTAAAATAAGTGTTCACTTTCAGCATTGACAATTTTATCCAAATTCTTCAAAAGCACCTTAATTTTCAGTTCATGGATACTGGTGACACAGCTCATTGTCCCAAGCCACACCAACGTCCAGTGTGAACTATCCTCCCTCTGCGCAGCAAACCAAGCCAACATCTGCAGAGCAGGGAGATGGGGTTGGCAGCTGGACCATGAGAGGGGAGAGCAAATGCTGTCCTGAATCCTGGGAAAGATACTCAGTGAGCAGCACAGCAGGGCCCTGCATGCTCAGGAACACACAGAATCAAAAGTTGCAGGCTGAAAACTATGATCCCCTGAGGTACTCAGGGCAAACTTGGAGCTGATTCTCACTGAGAAACAGGGTTTCTGCATTACAATCTGGAGACAGTGGGAAAGAATCTCAAAGAATCTCCATCCGAGATCAGCCCTGCGCCGCCAGAGCAGCAGATCCAGATGTGCACGGAAAAGCAGCAGCCCACACAGCGTGGCTGCCCACGGACCAAAGCTGCTTGTCAAGCAATGAAATTTTGAAAAAGCACTTTTGAAAGAGTCTGTCCAGCTGAATATCCCACTGATTAACTAAGGCTGCTGGCTTTGTATAACATTGACTAAACATCAGCATATTGACAAATGCAATAACCATCTGCAAATAGTGATGCTGTGCATGAAATTATACAGGAACCATGTAGGGATTGCCTAGTTTTAGGAGACGTAACAACTACACAACCTGAATACTACATGACTTCAGTACATACAAAGTCATGTATCTACACTGCCTAGGGAATCCCAGTCAGACCCCAAGATTCTGACATTCTCAGATTAAAAATTTATGAAGTTCCACAAGGATTCCAGAAGTAAAACAGCCACCTAGAATGTCATCTGCGTATTTTAGACCAGAACTTCTGCAAAACATTTAACCAAAACACATCTAGAGCTTGTCTGGTCTCTTTCATTGTGCTTTTACTAGCTTTCCATTGCATCTCTGTCCTGCAGGTATATGTAATCAATTTAAATATAACCTTTATATTGCTTGCCAAGTAGTCTGGATTTCTCCATCTGTTAAGGGATTTGTACAGTTCATAGTGAAGTGTATGACGAGTTCAAAGTACCTTAAATATCTCACAGATAATACCAACTATTTTATTGCTATCAACAAACACTATGACCAAGGGAAGTAAACTTCCGTTTTCTTTACTTTTACATATACCATACTTCCTGCCTTAAATCAAAAATACTTTCAGATAATAGGGAACAAGGCAAGAACTCAGTGAAAAATAAAGCAGCTTCTCCATATTTCTTTGTACACTGCTTCCCTATACACAGAATTTCCCAAATCGCAGCCATAGTTTCAAAGCAAATTGCACTAGTGGGGTCACCAATCCTCTTTAAAAGACAGTCTCCTCAGAGAAGGGCAGCAGGTTTTATTACAGCCTGCCTGTGGTTAGGTGCTGGGTAAATCATGTGATAAAGGCAGATAAAACTACTCTTTCTAGATATGGTTGAGAAAAATTGGACTTGCCTAAAATAGTCCCTGGGGCCTTTTCTTGGAGCATTCCTCTACAGGGTGAAACAATTATTTTGCTTTTGGTTGCTATTGTCTCCTGCTGAGGGAATACATGTACAGCAATGATGAACTCTGTGAAGGATGAAATGAATGTTGCTGCTGCCTCAGCATATTCAGTGCTCCAGAATTTCGCCTTTCCCAGAACCAGCAGAACTTTGCTCACAGTGGCTAGAGTTTGCTTAAAAATAATGCTTTATGCTGTCCAGCAGATGGAAGGAACCAGGGCCAAAAGCCATGCAGCAGCAACCTGCACACGGCAGGACAAGCCAAACACCTTGTTTTAAACTATCTTGGATGACGCTCACTATTTTCTAACTTTTATTAGTAAATTGCTCTGTTTGATGCTTATCAGTACACTGGGTTTGAGGATGATTGTCACGGAGAGCTTAAGAATCTCTGCCATCCTGTGCAACAACAAAGAGAGCCTGTATTTACCTCTAAAGTTTCATCCACTTGTCTGCATGAAGATGAAAACAAGCTCCAAAGCAACAAGTTCCCTGAAAAAACTCAGCATAGTGCCAAGATTAATTAGGTACTATCACCTACCCCACAAGCTTCATTAGCTCAGCTCAGCACCACTGTGACTTTGTTCACACAGTTCATGAGCTTAATGCAAAGTAACCTTGTGCCTGTCCACAAGATGCAGAGGATACTCTTAATAAGTTCAACGCATCCTCCGATGCAGTCCTGCTGAAATTAGAAACATTCTTTCTGCTGCCTCGGGTGGGAAATAGATCTGCCACAAAGTTCATTTCTCCATCAAAGACAGAGGTACACAGCTCTGTTCCTTGGTTTTGTGTGAAATGACAAAAGTCCTGGAGTGTAATCAAATCAAAGCAGTCCAGAGCAAATAGTATTTATGATGGAAGCTGACCAGTCATAACTGAGGACAGAGCTGAGAGCACCTCTAATAAAACAGCAACCATGGCTCTGAGGCTAGCAGAAGGAGGGCTGACTTTCAACTTCAGCTTAATCAAGGAAGATCAAGAGACTGGCTGGGGCCACCTCTCTGTCAGTGGATAAAAGCCAGGAGTATTTCACTTCTTGTCATGTTCTCAGAGGTAAGTTGTATTTCAGCACAACTGACAGGCCCTTGTAAAAAGTGTGAGGAAGAGCCAAGTTGCAGATGGAATGGGTCCAAAGCAAGGAAACTCTGTTCTGCAGTTCCCAAAGGCTGCAGTGGGGAATGGAGGTCACACATCATCATGTGCTCCCAAAAGGGTACTGGGAAGATATTCAGCACTGTTGGTTCTGCAGGGGGTCTCTTCACCCTTCTCCCCAAGGCAGCAACCTGGAGACCATTACATAAAGATTGGAATTCTGGATGAGCCAAGGGCAAAGGCCAACAGAAGACCCTGGTTCTGCAAACCCCTGTTCAAAAGATGCCACAGCATAAGCTAATTGCCCTTTCTTTGCATAAATTCAAAAAGAATGGCATACATTTTCCTATGAGTGATTCTGGCTAGGGAATAAATTTCACTTCACTGTGATTGACCTTGAGATCCAGTATAAAAGATCTTAGGTTCCTGATTACTTTCACGTCCATGAGGATCCACATTCGCTTCCTGGGGGAGACAAGGGCGATGGCGGTGAGTGACTCACGGAAATGAGGAGCTCATCTGTCAGCCAGAGATCCCCGAGACGCGAGGATCCCAAAGCAGAGATTGTGCTGGAGGCCTTCCAAAAGCCTTCCAAGACTCCTGCTAAAGCGACAGTTTGACTTAAGGATCAGTGAAGAAGCTGAGGTACAGGGGGAATTATATTAATCATACCATACGTGGTCCAGGTCTCACACGAAAACATGTGCCTTTGAGATAAAAGCGTAAATCAACCTTAGTCTCAGGGTAAGGGCTCCTATTGCATTCCCCGGGAGAGATGATTAAGACATACGTCCAAGAATGTACATAAGGATGCTCCCACAGTGCATGAACATCCCGTCTGCGCTCCCATCTCCTCTTTTTCCATGGGCTTCATCGCTGCAGATAATATGCCAAGAGTGAAATACTACCTACTGTTATCTAACAAATATATATTTGGTGTGCCTACAATTTCATATGAAAAGCTGTAATTTGGTCTCATAAAATGGCTCTCTGGATATATTTTGAGCAAAAATAAATCTTCTGTCCCCCAAAAAATCTATTTTCATTTCATGGCTTGGTAAAGAACATGGCTTTCCTTTGGGGCTGGGTAATTTTCCTCTCTCACATTTACAGCATTTTTTTCCAGTCCATCTTAGTCCTCAAAAGAGTAAGCGTGCACACTACCAAAAATGCACACCTCCAACATTACCTCACTGTGCTCTTTAACGACAGAGTTTATAAAACAAGGTAAGATTCAGTCATATAAGTTCTAGAGGTTTTAGAAAGCTGCCATCTGTTCTTTAAACTTAATTTATACCTACACACAATGACCTGCTTATTTCAGTCAAGCCAGTTCTTAAAATTATAAACTTATACCCAAATGACTCATACCCTACAATTTGCATTTGCATATATTTATATCAAATCTCTACTTTAGCTGTACAAACACTGACACTCCACCAGTTTTCATCTTTTGTCGGGCTACTTGCATATGGATGCTCTTTTTTCTTTTACTGAAAATCCCACACTGAATCCCAATAAAATTCTCCACATCCCTCTGTTTTTCATGAAATTGGGCTTCATGGAGAATTAAAAGAAAGCCCTATATATTATTTAACACTTTTAATGAGCTTCCAAAGTATTATTGGTACCAACTATTCCACTCAACTTAGGAGCTATCATATTATTTGGTATTCTACACTGATAATCTCAATGCTTTTTTTTCTAAAATATATGCATGTTATCAAAACAGTTTCCTTCAATATATCTGAGTAAGGAAAAACAGACGAGCCTGGCTGCTCCCTTACACAGTATGTGTCACAGAACCACAGAGCAGTTTCAGCCGAAAGGGAGCTCTGGACATCATCCAGTCCTTGGATGCCCCATCCACTCCCTTGCTCCATGTAACTCCATTCAGGTAAAACTAGATTTCTGCAGACAGGCAGGCACTTAGCACAGTCACGGTTCTAAGCAGAGAACTAAGTTAATGAAAAGGGCTCCTACAGATACCCTGTACTTTATTCCACGCATATGATGCATTCCCTTATAAAACAGGCCCGCAGTTATCCTCAAAAAGATATAATCAATACTGTATGGAAAACTGCTTTAGTATCGACAACGACTGAGATATGATCCCCAGCTGCTTGTAGTGAATTTTGTTCTGTGCTATGGATTGGTGTGCTATGGATTAGTAGGCTATCAGCTTGCTGTAAGTCGTACTGCATTGAAAAATATATATGTATTAATCAGCTTCACAAAATTAACTTAAGAAAAAAGCAGTGAAGCTTAGCTGAAAACCTGATTCTCAGGTATTTGTCTTGTATCACTTATCATGCTTCCCTCACAAACACAGAAGCTTCTCTAGGGCACATACAGCATCATTCAAGTGCAATTAATTCTGATCAGGTATTCACTGATTTACGTGCTCCTGGGTGCTGATTAGATAGAAGAGTAATTTGTTTTGAATTAAATGATCAGATTACATTACACTATTTCATGCCATTCATCACATGAGAAAATGAAAAGGGTTACTTTAGGAGAAACAGAATCTCTCACATGTTGAATGTCACGTGCTCTGCTAAGAAATGTCCTGGGTCCACCCGAGCTACTGCCAGTACAATCTACCATCTAAGTGATCATCCAGTTTTCTCCTCTTCTATTGTTCTTTCATCAAAATAATTTGACTTTATCTTCATTAATCTCCATGACTGCTAACTGAAGGGGTGAGGGGAAGGAGAGAAAGAGAATGGATTCCCCCAAACCTTTAAAAGTATGATGTTGTCATGCTTGAAAACAACTGTGTTTTCTCTATTGTTAACCCTGAGAACTACTGTTCGCCTCAGGACTGGTTGTGCTACGTATATCAAGCACACGGCATCCAGCAGCACTGTGGCTGGGTGTTTCCAAGCTACAAGCTGTCCCATGGGTCTCAGGGACAGCACGCAGCACATCCTTGCTAATGACTTGGTCGATACTCACTGCCCAAAAGGAAAGAGAAAACTGCAAAGCTGGGCACTGCACTGCAGGAATTTGCTTACCAAGGATTAACTCCTCTTGGCTTCCCTGGGAGGGCGAGGAAGCACCCAGGTCTATCAATCCATGCAAATATTTGTCATATTTGCCAAGATGTAGACTCAAAGGAAAACAAAGTTCCATCCAAACTCATTGTCTTCAGTGGTGATCCCGATGATTTAATCAAAAGGGAAAAGTTTTCTTCTGTAGCCAGCAGAGCTGAAAGTATTGGACAGTTAAAGAGGAAAACAGCTCGAGGATATTTTTAAAATCATCTGCAAAGAGTTTAACAAGTTGTACCAAAATGAGACCAAACTAAATGCTGAAATTTAAAATGGGCTCAAGTCAGAAATTTGTTTCCTTGAATTTAATCAGCGTTGCCTGGGGTCTTTCTGCAATATTGTTTGAGCTATGGCTGGAAACATAAAGTCAAAAAAATTAACAACGTTTTCAACATCCTGTATTAAAAAATGAGTATTATTCTTATGAAAAGGAGCATATTCTTCCGGGATGCAGACTCAGTATTTTGGACTTGCACACCTAAAACTTTATGTACTTATCAGTAGCAAACAGAGCCACCTGAAGCTTGTCTGCTTCTTGCACAGAGGTAAACAAAATTAAACCATTATATTCTAGATGCTACCTTCTTTTGTCCTACCCTCTACATGAGAGGAAAAAATGATCCCATAGCTCTCGTGAAGAATACAGGTGACCAGAGCCAAATTGAACCACCAAAACACCTCTCTGTCACTCTCACATTTCTTTGCCAAGTAAAGACCTTTTCTCCTCAGGCAACTAGAAAAGAAAAGAGAGGACATAACTTAAGCCTTGATTAGCTGAAGGAACAAATATGCTATTTTCGCTGGAGTCGGATAAAGTTCAGTGCCCTTGTGTCAGACTGATCTCATAACACCAGTTCTCTTCCCAAATGCTTGAATGCATAGGAGAAAACCCATTTTTAACCCTTTGTGATACCAGACACCACTAGATTTCACTAATGTAATTTCCAAAATGGCTGAGATGCCTTGAGAAACAGGAGAGCACCCACTGGGTGGATACTCTCTCCAGACACTCATTTGTTTTTCATTTTGTATGGAGGAATTGTGTATAACTGCCACCAGTCAGGTCAAAGTAGAGAACAGCATTATCTCCAAAAATACTGAAAATAGTAATAGTTATATTTGAGAGAAAAAAAAAAAAAGACTTCAGCTAGGACTGAACTACCTACCCTACTCCATACAGTCATCATGCACAACACCACACCTTCAAAAGCCCAAAAGCCCACTCTTTTGATCAATGAAATCCATATATGGACTGCAGACTAAAACGTTCTTTTCTGCTGTAGATCATAACTTCTCAAAGATCTGTCTCCATGGAAATACCTGAAAGAGATTATTTTTTGCTAGCAGGAACTCAAAATGCAAGTGAAATAGTTCACGTGAGTGCTGCAAAATGGATAGAAGGCCTGGTCAAAACCAAGGGGATTTTTAACAACTCCTTCCTTTGGCTCTCACTCTCAAGCAGCTCTCACTCCTGTATAGCCACCATTTGCTCAGAGACCCTAATGGCAGTGGGAATACTTGGAAAAGTTTAACATGGCTTGGAGCAACAGAGAAGGGTTACCCAATTACTGCTACTCCAGGAAAATGCTGCTTTGGGTCTCTTGAGCATCTTGAGACCTCCTGAGGTCCTGTCCTCCTGCCTGGGAAAAAGCCTAGAACAGGAAGACACAGGTTAGCTCTAAGATATTAAGGACAAGTGAGAGTCTGCAATGAAAAGGTTAAACTCTTCTCGTTAGTGAATGCTGAAGAAGGTGGCTGACAGGCAATGGATGAGAATTACAGGTTTAAAAATACAAAACACCCTAAAAGAAACACTGAGAAACTCTTTCACATTAACTCAGACATGACACAACAGATACGTTAGCTCATCTAGAACATCAGGAGGATCAACAATTGCTTAAGTGAACTCTTCAGTCATCAGCAAACTGTGCTGCTCCAAAACGACTGAATACCAGCAGGCAGAGCACCTCGGGGATGGGAGCTCACCTCCACCCACCTTTCCCATACCTGGCCAACATCAGGTGAGGGCCTTTCCTCCCAGTGCACATTAGCTCATGTGGAATGAGAGCTTCTCAGCTGACCTGCTGCTCCTCATTAACCAGAAGGAAAGGCCTTACTCTTCAAATGATCTCCAAATTATTAGTCATCTCTCTTGCTTGCTCAGGATCAGCTGAGTTCAGTTGTGATGACTCACATCCCTCTTCCGTCTTTGCACACCACAAGGTTTTAAAAGTTATGCAAGTATTTCAGCAGATACCTGTAGGATTTTTAAATTTACAGATCAAAATTATTTACAAACTGCCACTAAAAGCAAACAAATAAAACCCCCAAAACAACAACAACAACTAGGACTTAAACTGGAAAATTTTGACAATATAAGAGTCTAAATTGTTTCAGAAAGCGGGCCAAGAGATCTAGAGTATATGTCCTACGTTAAGCCCACACTGGGGTCCAGGCACTACAGGTAACTGTCACTCAGAAAAACTTCTAAATATGTAAAGTGACTCGTGGAAAGCGTGATCCAAAGAGCTGTGGAAGCTCTCCAGCTCCAGAGCAGGTACAAGCTGAAACACAAAGCAGACAGCCTTCCCTCACTCCAAAGCTTTCAGGGGTTTGGCTATTTTGGCCAAATACACCACTCTCCCCAACACCACCACTACACTGACCTCACACTGGACAGCGTGTCTTGCTCACACTCAGTTTACGCTATCACAACATACAACAAATTCCCGATTCGCACCTCAACAGCTGCGCCAACATGCCTGCCAGTATGAGCCTTACCTTTTATGTCCAGAGAAAACCAGCCAAGGTCATATTTTCTTAAACACTCTGGTTTTGCTATTGTGAAGTGCTGAATAAAGATGACATTTAAGAATTTTACTTTTACAGATGAGTTTCTATCAAGCCACTATTCTTACACCTGTGTAATACCTCATTTTCTTAGCAGTTGATTAGTATCCATTCTGTGCAACTAGGATACACCCAGTGACACTCCTCTGATAGCAAGATATACAGAGAAAATAAAAGAAAATAATATATTACTGGCAATGCTCAGAACCTTGTTAAAAGAGTGTATTCAGTACCTATCTTTTATGTACACAGATGTCTGTGGTGACAAATAGCCTATTATGGCATGTGATTGACTTAAAATATAAAACAAAAATGCAGACAGAATACTGAATAAGCCCAGAACCACTTACTATTAATATTTTCTACTATTTCTCTTATCTTCTCTGTTTCCAGATTCTTTCCAGAAGAAAGGTAGCAATGGAAGAAAACAAGTGTTAACAAATAGAGCTCCAATGAAGAACAGGGGTAGCATAATTACAGATTTCTCAGGTAATTCCACTCATAAACGATGTGATCTGAATTTGCCACTAACATGGAGGTGATTCAGATTTCTAGGTTCTTCTCCAGCAGCACAGTGGCCTCGTTACTACTGTCTTGTCAGAAGAAAAGGCAAAGATGAGACGATAACAGAGGCGAGAGCACACTCCAGAACAAGACAATTAAAGGCAGGAAAGAGGAAACACTGGGGCACCACATGGGTGAAAGGCTTCACTCAGAAGTTGGGAGCTTATTTTCTGCTCTTCTGTGTTCAAGGGCACTAATACACACACGTAACACCTTCCATAAAATGCTCGTGGCTGTTAGGGAAACCCCTTGAGCTCCTTCTTGGATGTCTGTGTACTTTTCAACTGAGCCAGCTCTGTCCTAGTGTCAAAATTTAATGAGTTTGCTAACTAGGAACCTGCAGGTTTGGCAGCTGAAATTCACTTAGAGGGCAATCTCAGACAGCGTTGGGCTGTGGTTACAGTTCAACTTGGAATCACAGTGCAGGTCTCCTGACTTGTTTTACAGCAAATTTTCAGCAGTTACTATCCAGAACATTACAGCTGCATACACTAAGGAACTGTAAAGGAGAAAGCGGAAACATCCTTGTTAGGGCTGCGCTCTCTGCTCATCAGTGAATTAGCTGAAGTTCAGTGCCAATACAGACAGTGAGCTCTTTCACAGCTTCAGTAGAGAGGGTAATACAAAACGGACACGAGCTTTAAGGACAGTATTTTCCAAGTGTCCTTGTTCATTGGTTCTTTAAGTTCTCAGTAAAAGCTAACCGGAGTTAATTTTAACCCAAGTACTTTCGGTCTTCCCGCCCTCATTCTTCATGGACTTAAGACAACCATAAACCCTTCTCCTTAGGCAGATGATTTTATGATTACCCAAGTGAGATTTCTTTGCATCTTTTGGGGGGAACATTAGCTGCCCACACTGCCAGAGATGAGATACTGGTCACATATTGCTGATCTAATCCAAAATCACAGTGCCCCTATGATCCAGCAGGTAATAACTCTTTTCATCTGTTTTATTCATTTCACTCAACCAATCAATTCAAGAAAGCTCCCTGATTTTTTTGTATCCATCATTCAGATGGGCAGGCAATACGTATTTAGCTCCCTTAATATTTTTTCACATGTCACGTTATCAATCTCCCCAGTCCTTTAATCATTTTTGTTGCTCTTCTGTGAATACCTGCTGCCTCTCCCAAATCCCTGCAGCTCTGAAGCGTTTAGATGAGAACGCAGTATTTTAGCTGCATTCTTTCAAGATAGAAAGAGAAATTCCAGGCATTCCAAATTGTCATGATTTTGCCAGTTAAATCAGCCAAGTCCTGATGCAAGGAAACAGAACAGGCTCAGAGTTACTAGAGAGGGGACTATCAGCAGCCATGCAGTACCACTCGATTTGTGCATTAGAACTGTGCCCCAGTGTTCAGAGGGGAGATAAAGGTTCTCTTTTGCTACAGAATATAGCAATTCCCCTCAACTTTTCCCACTTTTGCTTTCCACATCTGCTACGCCAGGATGCAGAAGAGTGCAAAATTCACAGCATTTTCCTTGCAATGTTGTTAGTAATGATTTATCATTTTGACTGCAAGACCTCTTCTAAACTTTTACTGCAGGGAGAGGTTTTAAAAGAATTGAAAAAAACAAAGGTAAACATCTGTGATGATCAAAACCATGGTAGCAGTCCTATAATTTCCACAAAACTACATTAACCATCCTGTGCTCTCTCATTCTTACAGCATACAATTTTGTCCAAGTCATTTGGCATGGTCTTCTTGAATCTAGACTCTCAGTGATGCAGGATGCTCATAGTCTATTAAAAAAATCCATGGTTTTACACATATCATTCACATATGCTGTTCCTTGGAAAAATGTGTAAAGTTTCCTTTCCTACTTTCTCAGACAATTGATGAAATCCTTGCTGGATCTGGTGCAGATATGAACCAAATTACTAACAACCATTAGGTCTCAGTCGACTGTGACAGTAACACAAAATCCACAGCTACATGGCTGCATGATGTCCCCAAGACCACAAAAGGCCATCAGCACAGGAGAGCCCTGCCCCAAAAGCAGCTGAAAGACTAGCTGAGCTGCTGCCCGAGCTAACCAAGAAGCACTGATGTATAGCTTAAACCATCCTGCAGCTGGATTTTCATTTTCTTGGCACTGAGCTCCAAAGCCCTTGTCAATGCTGGTGCCTTCGTCCTCATCAATAGAAAATACACCTTTACTTCCCTTCTGAATCCAGATTCTCACTAGATTCTCCGCCAGAACAAACCAGTCTTTTCATGAGATGTGACACACAGAACTGCTTGGGTTCAGCTGATGCTCTGAGCAACAAGTTTAGAGGGAAGCTCTATTGCCCTCGTCTCTACTTGATGCTCCTGATATGATCTTTTTTTCAGACATGGGGCTTCATGTAGAGACTCAAGAGCTTTCAGAAAAAAATAATCATTCAGCAAAAAGATCACTTAAATATGTGGCTACGTCAGGAGACCAGGTGCATCCATCCGGGTTAGCTGTTCCTCAAGCTAAATAAACCTCAGCACCAAATCTAAGCCTAACTTCTTCTGGCGCAAGGTGAAGTTTGTGCACCACTCCTTTGAACCTTGTGTTCATTCAAAGCTTTTACAAATTATTCCATCCTTTCTAGCTGAGTAGTATTCAGAGGTACAGAAAGAGGAGAGGACCTCCCTCCCATTACCAGCTACCCGAGTCATAATCCTTTATGATAAATCCTTGCCTGTGTAAGCTTGTTTCCAGATATCCAGGTCTCTACCTCTTTCACTTAATATTTGTCAAAAAGGAGCAATTTTCTATTTATAAAGAAGATAATTAGTATAGTAGTTTGTCACTGTCACACTAGCTTGACAAACAATATAGCAGATTAACAAGTTGCTAATTGGTTGATACTGGATACCATTAGCAGCAATTTAATAGTGCTAATGTACTAAGAACACATTAAAAAGTAGTTTTGATCAGGCTACAGAAAAATTAAGCAAAATGAGCTAATAAGTTTTGCAAGTTGAAGAGTATTGTCCTAAAGAAGGCAATATTTCCAATGGAGGGTTAATGAATCCTGCTTTTTTACATACTGCAGAGGGAATCTAGCAACAGAGAAAAAGTTCCTTGTGAATTTGGACATTACTGAAAAAATCAGAAAATGTGAACATTAGAATACAAATTATGAAGATTTTTGAGGGTATAATATAAGACATCCTTGTAGGAATAGCTGCATCTCATAGAAAGATATTCTAGAACCCATTCCAGCATAAAAGCTTGCAACCACAAGAAGCTGCCAAAGAGTGTTCAAGATCAACTTGAAATATGGCCCATGTCTCCTCAATAACTAAAGATCACTTAGAAAAGAATGCAAATAGCCTACAGCATGCCTTTCGGTTACAATCAATTAAGCAGGAAGAGACAAGATAATAAGGGTAATTATTAACATTTGCACTGAGCTAGGATTATAAGAATTAGCAGCATTAATTTTGCTACTTTTGGTTAATGCACCTTTGGACAGATTTTAAATGGATGGGTAGCGGTAAGGTCAGCAATCAGTGTGAAAGTTCCATATTTGCCAAACCAATAAGAAAGAAAGAAAATGTTAGTTGCAGGAAGCACTAGGGAAATGCTCTGAAAAATACTGCAGTGTTCACTTTTTCTCAGGAGAAAAATGAAATCAAGAGAGATAAACATTTAGCAGAGTATAAGAAGTACTCACAGAAATGTAAGTATTGAGTTACAGAATTGTAGATGAGCTAAAACTCTCTTCTTTGTTATCACGGTCTTGCTACACCTTCATATCCCTTTAAAAACCTGTAACAAGAGATGTCAAATGCTTGGAAAGGTGTTGTTTCCTGCCACATCTTGACCAGCTTTTCCCCTTTGAGGTTCCTGATCCTGCAGGGAAAACAAGAAAAGCAAAATGTTCTCCACACAAACTCTCTGAAAAACCACCACACAGACACCATGGGCAGGTGGAAGCTGTCTCCCAGGAACCAAAAACCAAGCGCTACTTTTTCAGACCTCCAAAATTACTCAGGCATGGACCCTCCATACTGCACAAGAGTACTTTGAATTACTAAAACATGTCAGGGCAAAAAGAGCAAGCAAATACAAAACTCTGCAGTTCTATGGGCTTGCTCAGTCTAAAGAGAAATCCATCTCATACTAGTTACTGAGGAAACAACAACAGGCACGAGATTTTTTTTCCCCCCTCAACAGGAAAACATCAAAAAAGTGAACATCAAACAAAAAAAGGAGGGAAATTTCCTTCTGACTTTTGCAGCAAGTTCCCTCCTGGGAAAGCACCCACAGAGCCCACCACAAGGGGGAAGCTGGCAGGCGGCTGGAATAGCAGCAGAGTCCCATGTGCTGGGTTCAGCCACATTTATTTTGCATTTTTGGATGGCCAGCAGCAGATAAGAACTTTTTTGGCAAAACAAAAGAAATTGTAAAGAAGCCTGCTATGAATATGCTGCTCTTTATCAGCTTCCAGTTGAATCCAAGTCACTCTTTCCTCCCCACATCACAAACCCTGACTCCTCTTATGAGGGGCTGCAGGAGGAAAGTAATATTTACGTTTGGAGGCATCCAAGTGCTACCATCTGTTCCACAGCTTCTCTCCATTTTACCAAATGAGTTTAAACACATTAATCATTGATATATTATTGTCACTCATTAGAGTAACTGATTTGTCTAAACTGACAAGCAAAGGAATCGCATTGAATAAATTTCATCTGGAAGGAAAGCCACTGACTTGTCTACACTTCTCAATTTAAACTGCTAATTGAAATCAGTCTACTCCTTGCATCAACAAAATGGAGGATAATTACGTTGTTCATTCAACCTTTGTGTTTGGAGATTGCATTGATCTTCATTATATTAGTAAGTCAAGCTATCCATCACTACTACTGGCTTTATAAGAAAAAAATAGGGAATAATGCAGGAGAAACAAGGCTCTGTGTCTTAAATACATCAACTTGTTTTCTCCTGCTTGTTTACCATTAACAGTTATACTTCATCTGTTGGTTAACCACATTAGTGCTTAAATGATCTGATGTTGGCTTGTTGACTTAGATGGAGCTCTTTAAGACAAAAATATGGGAATGGCCAAGTTCCCAGAAGATGAACAACTACTTCCGGTAGGATGCCAGAGGCTGATTCATTTCATTAAAATTTAGGCACCTGCTTCTCCATAGTCAGAAGAGAAGGGAGAGAATTTAGACATCCCCTTGCCCTCAAAGCTCTTCAGCCCATCAAGCTGCCTCCCGATCATACAGCAAGCCTGATAGGACTTCTTCCAGACTCGGACATTTCATTAAGAAACAGCAAGTATTCAACAAATACGCAGCAAAAGAGTTAATTAAAAAGGTTGCAATTAACACAAAAAGGCTACAAATTAGGAAAGAAAAAAACTAGTAATATTGGAAAGCAATAAACATTCGTAGTTCTCTTGTTCAGTAAAGCATCTGAGAATTACTCAAATGCAACACCTCCTCCTCTTTGATAGATGGTTCTGTGTACACAAACAACCTGTTTTTAAATAACAGAATTATTTCAGGAGGCAT
This sequence comes from Eudromia elegans, assembly GCA_003342815.1. Taxonomy (NCBI): domain Eukaryota; kingdom Metazoa; phylum Chordata; class Aves; order Tinamiformes; family Tinamidae; genus Eudromia; species Eudromia elegans. The sequence goes on along the minus strand of PTEX01000002.1, from coordinate 3,928,277 downwards.
TTGCTGCATGTATTTAACACAGTATTCTCTTGATCATTAACCAGGTCACAGCATTCATTACTTTTTTACCCTCCTGGTCTCCCTCAGATTGAATTCAAGTGTCACAGTCACCCTGAGGGTAAGTTTGGCAGCTGCAGACCCAGATGGAGGATTCCAGCAAGCGCATGTCAGGGTCTGCACAGGCTCCTGACCAGCCCAGGTTGGCTCAGCTGATAACTGCAGACCTGTCTCTTGGGCAACCAGGAGATCAATCTACTGCTCAACTTCTTTGTAGCCTCACACACCAGTCCCAGAAAGTAAAGAACAGGTCTGTGTGCAAATGTATAAGCTGTGAGCTAAATTAATGAGATTATTTCCCTAGGACTTTAGAATCTCTGAGCAGAAGTCCATGATGAAGTTACAGCTATACAGCGTTATTATTTAGCTTTTCTCATACATTGCAATTTTTTACTTGAATCGGAAATAAAATCTGTAACTTCAGTTTGCACGTTGTTTAAAAAAATGTAATAGTTAAAGAGGAACTGTCAAACCGAAAGCATTCTCTTGCAAACATCACTGATGACATAGAAGTCATGAAAAGAGCTATCTAAGGTTTATCATTGACATCAATGACATGTATGACATTCACTAATGCTGTTGCATTAATAACGTTCAACTAAACTGCCACGAAAGATACACATCAACTTCCACAGAAGGAAAAAAATCATCAGCTCAGATAAAAGAGGTGTTAGGAAGAACCTTAAAGAGGAGGATCTGAGGAACGAACAGATCACAAGCTGCACATGAACCACAGATGTCTGCTTGCTGCACGAAAGGGCAGCGTACTCACCAGAGGTAGAACCACGGAAACATCTGTGAGCCTCACCGGCAATGAGGTGTCATCTAGAGCACTGCAACTAACAAACCCGGGTGCTGCAGGTGAGCGTGGATCCATCACAGGGACACCAGAGGGAAGCAGCAAGGATGATCAGCTATCTCAAAAACCAATCTGTGAAGCAGGGGAGAAGAAACTGGAGTTGTTTACCTTAGGAACAGTATGAATGAGAAAGAAATAAAACACTCTACCTAAGAAGGTGTCTCAGGAACATCCAGGACAAAATGGATACTTTCTGGGTACTCAAAATGCAGTTGCTGAATTAGCTGCCAGAAAACAAGGCCCTGTTGGGAAACAGTTTGGAACTTGAGATCTGAATTACTTAAGTCAAGCCTTGTAGTTTCACAAAAAATGTTGAGGAAGAAATATTCAAGCTTTGATACATTCCATGCAACTCATTTGGATGCTACATCTGAGAAAGTCTCAAGCGCATTGGCTATTTGCTTTTCCCAGTAATAGAGTTTTGCTGCAAAACAAGAACATGTGTTAAAATATACGTCAAAAAATTATTCACCTGCAGACATATAATCTTTCAGAAGCATAGACTCTAACAAAAGAACAATTAGTCCAACAGCATATGACTAAATGAAATTAAATTCCAGTTTTACATAATTTCATTTCTAACATGTTCAATTCCATTCTTTATGATGTCTAAACTAGAAAAAGAATAAAAAATACAGAACAAAACAGTTAAGTATGCTATCTTCACATAACATTTAATCTGCAGACTAGAGTAAATTTAATCTCTTATTAGTTTGATAGAGAAAAAAAATCTAAAAGTACTGTAAATCAGCATTCATTTACCATAGGTTACAATTATCATCTACATAGCGGTTCAGGAGATCAGTTCCACTGAGCTATGAATTGAATTTATATCAATTTCCAGGATATAGAACAAGAATGAAAATTATTCTCCTTGTTGAATGACTAACAATACAATTTCAAGACATATTAAGCTTTAAATAACTAAGCCTGCAAGAAGTTGAGTTCTTCAAGTCCCATTTGAACTCATAAGGGTTTAGCAAATTGCACTTTGAGTGTTTCTACAAGAACATCAGGTGAAGGCCTGAACAATTGAGAACAATTGATGAGTTCATGCTCAACCTTTCATCCATTAGCTGTTTATTAATGTTATTTTTCCTCATTCAATTACTGTATAATAATGAAGAATTTGTTTTGCTTTGTAAAGTCAGCTGTATTGAACATTCTCCAAAACTTTTTTTAGGATTTAATCCATCTATTCCAAATCAGCTTTCCTTTTTCCAGAAGCAGCAAACAATACACTCTCATTTTACAAGATGTCGCATTAGACAACACTCGCTGAACGATGGAGGTAGCTAAACCCACAGCATACTGATCTATACTCTATTTATTAGCCGAGATACTTTCAAACTTACAGTTAATCACAGCAACACAAACTTTGTTTTTTTCACACATAATTTGTAGAAATCGAGTGTGGGTCCAGCCATCAGCTCAGCAGTCAATGAGCACAAGGATAACAGTCTTTATGTTTAAAATCTCATTCTCATAAAGGCAGTTTTTTAATCCTGAATACCTGAAAGTGCAGAGAAGAGAGAAAAAAAGTATGCTTCTAAAAAGTTCATTCTCACTAATTCAAAGGGAAAATGGAGGTGCTATATTATAGCTTAGTTTCCAGCAACATGTTTGACCTTGCAAGCTCCAAATAAAAAATCCTTGTAACTATGACTGTATTGGTAAATAAACTGATTCAGGCAACACAGTGGTGATGGAAGAAGTGATATACATAGAACATCAAGCTGTCATTTCTATAAAATGATTTTTTTAAAACTAGTGGCACTTTAGAAAGTGCCTTAAAACACAGCAATCTTTCAGCCAATTTTCTTATGCTACAACATAAAAAACAAAAAGGAATGAAGGCTGTACTCAAGCACTAGAGGACAGAAAAGGGCATCTTGAAAATCTTCTGCACTATAGTTACAGTATAAGTTGGGAAACAATGAAATATTTTTTGCACCCTGAAATTTATTACAAGCTTCATGAATATGTACTAAGCTGAAACATTTAACTGTTTAACTTTCAACACTTGCAGTTTAAGCTACATCCAAGCTACACCCTTTTTAAACAAAATTATTTGCTATACCAAAGTTTGCTACAAAAGCATTGGTAGGTGCTGGTTAAAACTTGAGCCTAGCAAGCAGGTAGGTTCTTATCCTTTTATTGCTTTCATGACTAGAGGCATCAGCAAAGAGCAGGAATGTAATAGATTTGACAATGTGTAAGTGTTCTGTAAAGTGCAGGTTTCTCAGTGCAAGTAATATCACAGTAGCTGCCTAACCATCATTAGTCTCAATGCAGCACAGACTTCTGAGCACCTCCATCAAGCATAAGGTGTATGATTAGATGCCTATTTAGTTTTAAGAAGTTGGCACGCATTCTTCTAAGCCACATTTGTCATATGAGATTATAGTACCAAGCCCACAGGTAAATCTCAATGCTATTTGCAAATATTTCATTAGACTCCTAAGAAACATTAGAAAGAAGAGCAAAGTTTTCAGCTCTAGGCCATAATAAATTTCTTTACTAGTGCTTGAAAGCATCAATTCTACTCACATTTATAGTAAATTATTGTTAATACAACTAGGATTTATTATCTGTGAGTGGCACTTCAAAACTAATTTTCAAATTTATGCTTACGGCTGTCTTTGAAAATCATCATTTTATAATTAATGTGTGAGACATTAAGCAAATCTTTAAGCTTTTAAAATCAGTATTTTATAAAAGAACAAGAAGAATCACAGAATGGTTGGGGTTGGAAGGGACGTCTAGAGATGATCTAGTCCAAGTCTAGTCCTTGAGTAGGGACACCTAGAGCACCCTTCTCAAGACTGTGTTCAGACAGCTTTTGAATATCTGCAAGGAAAACACACCCCTGCCTCTCTGGGAACCTGTTCCAGCGCTCAGGCAGCTCAGTTTTTCCCCATATTCAGAGTTGCTGGATGCAAGCTGTCCATCTCCTTCACCAAGAAATCCCCTTGTTGACCCCTTAGGGACACTCCTATCTGCCGGCCTCCATCTTTTCAATAGACTTTCTTCCTGGTCTCCAGAGCCTAGGATTCTTAAAGACTGGCTTTAGCAGTAAAGAGTGAAGCAAATTCAGTAACTCTGCCTGCTCCACATTCTCAGCCTTCCAGACAGCCACCCCTTTCAGCAGTAGACCCACACCTTCCTGGGTCTGCCTCTTGTTACCACTGTATTTGAAGCGGCTCCACAAATTGTCCTCAACATCACTTGCCAGATTTAATTCCAAATAGACCTCATGGTTTCTCCATCATCTGCCAAAGTGGCTGAAATCCCTCATGAAAAGCAGGATCTGTGATTGTGAGGCTACTTCCATCTCTCAATAGGAGGCTTCATCTCCTTGCTCTTCCTCATCAGGTAGCCTCTAGAAACACCTACAGGAGTGGCCCATGTTAGTCTGCCCTTCAATCCTTGCCCATAAGCTCTTGATCCACTCATCATTCACCACACTTTCTCACAGGATAGCAGTCAACTATTCAAACCTCAACTCTAGTAACCACACTGCATTTTTAATTAAAATAAATCAGTAGCAATCAGGAGCTCTGGACATGAAGATAAACAGAAGGCAGCAGTATTAGGGCTGATATGGACAGTTCAAATGTAGCTCTTACAGTATAGAAAGGAGCAACCCCAAGCACCTATGTAATTCCACAGACTTGAACTACAACACCAATTCAGCCAGAGCAACAGAGACAAGGACAGTGGCAGTAGCTTTTCCCAAACTGTTTATACATCGCTGGAAGGAGCAATTATGTTTCATTCTAACATTAAAAATTAGGTTCCCATGTGGTTAACAGAAATTAGCTGCTAATGAGTATTCCCTATATGAAGACAAAAACAATGATAGCAAAAGGAACTCTTGCTATAAACAGAAGAGTTAGAGCAGTGTTAAATATAACTTTCAGACTGTGTGTAACTTTTAATTGACTGAATGAAATTCATGAGGCATCACAAGAAAAAAAATGGGCAAAAGTGATATACTTAATTTTTCCCTTCTTCTGCTCACTGATAGCAGTCGAAAGGCTGGAAAGTCTCGGAGCAATGCAAAGCAGCAGAGCAGCTAATGTACAAGACAATGAGGAAATGGATTTGGGGCTCATTATCAGCAGGAGCAATTTCTTCCAGGAGGCTGTAACAACTCACATGTAGACTCATGGCTTTGAGCAAAGTCCTGGCTTGCAGAATATAAAACAGTAGTTATATAAACTGGAACAGCAAGGAAAGCAGAGTACTATTAAGCAAGAACAGGGCAACAGCAAGTCATCTGCGGCAGCTACCTTGCCCCTTCACATTGCAAGCCGTTTAGATACTGCTTTTCAGAATCACAATTACAATTACTTGTAAAACAACACAATTCTGTTTTGACTTTATTTTACCTTATAGAGTGAGTCCTGCTTTGAGTACTGCAAGTTAAAAACAAATCTCTTGAAGAACAACTTTCCTTTCACTGGTTTCTTAAAACAACTGTTGAGGGAGACAACTCAGGGAGATGCATTCAGTTCAGAAGATTGAGACCTTCACGAGACCATTCTATACTTCAAAGAATATACTACATTCTGCCAGAAGTTAGGGACAACATCCTCCATTAAATCTTGGAAAATAGCAAGGAAAATAAACAGGAAAAACATTACAAAGAAAAATGATAAAATCTGAGCAACAGATGTTCAGATTCAAACTCCTCAGCAGATCTGGATAACTCCTCAGTTATCCAAAGTTCGTCAGAAATTTACTAAATCTTCTTGAAAAAGAATATCCATATATAAAATAATTCTGACTTCAAGCTTGACAAATTCTCCATTCAACAGGCTAATACAGCTGAAAGAACCTGAAAACTGAATTTTTGCTTTCAGATGGAATCATCATTTAACCCAGCAGCTCAATAAAAGAGAGGTTTTCATTTACGAAGATTGACCAGCCTGATCATCTGGAATAGAGGCAAAGAAAGAAAAAAATGCATGATAAAAATGCAGACAACAAATGGTATGCTGTTTTTTTCCTTTGCTTAACCAAATGTTGCCTACCAAAGTAGATATATCAGATCTGCACAAACTGCCCATGCTGATGTGGAGGAGGAAGAGGACTATCCTTATCAGCTTAGGATTACAGGACAGTAGGAAAATGGCACTGGCAGGCAATGTTAGGGGAATCGCATCTGTTTGGAGAAGACAATTCTGGGCTTTAACACTGTTGGCCACATGTTAGTAAAATCACTTCAAAGTCTTCAGAAAGTTGTTTTTTTCCATGAAAGCAGCAATACGGCCTCTCTGTCCTCAAAAGATGCAGCAAGTGCCTCTTGCCTTCGAAGCACTTCCAGGCAGCTGCAGCAGGCTGTGTTCAGGAGAGGTTTTGCTCTGAACCCCTTGCACCTCCAGCTGCCCATTCCAGCTAATGAGTGGCTATGTGGACACAGACTGGAGCTTTGGTACTTTGGAGTCTGAGGCCTGCAGGTCTTGAAAAGACTGCCAGACCCCAGGATCTGGGAAACTAGGAAGAATGTCCAGGGAGACACCATGAGCTCCGAAATCCCCCTCTGCCTCCCATCCTCACAGGTGGAAGAAGGTGCCTCATGTTCTGCCAAGTACCAGGGCAACACTGTCCCTCCCGCATGGGGAGATTCAGAAACTTAAATGTTCTTCAAATGCAGCCTCCTGCCTCAGGAAATAGGCTTCTTTAGCCCAGTAGTGAGGTTTTGCTTATAGTGATAATTCCTGGTTACAATATGTTGTATTAATTCTTCCTTAACTATGTAAGATATACACGAACAGGTTAGCAGAGCTGAACACACCAGCTTGAACACACATCTCCTCTCAGATCTACTAAGGTCAAAGGATTCCTATTAACAGCAAGAATAATAAATTATGGAACACACAAGCAAGTTATGCTTTATCTTTACTAGTAAAGAGTTCAACAGCTTAGAGACTATCCATACATTTTATATATATTATATATATATAGGGCACTACTATTAGATTATAAAATTGCAGAAATCCTCTAATCCATCAAGTGAAGGAGTTTAAGACCTCCAGCCTCTGGTATAAAGCAGGATTAAGGGTATCCTAATGCACTCTCGGCAGCTGCTCATCTAATCTGTCCTGAGAATTGCCAGTGTGAAGGATGTCACAGGAAAGCACCGGAAGATCATTTTTTAGAAACTTAATGCTGTACAAAAATTTCAGTATTACCATATATTTACAAGGTGCAGGTTTTAAAGGTTGGCTTTCAAACAGGACAAGGCAAAGTAATAGACTTCAAATGCAGATTCTAGGAAAGCTTCTTGTTTTGATTCTTGTTTCTATTTATTTTTAAGTGACAATTTCTGCTGATTGTACACTTAAAATTGGCTGAACAATTTTGCTTATATGAAAAAAGCCAGATAATATTCTGAAAAGTAGTATTTCAAGAGAAGAAAGCAATTAAAAACAACCCTCTAGCACCAACATGCTTATGCCAATTTACTTGTAACTGCAGCTACAAGTTACTCCAGCTACAGCATCTAGCAATGCAGGAAGCATTGAGGCAAGCGAAAGGACGGGTGTATATATTCTTATATTCCCTCTTGAGTAGCCCATTTTGCCTCCTTACAAGCATTTGTGTTTCTCCCATCTAAGATTTTTTTACTTCTTAAATTAAGATACTCAAAAATACTATTAATACGTAATGAAAAACAAGCTAATGGCAAACATGGCAGGCACGTTTCAAAATACTCATAACAGGACTCCTTGTAGAAAGATGTAAAAATGCCCAGAGGGGCTTTCTGGTCAGCGTTTCCGTGCCTCTCTCTCACGCCAGCAAGGAACAAACGCTCTCACTGTGATTTTTCACACATCCCGTGTTCTTTGCAGCTGATGTCTCATCAGCTGGCCCAGAGCAACCCTGGGTGTTACTGATACAGAACAAGTAAGATACAGAAGAAAAAAAAACCTCACAGAAAACAGCAGACCAGCCCCACCGAGAGGCATTCTACACACTTTGCTTGCTCCACACAGCTCCCCAAAGGTGGGTTGGAGCAGAGCAGCTTCTCCCACCATGGCTGCAAACATATCCTGCTGCAGCCAGCAAGGTTACAAACCTGCACTCACTGCCCGCCCTTACCTGGGACATAACAAGTCTCTCTAACCCCTTCCTTTCCTCAGCAAAGACATGGAAAGATCACAGATGCCAGTATTTTTATGCTGAGCATTGACAAACCTAAGCAAACTCAGGGTAAGCACCACACATTGCTCCACTGCACCCATCACCACTACGCATTTGAGGTTCGAATCTTGCTAAGGAAAACAGAAACACACGTGAAGGAAAAGCATCACTCCTCCCATGCAGAGGCCTGCAGAGGACCTGCTCTGCCTTTCTCCTACTCCAGTGAGGAATCAGGGAGGCTCTGTTTTTGCTCACAAACTGCCTTCCACCAGGAAAGGATAGTAATATCTACAAAACAGTTAGAAATATTCCTCTGAACAGTAAATTAAAGGAATAACAGAGAGGCAATGACAAGGCAGAGCCATAAGTTCTACCAAGAAATGAAGGTCCTCTAATGAAAATAGAAAGTGAGTATATAAGACTAGAGTTCATGCTGTGTGATTGTCCAAATCAATTATTTTTAAACAACAAAATAATCAAGTGTTCTCAAGTGAAAAGCAGTTATATGATTAAAAAACAGATTCCCAAACTGCCCTGTATTGATTCAGCTCCTCTGAGCAGGACACAGCTTCCAGGGAAACCACATTGGAACTAGCACTCGGAGCCTCTGAAAAGCTCCGCCTAATGAGTCATATTTTAATATTTTCTGGCTGCAGCATATTAAAAAAAGTCACAAATCACCTTTAAAATGGCTTGTCTCAAATTCCAAATGACACTTAAGAATAATTTCTTAAATTACCATTTTAAAATTTGCCAAAGATTATTCTGAATTTACTCAGTAGAAAAAGTTGGGTTCCCTGTCCCTCTCCCTGACAGTACATTGCACTAATACCCCTGCTTAGAAACCATTTTCCTCTCTTCCAAAGCACTGTAGCAAGTTAGAGGTAGGTCATTTACATAAATCCATAATGCATCCACCAAGCTCTTAGCTCTCAAGGGTATTATAAGGCTAATAGAGAAATGACAAAGCAGTAGTTTTATCTTCATAGACACAACACTTCTATACTTGACATCTATAGCCCCTGAATAACCACAGCTGAAGGCTTTCCATTGTAGTAGCTTCATAATCCTTGCTTCTGGGCATTTACAGGCTCAAGCTGTCTGCTAAGGCCTGGAAAAATGTTTCACTAATACAACTTGGTCTAGAAATGTTGAAGATGGCCTATTTTATGAATGGATATTTAAACTTTTACCTTGTGAGCTGCAGACTATCAACAGAACAATTTGTCATTGCACTCATAAGCAATGTAGGAGCTAAACCGCTGGACCCAAAATTTCACATTCTAATGCAGAAATTGCATCAATAATATACAATGCACGCCTATCCTCCCATTGCGATACACTTGGTGACAGATTCACTAACTGCTACATCTCGAGATCAAAACCTACAGAAAGAGATGCAGAATCTCTTTTTTAAAGAGATACTATGATCTCTATTCTCTCCTTTCCTGGGGCAGAGCTGAATTCACCGGCAGGGGCAACATGCTTACCTGCCCCACTGGCAGCTGATGGTGCACACAGACATCAGCACATGGGGTTTTTTTCCCAGACTCTCTTTGGTCAATAAAACATTAGTTCTCAAAAATCAAAACAAAACCCTTACAAACCCTGTGGGATTTCTCCTAGGAAGGAATATGACAGGGGTCTGACTTATCATTTTGAAGCCTTCCAGACACTGTTTCTTCCAGCACAGTATTAAGCGGATAAATTCATTACTCATACAAATCCAGCAGCATAATAGAGTTATAGAGTTATACCACCACCAAATCAAATGCCACAAAGCTTCTGCTAGGGGAATAACAGCATTTTTAAAGATATTTTGAGTCTTATCCCTTCAGATACAGCCAAAATTTGGGGTTTTGAAACTATAATACCTACACCAAATTATATTACCTTCAAAAACCCTATATAAAGAATTTATGAATTTCCAGAAATTAAGTTCAAGAGAGAGCATCTACCATTATGATATACAGTAATGCAACACAGCTTTGAATATGAAACTAAAGAATGACCTGACACCTGCCATGTATGCTATGTGCATCTAAGAGCACCTTAAATATTGTTTTTCTTTATTTGGTTTCAGTTCCAGAAAAGGAAGATATGAGAAATATTGAAGCAATCTAACTTCAGCTACTGAGCATCAAAAACTGATGCTACGAAGGGCCTCCTGCTATGTCTGCCTCTCTCTGTTAACTGCAAGAGAAGCTGAGATTCCTCACTTTGCTCTTTCAAAGTGTTCTTCAAAGTTTGCTGCAGTTTTTGACATTTATAGGCAGCTTCAAAAAAAAAAGCTCAACCTTTTACTGTAAATGACCTTACATGGTATTGTATGTCCTTTGAAAACTTTTAGCAATAATTGATCAATTTTCCAAAGTTGGGAGCGGGGTTAATGTTTTCCTGTGTTAGTGAAGTATATTGTGCACAATACATCTGAAAGCAGTTAATCCAATTGTCTTTCACCCAAAGGTCAGGTATTCCTGAAACAGTGTTTTAGAAAATGCAGTCTAAATGAGCAGTGACCTGCATATACAGCAGCCATTCTCATCCATGCATCTGGACAGATCCGCATCTCCCATCACAAGAGACCACACTGGATACAAAGGAGGTCGTGTTGTAGGAATGGGAGCTCAGACTTTTGGGAATAATCGCCCCAATTCTTACTGAACAAGCTGGTCTCCCCAAATTGAGGCATCTTAAGCATTAAAGTCAGTCTACCATAACAGTTACCTCATTTGTGCATACCAGGAACTGAGGTTGTTTCCAACTCCTGGAGACTGCTCTATAGGTTTGGTACCAGATCTTATGTTGTACGATGAATAATCTAACAAGTTGCTAAGAAAAGTGGAGAGATCTGGATATCAGGCACAACAAGGCTGGATTCAGCCATAACAAATGCTGTCCCCACCATACAACCAGTAATACTCAGCCACAGGAACTCACATTTCCTTGTGCTTTATTGGTCATTCTTTAGTTCCAGCTTCCAAATAGAGAGAGAACTCTCAAAAACTTACAGCAAATCTAGTGTTCTAGTATATCTTCCAACAGAGAGAGAATCTTCCACTAAGATAATATTCAGGTCTGTTTTGGTTTGGACAGCCCTAGGCCACCTTGAATGGGTTGCAGTCCTCAGAAACACAGTAGCAGGGCAGCATGTTCTACACATGGGAATACACCATCTTGTACAGCCAAAATATCAAATCTAATTTGCCAACAGCAATTCACATAAACCAAATAGTCTTGTACCAACAAAATAACGTTACTACAAAACAAAATTGCTGTTCAGGCCCTATTTCAGGATTCGCTGACAAGCTTTAGAGAATAAACACAAAAGAAGAGTTCAGTTTTGTAAAGTAACTTCCCTTAAGCCTGAAATTAACACATGATGCTAACATGAAGCATTTTGGTTAAACTCAAATTAAATCTAAGAGTTAAATCTATGTAAAAAAACTTAGATCTTATTAGTTGAATGTTGGAATGTTATCTCTCTAGACACTCTTAAAAGAATAAAGCCAGTGATGTTCTCTGTGAATCATCTACCCAAGCACCTTAACTGCAGACTGAGCACAAAGGGAATATACAGGCAGCCAAATTCTGAAGCTTTATTCATATGCAGCTCTTATATTTAGTCGTGGGGAACAGAGGTAACATTTCATCAAATAAACCATTTTATAATCTTTTCCTACATATGTTGTAGCACTTTATTCTCTATAATGTGCCCACAAAAGCCAAACAGCCAATAAAGCAAAGGACAAGTGAAGGAGGGAGGAAGGGAGCAAAGTGATGCCTTAGTTTCATTTAGGCAACTCTCAGTTAGTTTATAAAAGGACCAACTAAAGCAGTATCCAGTTGCTTAAGCATAGAAACAGCAAAGACAACAAATGAAGGTCATTTTTATCAATAATTGAGGGACAGATAAAGATGAAAAGCCACTTCCTTCAGGAGTCCTGGCCCTTTCAATATTTCAAAAACAAATCCTTCTGATCCACTGGGCTCTTCATTATTTCCATAACAAAGTTTCAAAACCCTCCAGAGGTTTACAAACTCATCTCATTCACAAAAAAAAAAAAAAAAAATCATAGAAAACATAATTCAAGAAGTTTCCAGAAGAGCTGATCTGCAGAAAAAAACCCAAGCAGTTGAATACCAGGGATATCCTGGGAGAAGCAAACGTGCCCTTTGGCTCAGAAAACTGCACTAATTTGCAGTGGTGACTGACCGTGTGCTACTAACTAAAGCTGCACCTCCCAGCTCAAACCACACTGCCCCTGCCAGAAAACTAATAAATCTAATGCTGTTATTTCTTAAAGCATCTTGTTGAAAAGCATGCAGGACAAAAAAACAGATACACATATTCTTCAGACTGGACTTAGTGACCTTGCTAGGTGTTTTAGGAAATCTGCAAGCATATGCATATGTACAAGCACCTCGTGCATGGGCTTTGCCCCTGCAATCACCCACAGGTGCTGTGCTTTCCCCCAAGCTCACTATGCCACTTGCCTTGAAACACAGATTTACAGGTAAATAGGAATCCGAGGCAAGGAGTTACCAATAGAAAACTCGAATATGATAGCTACTTAAAGAGATTAACTTTCTCATTATTGTGTCACTGCACACTGTAATTCAAACAGCTGGTAGCCTCATTTCTGTAACTATGGAAAATTAAACTGAGAGCAAACGCTCTTTTCTGTACTGTTGTTTTCATGGCTACAAGACTGTTATGAGCCTTTTGTGCCTGTGGTCCTGTACAGGATGCTTGGCATTTAAAGGGCAAGAATAGTTGTTTCTCTCCTATAAAATTTGCTCTTCTTTAATTTGCTAGGAAAGTTTTCCTGTAAATGTCTGCAGATAATCTGAAGTAATTTGTAACACTGCTCTTAACTCATTTCCCCTTATATATGGGCCAAATAACATATGTGGAAAAAAATTACTTCATTGGAATGGGGTTTTCACTGTAAGTTGCTAATTTTTGCAGCAGGATATTTATCTTATGGAAACACACATAAAGCACTGCAATATATGTTATTGAAGGGCAACAGCTACTCATTTTACTGGGCAGTAGAGACCAAAGGGGCTGATATAAATCTGTGCCTCTCCTCACATTTCTGGGTTATTTTGTCATGTGAACTTTAGCTCTAGGAATATTAATACTGGGTTAAAAGTGTTTTCATACAAATATTTCAAAAAAACCTTGAAGTATAAAGAAAATCAAAACTTGTTTTCCTCTATTAGAAAATCTTTTTAAGCTCATTTGAACAACTCTACTGCTAAAATTTCTACTGTGTCTTAAATTAGCCCTTTACTGAGGAACAGGTAGCAGCCTTTTTCAGAAGTTCTTTCCATGCAGGTACCTAAGGGGCATTTGAAAATCAGTTTAAAGCATCTTTTACTCATGTTCAAGTTAACTACACAGACTGAAGAAGCTCAGCATGTATCATTAACTTGAAAATTAGTTACTTCCCTTTCAAAGCATCAGTAATTCATGTGCCTTCCCATCCCATATGGGATCTATGAGGGTTTTTTTACTGAAGTAACAGCCAGAAGAGGTAATTACTGCAGAAAAGAACAGGAGAACAGAGACGAGGTTATGTAAAAATCTTCAACTTAGCATTTTAAAGAAGATTTTTCCCTCCAAGACAGAAACAGCCTAATAGTTTGCCTTAACTGGTTGGCTATATTGGAATTCTGACTTCTGAGACAGTGGCTGAGATATGGATCAAACACAGAGGAGCCACAAGAGCAAAACAAAGTCATTCCAAGACCCAGAAAACAGGACCAACAAAGAGACATTGGAAGAACTGGGGCAGTCTGGTTTGCACATGTCTAAGTAGAGGCTTTATAGCATTCTACTATTATATTACAAGTAACTGGAATAATTCCAAACAAACTCTTCCTTGTGGTCACTAAAGATAAGACCAGAAGCAACAAACTGAAAGGACAGCCAGAGAGAATTGGGCTGGACACTAAGAAGAACTTGTGGGCAGGATGACTGCAGAGGGGAGCAGACTGCCCGCACAGGCTCCGAATTCCCCAGCAGCGCAAAGCCTTTGCAGAGCAGGTTACTCAAACAGCTGCTGGGCACCATTTAGGTGGAGCAGCTGGTGTTGATGCAGGAGGATGAATTCAATAACATCTCACAGCCTCTTCCAGATCTAGTTTGTAAAACATGCAAATCAAGTTTGCTTTACTTATCAAATCCTAGTTTTCATTCTCACTATACCCATTTCTGACAGTATAAAAATGGTCTTGTGTATAAGCAAATCATAATAACATTCATTTTATGTTTTCTACACAACTATAGCAATATGAGGAATTCACAGTATAACTTATCCATACGAGTTCTGTTACTTAGGAAGAGCTTTAGCCACAGGAGGCTTGAGCAACATCTTTTATAAATCCGACAAAGCAAAGGGACTCAGCTCGAGAAGGCGAGCAAGGGAAAGGTCTCCAGCCCCTGGGAATCAGACCACTCAGCTGCTGGGGATGAGCCTGGGAGAGGCACAGGAGGAACAGTCCCCCCCTGCTGTGTCTTGAAGCACATGCCAGCTTTCAGAGACTCTTCTGGATTCCTCCACAGGAATGCAGAAATACTTTTCCTTTGTAGAGAAAGATACAGGAAGCCAGGAACCCGCATGGCCATTTGCCTCATTGTAGAAGGGGACTCCCAGATCCAAGTGAGACTCTTATACCTTGCCCCCATTTTACTTAAGTTTGTCTACTTTTAGAGCAGTACAGAGGTCTTCCTTGGTCAGCAGCATGGTAATTTCAATTACAGACCTGGACATCCACTTGGGCTGGGCAAACAACACCTTACACTATGGAAACTAAAGAATAACTCACCTGTATTCATTTGACTTAGAACTCTAGCTCTAGGTTTGCATTGACATGAAAAAATAATATGGATTTTAAATATACCAAATAATCAGGTATCTAGACTAAATTATTTAAAATATTTAGGAGTAGTCAATGCATTAGAAATGAATGACATTAGAGCATTTAATACAGATAATGGACAAATTTGTAGAAAGTATCTTTTTTCTTTTGGGTTCATTCCCTGATTACCTGTGGAAGCTGAACAGATTTCTTGACCTTCTGTGCATGTGTCAACTCTCATTTCTCTCGTACTATCAATAACAGAAGTTCTGTGGCGCAGGGACAGTCTTTCTCTGATCTATCCAGTGCTCAGCCCAATGGATATTTCAGATAGGTAGTCCAAATAATAATTGTCTGCAACTGAGAAAAACACTGCTTGACATACCTACCCTCGCAGTCACATTTTGTTAGGTCCTAAAAATTGATATCCTGCTCAGTTTTGCTGAAATACATTCAGAAGAAAAAAGCTTATCAAAGGAAAGGTGAGTGGAATGTTGTTCAGTGCACTAAGGCAAAGGGAGTAGTTGATTGCTTTAGTATTCTTTGATGATACATAGGTCTTTGGAGATAGTTATGTGAAAAACTGAATAAGCAAAAAGAAAAAAAGTGAAATGCAGAAGAAAATGTGGTCACTAAAACAGCATTACTCACCTGTCCTTTGACTATATAGTTCAGTTAAATTCATGATCCATAAAATGGAGAGCAATAAAATCCATTTTTGTTGCTGTGTTGAATTAAAGTATTACCAATCATGCTTGAGAAAACATCACCTTTACTTAGACACTGTTGATTTTTTTTAATCAGGAAGCTGAGCAATTGCAGGTCTTATTTCCCCTTGAGAGGTTTCAACCCAGGTCTTTCTTAATACTCTTGGGTTCTAAAGCCTCCTATGAGCACAAAATACCAAGCTCTACCATAAAGAAACAGGTCTTAATTTGTGGCACATTCAAAAAATATGCAAAGATTTAGTCTAAGCCCCACTCACAATGGAGGGAAAATTAGTAATAGAAATACAGAAGAAGGTTCAAAGATGTGAGCCAGGGAATGCTGAGATGTGGGGAAAAGATTAAGTTCTGACTATATAAAGTTGTATAATATTATTGTATCTTATAAACCTGCTCTCCTGAGAGTAATCCTTCCTCATGAACATAAGATCATAACATCAGTTTCATAGTCTCTAGATATCACCATTACACCAACATCACTGCTTCATAAGGAGCTAAATCTAATATCTACGCAGCTTTACAAAGGGATAAAGAATAGAATGCTCTTTTGTATCCTGCCTGCTGTCCATCTCAGAGCACAGAGGGAACACAGCCTTCACAAAACATCCATCTTCCACCTCCAGGGACAGGAGTTGGATAGAGGAGGCCAAAGCTTTGGTTTTCACCCAAAAAGGAGGGCCACAGTTGATGAAATCAACTTCAAGTCCCTTGTGTGGATCCTGCAGGTTGCCTCATGGCTGGGTAGTTAGAAATGGGTTATTTCTCTGGAAACCACAGTTCTTCTCTAGGCTGCTCATCAACAGCATCAGCACATCACCAGTCCAGAAGTGCCAGTATCAAGATCCAGGTCCCAGTACCTCATTCAAGGGCCCTGCTCTCGTCTTCATCGTTGTTCAGCCAGGCAGCCTCACTCCCATATCCTCTCAGCAGCAAGGTTTAGAATTTTCTTGTTTGAAATCACATTCTCTGCTGCTCCTAATAAGTCTGCTGCTATAATTGTTCATTCTGCCTGCTATAGAGGAAAGTTAGAAATTTCCAATGGAAAACATGTTTGCCCTTAGGCACGGCTCCAAGGCAGCATAAATAAGGAGTCAGTGCATATAGGAGGTGGGTCTACCTGCAAACTCAGACTGACAGAGAGGGAAGCCAGGAGAAACTACGTATCTGCATCACCTTATAAACACTGGTGCTCTTCTTGTACCTCTAAGTGAAATTACCTTTGCAAACCTGTTCTGACTGAAGGAAAAAGCTACTTTCAAGAAGCAGTAACAGTCAAAAAATCCAAATTCTCACTTATAAGGAATAGACTGCTGGGAGTGCTGTACACTGCTGCATTCAAATACAAGTCCACTTTTCAGGGACTCATTTTATTCCTTAATAAAGGTGCAATTGTTCCCAAAAAGTATCTTTTATGCCTATAATTTCAGGCTTCTGGCCTTAAAAACAAAAATTAGAAGTCCTGTTGTTACATTGATATGTTGCCCTCATTTCTGCATCAACTCAAGTGATTCTCTTAGCAGACTTCTCCCCTTTCAGTGTTCATACTCCTGCGGTGTCTAAATGGAGGTAACTGCTTATCCATGAGTTCAGGCAACTGATGACTTGCAAATGAGGACAACTTAGGCAGTAAGAGTGCAGACACTCTCCACTTGCAAGTAGTTTCAAACTACAGGTGTCTGACAAATGTTCTTTTGCATTTCTCCCTATAGCTTCAAAGTCAAAACTCAGTCTCATCTGCTAGTAAAATGTAAATTATTGCCCCATACCCAGCAGTGCGATAGGCAAGGATGCTCTCATTTGCAGGCTTGAAAGAATTCCTGAAATAAACATCTGGAAAAAGCAAAAATCAGTCCTCCTCCAGTCCTCAAGGCCCTTCTCTACAAAAGGAGACCACTTCCACAACCACAGCTTCGCAGTGCACAAGAGCAGCTGGCTGCTGGTGAGGTCAGCTCTTGCTGCGGGCCTCGCTGGAGCTCCTTGCTCGTGGGCAGGGATGCAGTTTGGATCCACCATTAGGGACGCAGTTCGCCGTCGGTCTCAGCTTCCCCTTCCCGCCTTGAACCGGCTTTGGACACAACACTCCTTGCTCCTAACCATGCTTGACTATCAGATAAATACACTTGTCTTGTTAATTGTCTATCCTTCTAGCATTAATTTGTGGAAGCCTGAAGACACTTGCACAGTCAGAGGGAAATGTGTTCCCTAACCTCTATTAGCGGTTTTTCAGGTATCCATGTGCAGCTCATGTAACTCAAACTCTAAAAGCAATAAATGTGTCTTTGAGTAGCTATTTCTCATCACAATTTTAGTGTGAATTTTACAAAAATGACATGATCTAATACTGAGGACAATTGTTACAAAAAATTACTGTTTCAGACCACCACTACTTTCAAAATATATTAGCAGTATTGTCCCTTAAATTACACCTGCATTTAGAAACTTGAATTCATTGCTACAAAAAACTTTGTACAGACCAAGTTATAATTCTCAGTGGAAAAGACTATTCCAAAAACATTATAGCACAAAGTCAAATGCCAGAAACAGTCAATCAGCTTTAACACCCATATAGAATCTTCACTGTAAACTACAGTCAAAGATATAATATAGGTAAAATATACTGAATATATAAATATATGCTAAATATATAAATATAATGAATAGCCTCCAAAACAAGTAATTACTCAATAATTCCAGAATCTCAGAAAAGGGGAAATGAGCAGTAAGTCTCATCTGCTGACTGCTTCCAGTAATTGAATCACTGTCAAAGTACTCAAGTGACACATAACTTACCATTCTTAGTATATCATAACAGCAAGTAAAGCACAACATAAGTCTGTCATGTCCTCAAGAGCAAAAGAAATAAAATTAACAAATCTTTAGCACACACAGATGGGACCATTTTTGGAAAAGATTTCTAATAATTAAATCCACTGTGCCTAAATGTAATTTGCAATAGCAAATGCAGTAATATAGCTCTAAAAATGACTAATTTCAAATTTAATTCTGACAACCACATCAAAAAGTAGATGTGCCTTTTAACATGCAAGCCATCTCTTTGTGGCCACTGTTAAGATTAGATTTTAAAATAGTACTTTGACCAAAGTGATTCAGCCAGCACCTGCCTGGGAGCCCCTCTCCAGAGCTGTGTGCAGACTCACATGTAAATGGTGCTGGGACATATGGATCTGGATGTGCATCGCAGTCTGCTTTACTGACAACCTCCCCAGGAACCTGCTTCAGCCAATGAACTTTTCATAGAGGACTTCCTGAGGGGTAACAGAAATGCTACTTTTAAATGTACACTTAAATGTTTTCCAAAATGGCATTTTATTAGAGAAAAGCAGGATGATTTTCTTTTTCTCGACTACTGAGAGAAATGCAAAATAAACAAGGAACCCTGTGGTCAGTCGAGCAGCAGCCTGTCTGTTAGTAAGTCTTCTCCTGGCAGATGAACCCACCAAGTGGGAAGGTGTTTTAATGAAGGAAATAGCTTTATGGTAAATCATGTACTTCAGAGCCAGTACCTCTGATGAAGTGTTTTCCAATATGTTTTTGAAATTAGAGTCAGAGCAGTCTTTTTTCCCCCCCCCACAAACACTTCAAGAAGATGCATTTTATGTTTCCCAGATTAGTTGCTGTCATTTCTCATTCAGTTTAGTTCCAGCATATGTTAAGGTATTCCCTCTGGTGTTTTTACAGCCACAAACAGTAAACTACCCAAAGCTCTAAGGAATGCAGCTAACAGCATGTGTTATGTTTCATCACAACAATCACAGAGAATATAAATTAGCCAAGTCATCTATGTCATTTATCTGCGTAATTGGACTTCCCAAAAGGAAGTATTTTCCCTTTCTCTCTTTTAAGTTTGCAGCACACCTCCTGATTTGGGAATACAAACATGAGGCTGCCTAAAAAGGGCTCCGAGAGCTTTTCTGCCCCGTGGCTCCCCAGCAGGGAGGTGTTTCTGCAAGTCAAGGCGACCTCCTTTGATCAAGTCAGTCTCCTACACGGAATGGACCCTTCTTGTCCTCTGTTCTTCCCTTATTTTACTTCAGCTCTTTGCTAATGTAAAAAGACAGTACACGAGAAGATAATGCACCAAAAGCAGTAGAAATAATGTATTAGCAGGCCGGGACATAACTGAAAACAAACAATACAGAGTAGTACAATGTCAGAAACGTAATATTTGTGACAGTCTTAGAGTAGCTAATGCCAATGTTTTTACACTCAAACATCTACATTTATGGTTCTGATCCCAATCTCATATTTTCACACACAAGAGCCTCTTCAGATCTGCATTTCGATTTGTATTCAGATCCTTTAAATCCAGTTTTGTTTAAGGCACCGATGCTATTTGGTAGGCTGGCGCAGGCTCCCAGGAAGCGCCCACGCCTCTCGCTGCCCGCTCTGCCACGCAGTGGCCCCGGCAAGAGGGAGCAGCCACCAGCAGCCAGTCGCAGAGCCGCACACCCACTCAGCTCCCCTAGCCTTAGCCCTGCCCAGTCAACGCCACCAGCACCTGCTGACTGACACCAGCTCTGCAGGACCAGAGACCCGGCAGGCAAATTGAAAGTCTAAATATTATCCTCATTGCTGTCCCTGAGAGACTTCCATTGACTTCAATAGGATTCTGATTGGGCCCATTTCATGCATCACAGCTTCATTCCCTTTTCTCTTGACAACTAAACCAACATAAGAGCATTTGTGCTGCTCTGCCTGTTCTGACTTGCACTGTGGGTCAACCCTCTTTGGAAATAATGATTCTATCTGACAGTTCCATTCATTCATCTTCCACAGTCTTTGGAACACTTGAGTAACGCTAGGAAGCCTATCCATATGGACAGAGCAAGAGATTAATTGTCTGTTTTATATATACGTATGCATATACAGGTATATCTTACACACGCCTAGATTTTGTGCAGCTAAGTCTAAGGAATTACAGTTGATGTATGAAGGGCATTACCTCACATTGGAGCCACTACAAGACCACAGAAAAACTTGCCATGGTGGTTCTCTGCTCTTACTTTGCTGTCCTCTAAGATTACCAAAAAAACCAAATACTACATTGTTTCTTGCTATGCTACAGGACCTACTTGAAAGCCAGAGAGAGATGGAGTTGAGGGATCTTTTCAGCATGGTGGGAACTGTGGTCTTGACTCTTGTCATACAAGTTATTCATTAATGAGACTATAGAGTGGTTTGCAATAGACTTGCCTATTGACTGATTCATTTCTGTTTCTTTTATTTCTCTGTTTTTCTAAGACAGTAATCACAGTGGAAATAAATAACAGGGCAGAGAGTTCTGCAGTTATTACCTGGCCACACTCTGCCAAACACCTGTCATGCTACTGCACGTGGTCAGAGACAGAGGAGAGAAGAGGGATAGATATCAGTAAAAGCATGGAAAAGAAAATGCATAGTCATGACAAGAATGTTCCAAAAAAGAATTTCCTGTTGCTCGGAACACCGGAGTCACCAGTACTTGTTGGAAAAGGCTTCTTCCTGCTGCAAAGGAGATACATAAGAACCCTAAGAGGCAGCTGCTCATCTCAACTGGACATCTCAGGAGGAAGTGCAGCCCTACAGAAGTCATAGTATTTCCTAGCTCTCCAGAGAGACTGTCCACATAAAATTTCCACATTTTTGCTACAATCAGGACCATTTTCTGAATAAATTCCTCCAGAATGAGATGCTGTGCAAGGATACAACTTCACATCTTTCTGATAAACATCATTGTTAGCAGCATCTCAAGCAAAGATCATGGCAAATTTGAGTAAGGCTCTGGAGGAAAGAGCTTAATATGTACTCAGATTTGTTTTTCTTAACATTAACATTTCTATAAGCCATAAGTGCTAACCTTTAACACTCTCCTTCTAACATCCAAGGTCTGTTAATGAATTTTTACAACCACATCATCAGTTCTTTGCATAAATCATGCTATTTACTGCTGTATTTTTGAAAGCTGAAAAAGAAAAATGCTATAATCAACTGTCAAAACAGCCCATACAAAGTTTTCAGGTTTCACAGTAAGCCAAATGCCTGAGTCCAGCCTCTAAATTACTACAGAATAACTCCACAGCAGTTATCAGTGATCAGATTAAGGTAATTCAGCAACAACTACTGGCAACTTGCCAGATGAAGGTGGTAGCTCAAATGCAATGGAAAATGTCTTATCTATACACAGCACTGGAGTCTTTTACAGTAGAAGATGAGTGCGTAAGAGAATAAAGAAAAGCTTGGGTTGACATCCCATTTCAGAAACAATTATAACTGAGAACTTGTGTACAAAAAATAGCTTTAAATCTGTGGTCTAAAGGTGCGGTAGTCATGTCAGAACACTAAATGGCAATGCAGAAATCACTGCATCATTTGGGAACAGCACAAGACAGCCTTGAAAATAGGAAGAAAATAAAATCAACTAGGAAAATCAGCAGGAGTCATAAGTCAGGGGCTGATATTTGCCACTGAGGCTGGCAGATAAACAAGGATATATCAGGAACCAGGATTTCAAACAAGGAATCAAACAGAGATGCCAAATAAGAACGCAGAAAACAGCACAGCAGATGGAGATAAACAAAATGACCATTCACTGGAGAGAAAGTGCCTGAGAATTACTACTTATTCACTGAAATATGGCAGCAGTTGCAGAATCCTGGCTGTATATGTAGTTAGCAAAGCCTGGTCCTTCCCAGGGCAGCATGAGCCAGCTCTGGGGAAAGGCAAAAAAGACATGGGGGGCATGTTCTGACATTCCTGCCCAGGGGCAAGTACTTCCCTGGCTTCAGAAGTCCTGGCGTCCCTGTGGTTTCAGGGAGATTTGGTGCCAAATTCTTCCTTCAGTTCCATGCAGAACTTGAGGCTGGCATTTTGATTTTGCCTGATGCATAAACAAATTCTGGAAAATCAAGGAAAATCCAGCCAGGGTCTCAGTGAGCCGAGCCCCATGAGAAGAACACAGACCATTCTGGAGGGAGTCATGCTACAAAAAGAGCAGGCAATCCAGAGGCTGCCCAAGAAATGCAAGGAGCAGAGGTGGTACCAGGGAAAAGGTGCTCAGATGCAGGCAGAGCTGGTCAACAGAGCACTTGTACTTTCCAAGCTTCTGCACCTACAGCAAAATATGTTTTGTTATTTTGCTATAAAAACAAAATCTATCTTTATCTACCTTCTATGATAAAAAAAGGTCAACAGGATGTTCCTTATACCTCTGCTGGCTTTGCTGGTGTTCAGCTATAAGAAATGACAACTCCCTGGTTCCTCCATGCTCTCCAGGCCTTCCCTACCAGCCTCTGGGCTGGTAACAGAGGCACAGTAGGGAAAAGAGGGATGAGGGGATTGGAGACTGTCCTTGCAGAACCGTGGCCCACACATAGCCACACTTGGAGCCTGAACTGTTTCCTTGCAAAACACAGCTCTCCCACACACCCCGGACAGTCCAGTCTGCCCTTACACCACAGTAATGGAGCTTAGCTACCACTGTATGGGACAGCACCAACCTCACAAGGAGCAGAACTAGTAAGACATGTGAGAGGTTGAGAGATAAGCCCTGCAAGCAGGACGGGGCCTCCTATCACCACTATGATGTGGGTGAACCACCCACTATCTCGGCAGGGACACACAAGCATTGTGGCTCAGAGGAGAGAGGTCTACCAGGTGTCCTCATCTGTGGGGCTCCTGCCCAAAAGAGGAGCCTTCTCTGCAGGTTGTCCAAGAGGGAGGCACAAACAGCTCCAGGCACTTCTCCCATCTCCCAGCAGGCAGAGTTTCTAAGAGCAGCAGGTTGTGAGGCAAAACCTGCCCTTAAGGAGCTACAGCTGAAAACACAGGACATATCCCTAGCAGAGCAGCAGATCGCTGTACCACAGACAACGCTTGGGTGATTAATTTGACCAACGCATTTTGAAAGTCAGGAAGATGATGGCTGATACTGACCCCCAGAATAACTCCTAAAGCAGCAGATGAAGCTCACTAAACACCCTCCTGTCCCCAGGGCATCAGGGAAATGTGTCATATCATCGTGTGGCCTTCTACCAGCTTGATTCTTGCGGTGCTTCCTAGGTCTCTCCATCAGCTCTGAGGTACCTTGTCTAAAGACAGATGGGAAAGCTCAAAGACTTACAAAGACCCAAGGCACAAATACATCAACTCAACACACAGGAAAGAAAGGGACTCCCTGTACTGCAGTGTCTACCAAAAACTGACGTTATTTTACTAGCCAGTCAACTGCTAACAGCAGTGCTGTACTTCTCCTGCTTCATTTCCAGTACACTGTTTTCATCTCATTGACTCTTGGGGTATTCTATAACCCAGCTAAAAACATCTCTCCTCCTCCTTAACAGCATGTTTGTAAATGCCCCCTCCATCTTCAATCAGTTGCTAATTTTAACAGCCATTACTTAATTCTGCAAAACATTTTAGGGCACAAATGCACACTATTACATCCCATCACAGCAAGTTATCTCCTGTGTTTACAGGATTGCTGAGGTTGGCAGCACTTCTGGAGACAAAGCTCCAGCTCAAGCAGGGCCACTCAGAGCAAGGTGCCCAGGACCACGTCCAGCCACATGCTCTGCAGAAGATGAACACTCCACAACTTCACTGGGGAACCTGTTCCTGACCTACTCTCACAGACAAAGTTTCTTCTCATATTTAAGTGAAATTTCCTGTGTTTCAATCTGTACCCATTTCTTCCCATTCTTTCACTGGGCACCCCTTAAAAAAGCCCTGCTCTGCCTCCTGCCTCCCTCCCCCACCAGCTATTTGCACCCACTGATAAGATCTCTCCCAGGCCTCCTCTTCTCCAGGCTAAACAGCCCCAGAAACAAAGCACAGAAATAAGAACAAGCCATTTTCACCTTGCAGCAAAGTCCTGCTTCATTTTATGCCCTGTTTTAGCTTTATTGGAAATAGCTCTGCTTTCTTTGAATAAAATTTGATTT
Organism: Eudromia elegans; assembly: GCA_003342815.1. Lineage (NCBI taxonomy): Eukaryota > Metazoa > Chordata > Aves > Tinamiformes > Tinamidae > Eudromia > Eudromia elegans. The sequence goes on along the minus strand of PTEX01000002.1, from coordinate 3,903,675 downwards.
TAACAAGATCGCTGTGCCATATGCATAACTAATCACACGAGGGCCTGTACACTTATTTAAGCACCACTGCTTTCACAACGCGCCCTCAATAAAGCTTAATAGGCCACATACCCTCAGTCTGACAAGCCAGACTTTGATGATTATTTAGAGTTGAGTGGTTTCTTTGTTCTGTCTTCGAAAAGATGTCACAGTCATCACAGCCTGATTGGTACTTTTCATTGAACAGGAGGGAAGTTTGCACTTGTTATGTAGCCATTTACAAAGATTTTTGAAGTATGTAGAATTGGAAATAAAATATAAAGAACAGTAAATTAAAAATGTGAGATAATACAACAATGGAAACAGACACTGAAGAGATTTCTTCAAAGAAGTTCTTGAAGACAAATTTCTGCACTAAATATGAAGCCATTTAAAGATGGTCAGAAAGAAGGATGTAAAAACAGGATTGCACAGATTCTTTTTTTGTCAATAATTAAGTAACCCTTAGTCCATCCAGATTACATAGGTCGCTATTCTCCCCTAATTCAACCCAAAACATGAACAATGCCACAGGACTTGGCCATTCTCCATCATCTCCCTTGTAGGCAGAAATACCGCAGCACACAACCCCAGCACCGGCCGCCAGCTTCATGTCCAGGGCTGCCCGCTCAACCCGCCACTAACCTGGCTGTGACAAAGGCAAACAAGCTGCTGCCAGGGCCCTTCTGCTGCCTGCACTTCTGAGGGGCTTTTCCCTTTCAGCAGCTTCTACCTCAAAAGTCTCTGCCCTTTCACAGTCTTTCTTTGTTGGAGGATGTTTGTTGCTCCAAGGGAAAACTCATAAGTTAAAACATACAATCAGAAAAGCTGCAAAACTGAACTGTGCACAACAGCAGTACTTAATACCTAAAAAGAGGACAATGACAGCAAATATGCAAATTGTCCTATGTTTTCAAATTTTAAATGACTGGCAAGAAACCACTGAAGTTCCAGCAACAATTTCATAAACTACAATAATGTCAGGAACTTGTGGGATTTAAGAACATTCCTACAAAAGTGCTCATAAGAAAACTCCAAGATCCCTATGGATGGGCAGGAATGCTACTAAACGAGGACAAATGAAACCACCAGGACAATTTAAATGACCATAAAACACACTATGCTTGGTGGAAGCTCCAGGCTACCACAGACCCAACCTGGACACCTCTCCAGGGCCCATGGGATGCTCCTCCATGAGACAGCCTGGGCCACTGCATTGCCTATCACACAGGCAAGAGGTCTAACAGGCACTTTGACAAAAGCAGCCCTTATTTGGGGGGCAAAATTCCCTTAAAAAACTCTTCAAGCTGGCAGCAATAGCCCAGGGACTGTTTTCCATCTAACTAAGGACAAGTTTCTTCTGAATCGGGCAGTTAAACAGGGTGGAATAAAGTTCCCCTTCAGAAGGAACAGATTCACCCGGGGCAACTGCAGCTATTAGGCCAGAACAAGGAGAAAAACCACAAAATATCACACTAAAAAAACAGCACTATAAGGCTTATTCCTTCAAAAAATCTGAAACCCCAGGCATTTACAACCAGAGCAGAGCAAACTATAAACATTTGATTATATGAAAACTTGTAGTATTTAAATTATTGAAACAGAGTTTTAGAATTGATACAGGCTACCAGCTGAGAATAAATCTATGACCCTTGAAATAAAATGATAACATAAATTAAAAAAACACGCCTCAAATGCAAGAGAGACAACCACATCCCTCAGAACTGTCATTTCCCCCCCCCAAATATTCAGGTAGTCGTCGCCCAGATGTACGGCATGGGAGTTGTATCAGATCTAGCCAAAGGGAATGTAATTATAACTATTTTTATACATCATAAGTCTCCTCTTTGATTTTAAGAATGCTGATAAAGTACTTCAAAGAGATACAAGCAGTCATACTCATCCTCCCTTCTCAACATAGTATGTATTCCAAGAGCTGCAGAAGGACAGAAAATCAGCATATATTTAGCTGTCATTTATATTTCTATATCTGTATAGGATTACGGAAGGTTCTCCTTCTAAGAAATATGAAAGTACCAAGAATAAAAATGCAAAATCAACAACTAGCATCTGTTCAACTAATGTTACCTAAAGAGTCCATTTCCCAGAGGGATTAACAGCAACTGCACAACATAGATCAATATTGATATACTCAAATTATCCAGATGCATGCCAAGAATCATTTGCTGCTCCTGAAGATAAATTTTAAGACTTAATAAATGTAATTCCTCATTACAGAGTAAAGATATATGGTATGGATATGTCTTCCTTGCCTCTCTAAAAGAAAGAATGTGAATGCTAATATGACTCTCCCTGAGCTTTTAAACATTACTTACTTTCAAAGAAACTACAAAGGATTCATCCAATTATCTCAATTTTTTCTTTAATCTTCCCATACATATCAAAAAATCTCACAGATTAGGTAACAAAAAAATGGAGGTGCTAAAATCTAGCAGAGATCAAAACCTGGCCTGCCCGTATCCTATAAGCAGTCCATCCGAACATGCACATCGTAACGTGTCTTTTCACAATTAGGTCCACTCAGCTAAAGTCAATGATCCAGGAATCAGAGGCAATTAGGTAGCACTCTTGTAGAAAGACTTTAGTTTAAGAATCATCCTATCAATTTTCTACTTGCGAACTACTAAAATAATGATGCAGAAGTGCACTGCACTGTTGTTTTACCAAAGGATGGTGATGCTTTATAATTTGAAGAGCAAATTAATTACAGAAGAGCAAAAACAAGTCAGTATTCAAATTAACTAAATTTTGTTATCTGGAATTTTTTGCTCCTATTTAATTATAGCTAAATTGTATCTTTACTAAATTAAACCTAAGCCCAATTAGTTCTCCAATTCTTGCTTCAAGAATAAATACTATTTCCCTTCTAGGAGCACTAAAGTACAGAAACTACTGGAAATTATATCTTTTAAAAAGTGTTGACTACCCATTTTAATTAAAACTGCTCATCACCAGCATATCACCTGAGGGGTTGCCGGGAATTTTTCTGTTCCGAGAAGCATCCTGGAGCAAGCGACTGCATTTCACTTGGAGCAAGTCAGCACCTTGGTTTCCTCAGGTGACCTGTGCATTCCTCCCAGGAGATGCCCATTCTGTACCTCAGCGCATGGGGCTGGAGGTGATTCCGGCTGTGCCCTCTTGCTGCTTGGCCAGGGCCACATGTGCATAACCTGCTGAGGAGCTAACAAGCAGCCCCACATGGGATTACAGGCACTGCAAAGGAAAGGGCAAGGGTGGGGATGTGCTCTGTCATTATTTTAGTGTTTTAAAATTAATGGAAATATCTGGATACGTCTGGATGCACAAAAGAGCTTCAACAGCCACTCTCCAAGATGCAAAACTAAAACTGAGACTAAAGCTATTGAATTAGTTTTAAATTGTAGTGTTTGGTGCAAAAGAGAAGTAAATATACTTCGAATAATACAGGTCATCTTCCCTTGTCCAGGAAATGGAGACAGGTCATAGAAAACACCTCAGAAGAGAGGTGAGGGAAATTTCGAACAGGATTTGAGAAAAATCCCTAGGCTTTATAATGAGCAGAAACAATCCTTATGTGGTTACACCATAGAGCCTTTTTTAAAAAAGAAATTCAGCTTCTGTATGTTGGGTCTAACCTTGAAATCGTTAAAATTCCCTTTTCATCAGCAAGAAGCAGAAACATCCCAGCAGCCTGTAGAGCAGCCTGTTTCCATGCCCCTGTTTCCAACTTGCTCCAAAGTGCCCTTTCCATCTCAAACCCTAGAACTTGCTGCCTTAAAAATATACATAGCTCTGCTAATTAAGTTATGAAAAGGAATTTAAAAGCAGAACTGTCAAAGACAGACTAAAAACTTAGAAGCTTTCCCCTTCCTCAAAGCCTAGAGTTGCAAAAATTACTGTTATATCCTGGAAAGGCTGCAAGACACAAACTGTTTCTACTCAGGCATCTTCTGGCACAGAGTTACCTGTCACTGTTTTTAAATCAAGTTAAACCAGGCATAGAGGTGTGTCCAAAGCCCAAGCAGGCACAGGGAGAGTATCTCAGGCCCTGGTGCTTGGTCAGGACCAGGGTTCAGCTCCAGCCTTGCTCTGGCACCTGCACCTCCCATTGCCATCTGCACCTCCCATTGCCATCTGCACCCACGAGATGGAGGTGCACACAGAGCAGGCTGTACCACCAGGCCCAGGGCTCTGCTAAAAAAGTTTCTTTTGGAAAACCCATGCTGGGAAGCCCTTCATCCATGTTAGCTGTCAAAAGGACTGTATGGATGGCATGTACGGTAAGTGACACGCGCTCCTGAACCTGTTTGCCTAATGAGTGCAAGCACTGGGATTTTTTTTTTGACAACTTGAGACTTGCATCTTTAAGCCTCCCCCCAGAAGCCAACAAACCAAAACAAGTATTTGCATTTGGTTGTTTTCTAAAATCTCCGGAGTTTTGACCATATAACTTTGAAAGAGACTGTTTTATTTAGATACATGGGACATTAAAAAATATAGCTGCTGCCTTAATGTGTTGATTAGTGCCTACACTTACTCTTCCCTGCTTAGCATCTGACAAGCTGCCTTCCACAGAGGCAGCTCCTCACTGTGCAGCCACCTGTGTGCCTGGTCCCTCCATCAACAGCCTGCACTGCCTCCCTCCGCTGCTCAGCTCAGCAGGTATTGGAAAAGTTTTCATACAAGTGCAAAATCCAGAGGCCCTTTCCAGGCCAACTAGAAGCAGCAGGATGCCATTTATGCAGCAGGATGAAGAGGCCCTACCTCCCCTAGCAGGAGCAAGAACGCCCTCCACAGTAACCCTGGATTAACAGCAAACTGTACTATTCAAAAACTGACAGCTTTGGAAGCAGCAACCATTAATTACTTTTGTGAATTTATCTTTTAAACACCACACTCGAGTGCCTACAGATTCTCCCGATTAAATAATTCAAAATGTTTGCACTACTTAACATGTTCGAAGGGGAGAGAAAACTATGTTAAACACTCTGGATTCACAAGCAAGCACCTCATTAACATGCCTTGATATCAAATATTTATTATCTTCACCACCTAATGAGCTCATTCAAGACAAGTGTGAGAAAACCCCATCTTGCATTAGACAGCAATGTTTTATTGATGTGCACTGTAATATTCACTTTAGGCCACACCAAAATATAAACATACAATTAATATTTCATTAATAAGTATGATTTATTTCTCCATCTGGTGCAGGCCTATTTCTTTGGAAAAAGACAAAATTGAGGTCATGTGCTGTAATGCTACTGCACATACACTACTCTGAGCAGGCAGCAATCAATATTCAGTTACTACAAGCCTCTGTTCCTGCCCAGGTTTGCTCAGGCAAGTGCACTCCTAGCCTTCCCCAGGAGCCACAAGCTGCTGCTTTTGCAGGTCACACTCTCCCTTCTGAACATGCGAGGTGAACACTCACTCTGCCCAAGTCACAGCCACCTCACACAGCTGGATCTCCTCCTCCGTCACCCTTCTGGGCAGCACACTGCCCTGGAAGCACAGACACTCTGGAGCAATAAACCTTCTTCCCTCCTTAGGGAAGATAGCGAGGAGACAGAAGAGTGCATGGCTCCAAAGGACAGTGCCAATGGGAAGAGTGGAGTGGATTAAAAGACACTGCAGCCACTTGCTCAGCATACAGTGAGGAGAGAAAGGATGCGAAGGAGCTGGGGAGATGCTGGACCATCCAAGTTAATGACACAGCTACTGCAACCATCACGCAATTCAATATTTACAGGCTCCTATCTGTGCTGTGGATGTCAGCTCTTGCAAGAGCAAGTAGATACCTCATGTGTCAGCAGAACTACTGGCCGTTCTTGATGGTCAGCACAATGCCCCAGCACTGCAAGAACAGAATAACACAGAATAACGGAAGATCTTGTGCATATGCACAGAGGTTCCTCTCTCCCCACAAAATGCACTGGCCAGGATTGCTATCCTAGCCTGCTTTTATTGGCAGCAGAGTAACTAGCATTCAGCAAAAATACTAACACAAAAGAAAATATTGGCCAATCCATTTCTGGAGCGAAGCCAGCTACAAGCATGTATCTGACAGAAGACGAACCTGAAACACATGCCAACCCTTGAAAGAATCATTTACTGCCAGACAGTCACACACATTTGCAAAAGCAGCTGGCACTCCACCCACCTCATTTTGGAGGCCCAGTTCTTGTCACTGCTAAAGGAGAAAAAAACGGTGTAGGTTGATGCCTTGCTGCCCATAGTTCTGAGCCAATGTGATTAGACATTTCAGTGCAAGGCAAGTCCAGGGCAGAGCTATGTACAAGGCTCACTGTGCAGAGCCATTCCAGGAAGGTGAAACTCCTTTAAATAGATGAGCAATGACCATCACTTCATAGATGAGGGCAAATTTTAGTCATCCTCATTGCACTGTACATTAAATATGAACAAGAAACTGCTGTGAATAAATATTAAGTTTATAAGGATTTGACAGTGCCTAATGAATAATATATTGGTGCTTAGCTTCAGGAAAGACTGACTGCTAGACCAGGAGATTAAACACCCAAATCCCCTAAATTGACATTACACAACATGGCAGGTGAAAAATTTAACAGACATCTTCAGAGCTCCATGCTTGTTAAGCAAACTCTTCTTCATTGCCAAGTTCCTGGTGCAGCTTTAAAAGTAAATGGGTAGATGCATTAAGGTTTCAAAATTGCACTGCTCTGCATCATTTCAGTTGTTTTGTTCTGCTTTTTTAGGATGCTCATTTGGTCCAGAAGGTTGGATTTCCTGCTGGCTGCTGGGCATGAGAACACCACAAGGAGGCTTATTCAACTGCAGTGAAAATTTTTAGATCAGAGACTTATCTGTTCAGGCTGATTAATAAATTTTTGACTTCTCTCCTGTTTCTTATAGGAGACATCTGCTTTTAACTAACTTATACAGAAGCTGTGCAAGTAAAAACTGTGCATGGTCTCTCTTTTGACCTTTTTAGAGACACACTGTGGCCTTACTGCTGCTGCTGTTTTGAAATGCACTGAACACAGGTACACATGTGAGGGACAACAGCATAATTTTCGTTACCAGAAAAACTTAGCCCAATTCATGTGAAGTATTGTCTTGACAGCAACAGCAGGTCCAAACAAGGACAATGCTAACTACTCACAAAGATTTACATGCGATTTCTCTGCATCCTTCATGTAAAGCAATTCTGTCTTCTTGAGCTAACCAGAGTGCAGCTTAACACCACCAAGGGCCTTACCAACTCCATTAGCATCCATCAGAAAAAAACCACACCAGAATCTAGGCCATTACTCATTTAGTTTAGACACAGGTAAAAGGAAGAGAGGAAAAAATAAAGAAAGCAGATAGAAGGTTTTGACAGGATAAAAGCCTCCTGCTTTGAAAATGTGTTTGCTTCACCTTGATGCTTATTTCTGATAAATGTCCCAGCTCCACCTCAGGATGTATCTGGCAGCAGGACCATTATCCTGTGACAAGGTCCTATTCTATAGGCATTATCTTTGCAGAGCCAATATGATCAATTTAAAAACACCCGGATGCACAATTTGCCTCAATGAACCTGACATAAACATAAAATACACTCATCTTCAAACCAGGGCACACAATGCAGGAACAGCAATACTCAGCTCTTACAAAACGGAGGATAATTAACAGGCTATTTTATTGGGTTACTGCATTCTAACAAGCATGACCACAACCCTTTCAAAAAGATCTTTTTCTGTCAGGTACCACAAATACAACCAGTTGTTTCACAACCAATACATTAGAATAAAGCTTTTGACCCCAAGGGTGCCTAATCAAAGAGTTCCTACAGGTTGCAAGAGCACTTAGTTCCTTGCACTGTTTCCAGGGAACTGAATGAGGAAGTTTACTTCATGGAGCAAATTGCAGCTGCAGCCAAACATAGGTCTTTATGCAGGACTAGGGCCTTCCTTCACAAGGCCACTGCCCCACCAGAAAGTCCCTTTGGATCCAAGGGCTCAGAAAAAAACAGAGATTCCATCATGTCGAGATCCTCAAATGTTGCCACTGATTTATGTAGGAGGTTCACAAACAGTCAGCACCAGTTAGAAAGAATCTGCCCCACAGTTCAGTATTCAAGTCAACACTCACTACAACATCCCTTTCATTTTCACATATGCTCATTACAAGCTTCTTTCTTCAAAAGCCAGAAGAAATAAATATTTCTTTGAGGTAAGATTTCGTACAAATAGGCGTGAACTACATCAAAAGCTGCCAGGTAACCCAGTTGCCTGTTGCCAGATCTACTGATGCTGCTCAAACAGCATAACTGTGGTCTTCATATCTTCTTCTCTAAGCTACACACATTTATTGGAAGTCACAAGAAACTCCACCACTAGTGGTAATGGGTTTTGGAGCCACCTCATTTGCACAATTCCTCTAATTGCAGTTTGTTCACAGGTGTCATCTGTTGCAGCTGTAGCATTTGAGTCTGTTAGCAATTCCCAACTTAGCAAGTAGATCACATGAAAAACCCCTAATCACCTGCAGCCACAATACTGACTGCATCTGCATCAGTGTTTCACCATGATAGAAATGAGTTTATTTTAGCAGCATTCTCTCATAAAGGTTTAGCTTCCAGTTTGAAAAAAAAAAAAAAAAAAAAGAGTGGCCTCAACCTGTACCCTGCAGCAAGAACCCCGCCTGGCAACATCTGATTTCACTGATATTTTGATCAACAAGTCCTGAGGGCAGTGGGAAGATGTGACACTGACACTTTGAGCAGCTGGTAGTTTCCATGTTACCTCTCCCATTTCTTTAAAGTCAGGGTGATTTCTGCAATGGAACCACAGCAAAGGAGGATTGGCCTCTCCTCTGGGCTGGCAGCAGCTGCTGATGCTGGGGATATCAGAAGGATCAGAGAGACTCCAAGACAGATGCTGACTCATGGATTCACAGGGAAATTAGGTGCAGCTGGTAGGATCTGAGATGCTCTGCTGGGTCCTACTGCTCTTCCTCCTGCCATCCTCTGCAGGCTTCTCTGAAGAGGTAGCCCAGAAGCTCAAGGTCCTGGGCTTGCCTCCACATCAAAATCGGGCTGAGCCGACAGGAAGCCTTTTCCTAGTATCTCCCACCAGATACAGAAAAGCCTCCTGATGGAGCTCAGCACTGAACACAGATCCTGCCTCATCTCTGCTGCAGCAGCGGTGGGAGACATGAGGCTCTGCATGAGCTGATACATCCACACACGCTGCAGGAGAGGACAGGAGCAACAGCTCCACTCCAGGAGCCCCACCTGCTGCTCATCCCCAAGACCACCCCCCCAGTGGCAGCAGCTGCCAGCTAGAGCTACAGCCATACAACAGGACTGTCACCCTCGCTGCCCCTCCCATGTGTCACACATTCCCACACAGCATGCTCAGAAAGAGGAGCCCCAAGAGCAACCTTTTCACTCTTGGAGCGACCAATGTTGCACGCTGGTCCACTGGAAACAGAGACCCAGCCATCACTGCTGCCAAAGAACAACTCAGAGAAGGTCACCTCAAGCAGGGTCTCCCCTGTGCTGTCTGTCCCGCTAACAGGACAGAGAAGGGCTGCAGGGGAAGACTTGAAGAGGTGCCAAATTCAGGCTGTCATCATAAGTTCTCATTCCTTCTCTTTGGGCTGAGCTTTATCACTTGACAGAACTATTGTTTCCTGCTACCCCAGCAATACCTGCTGGGGGGTGGTAGAACTACCCCAAAACAAAAAAAAAAAAGCAAGCTATAAAAAAAGTAGCATCTTCTGTCTACAAACAACTGCAAATGTCTGAATACTCATCTCAACTCATGATACTTCCAGATATTTTAATCTCATCCCTTCTGCCTCCACCTCTCCTCCACTCAAGTTAAACAACATGTGACAAAATGTTACATCAAGTAAAGAAAAGAAGAATCAATTGCTTCCCATATTGCTACAGAGCAGTTTAACTTCATCAATTTAGACTGACTTATTCCTGCTCGTCACAAGTGCTGGAGGAAGCAGTATCAAGCCCTAAGGCTTCTTAATGATTTTTTTGCATGAGCTTCGCTAATGTGACCAAGGTGAACGAGCTGGACTAAGTCACACAGGCAGCCCAGGTAGCTTCCAGAAAAACTTTCCTGCTGTTTCTTCCACAAGGTTCCTCTAGGGACAGATGCAGCCAAATTGGCAGCTGCAAAGCCTGGACACATTCACAGTCCTAAGGGAAAACTAACAACTACTGTACATCAGCCCTACTCTTCTCTAGCAATATTTGCTGTAGGCAGTGGTACAAAGGTGAACACTTCAGAGATTTAGTAGATAGAGGGAAAGAGCTGAACATTAAACCTTTGACAAAGGAATAAAGAATCAAGGGGTAAAAGAATGATAAAGGACTATTTTTGTCTTGGAAAAGGTCAGTGTGAAAGTTAAATTAAAATCAGTAACTGCAGTTCAGAACAGCCTTTGGACTCCTCAAGAAAGGGTTATTCAGTGCAGTGTCAAAGGACGCATACGCTTACCGGGAACCGAGGTCATCCCTCCCGCAAGACTTCTCCAGGATAAACCCGACACAGTGCCTCAATGCACATACTGACATTGAGAGGCACCTGGTAAACTGCTTCGGGCTGTGCACACATCCTTCAGGCAGCACTTCTGCTGCCTGGCCTCTTCCAGGCAAGAACTTTTCCTTTCCCATCAAAGAGAACCAAAAGGAGCAAACAAGGGCGAGCTCCAAATTAAAAACATCATGAGTACTGATTTTCTGTATGGCACATCAGTGAAGAGCCATAAATGTGACAAAAAACAATTTATACTGCTAACAGTTTAGCATACTCAACTATTAGTGGGCTTCCAAAGCCCAATTTAAAACTAGCACAGGCCCAAGAAAGCATTCTGCACAGAAATCCACTGCAGAAGGGTTACCTAGAGCACACCCGAGGCTCCAGGGAGGACATGAAGTGCTGCCACACGAAGGACAGCACATGCAACTCACAGGCAGCAGGAAGAATCAACTCAAGCCTCTAATTTTATCAGCTTAGAAACTTTCCTCCAGAGAAACATTTCAATTGCATAACAAGGGATCAGACTCTGTGGGTCATGTACTGAGCAACATTTACCCACACAAGCAGCACTGCTGCTTTCAGACTCATTCAGAGCACAAGCAAATCAAGAACAAGGTAAGCAGAGCAGCCAGCAGCTTCTGGCAGCACTGGGACCCGACACCCCTTTTCGACTGGGGTAGCAGTATAATAAGTTTCAAGTTAATTCCATTTGCTCTCCTGAGACTGCACACCAGAAAACACTCTCCAGCTTTAGAACTCTGTCATTATTTTGCTATTCTTTGCACAAGAATAATCCTTTCAACATAATTAGTTATTGTTCAGAATAAAGCAATTAAATAAACACTTTTTTGTAAATATTTAAATCAAAACCAAACTTACATGAAATATTTGATAACAGTTGTTTTCAATGCCAAGTCTTTTTCAAAAATTCTTTTTTTAAGAGTTCTGTTTGTTCTCAGATATTCTATACAACATTTCTGCTTACTAATAACATGATGTGCCCAAAAATGCACTAGGAATGATGTCAAGAGTGGACAAAGAGACCACTTCCACAAACAGCAGGTGGGTAACTGCACAGACCTGTGCAGACAGAGGGAAAACTGTAAAACACTAGTTTGCTCAGTGCCACTTGTACACAAAGGCTTCACTGCCTTGGATAAGGAACCCAGGAGCTGTCTGGTCAGCCAGACATAATTAATACTAAATACACAATTTAATAGCAATCTACTCAAATGCAGCACCTAGCCACCCTCTTTATCAACGACGAGCTTGGCTCTCACATCTAAATGCTTAAGTTGACATGAAATAAAACCAAATCATCTTGATCTTTTTGAGGTCTTTCCCTCCATCTATTATTTTTATTGGGTCCCAATTTCGCCTCACATCATACTTATCAGACTTCGCTACATGCTGGGCTTTCTGCTGAAGGTCAAGACATTGGGTATCTTACTGCTAGTTCCAGGACTGCAAAATCTCATCTGGAAGGCATCTAAGTTACATTTGGAAGAAAGATCACCCTTCCCCATCCTTTGTCTTGATGGGACCTTCCCATTTGCACAAGGTTAAGATGGAAGCAGTCCTGGCAGAAGCAATGTGGAAAATGTGACCCATGTGGTATCTATTTTAAGGCAGAAGTTAAGAGCAGGAATGTTTCCTCAGTGTTTTAAACTCAGTCTGTGACCTCCAGCTTGGATTTCCTTCCCTTTTGTGTATGTCTTTCAACTTTGTTTGAAATTTAACAATTATGAGAATTTAAACCCCCTGGAGAAGCACATCACTATGCAGCCTCATCACTACACAGCTAAGATTAGGAGATCCTGTGACAAGAGCGATCTGCAAATCACATCCAAGCTCTACACAAAATTAAATATTACAAGAACTTTTATAGTTGTCATTCCAAGTCCAGATTAACAAAAATAAAATAAAAAATGCACAACAGTTCTCAAAGACCTGAATATTTTCAATCTTTTGTACCAGCAATATCAAAAGACTCTTGCAGAAGCTTGTCTTTATATTCCCTGTGTTAAACTTCCCCGTGCTGCCCAAGTTGGCCAGCAAAACCACAAGCAGTTACTACATCAGGTTGCTCTTGTGTCAGGCCAGATTTAGACCTCACCACACCAGGCACCCCACAGTCCCCAGGAGCAACAATGGGTTCAGTAGCTCCTGTTTACGACAAGTTCACTCCAGTCTCCACTTAACTTTGGTTACCGCTTTCTTAGCTAATTAGCACCTCATGCAGTCTTATGGCTTAGAGATTTCAAAGCTGTTATTTTAATTAACCTAAATCATAAAATGCTTTAAGTCGCACGCTCACTTTCACTTTTTCTGGAAGGCAATGTCTTCCTAGAAACAAGCCCATTGCTTCTGCTGCACCTCACAGGCCAGGACCATGAAACAGCAGCTGAACAAAATGGGGCAGAAATGTGTTCAGTTCTACGAGCTGCTATTTGGGCAGCCCTGAAAACTGCAACAAAACCAAACAAAAACTTGCCAGAACATCCAGCAGGCTGCAGGTACGGTGCCCCACGATGTGTCATGGGAATCCAACCCTCCATCTCCACATGCAGCCAGATCTGCACTGAGATGTCCATATCAGAATTTGGCTTTTCCCAGGGTTTGGCTTGGAAGTCACACATGCCTCCCAGAAGCAATGCAAGGAGCCAGGATGTTCACCTGGCCACTGGCACAAGCACATATGGGTCAGGGGCAAAGCCAGGGGATTTCAGACCTGCCAAAGGTGAGACCTGCTATGGAGAGACCAATCAAATCACCATGTTCCTTTCAGAACCAACAGGGCAGCATTTTTGAAAGAAACATCCCCAAAAATCTTCTAACTTGATCTGCTTGGCACAACAAAATCCTGTCAATTGAGAACAAATCAATTAGTCTTTAGCCACGTTTTACCAAAGTCTACGAAATCTCACATGTGTTCCAGCATAGACAGGTTTTCATACTCTGTATTTTGTCCATAATCACAGAATGAGGATTCAAAAATTCTACATATATTGACAAGAGTATATTTTATGTATGCAGTTACACTATATCAGCCATGATTTAAGAACAGGCACTTACACAGGAAATCAAACTGTCTCAGCCTCAGAGAGGTTGATGAATTGACATTTCCCTGCTAAACTTCTTTGCACAGGGCCCTTGGATTCCTGGTGCTTTCCTCTTCCTTGGATATGGTTTTAAAATTCCCATTTGGAGCAGTTAGACATACATACTAATAGCACAGTCTCAAACTCAAACCTTTTCCTACAGACACATCCATTGGAAAAAATTTCCCCCTTTTCACTGACAAGACACTAGGTATAAAACTGTGCTAAGGCATTGAAAACGCTGGCTGTATGCTTATAAACTTGCTTGGCAAATTCTCTTTATTGAAAAAAATATGAAAAAATAGTTATCCAGAAGTCACAGTTGTTTGTTAGAAAATTATTTTGTATACTAAGAACTTGCTTATATAAAAGCATTTTGTTTATATAGACAAAAACCTGGTTTCCTAATTAGCACTGGGAGCATTTAAGGAGTGCTAGGCCTGGCCTGCAGTCAGCAGGTTCAGAGATGTCCCTCAAAGGAAATGCCTTTTAACAAAATGAATCCTCATACAGCCGAACAACTTTATCCATAGCTCATCAAAACACCTCAACAATCAAATATTTCTTTTACTGTTCTGCTTAATTAAAATCCAGCTAAGAAACACCTAATGCCACAAAACTTGCATTAGGTATTAATTAGCTGCTGGACAGAATGCAAAGCCTCTGTGCGAAGCAATAAACAGAGCTTCTTGGTCTCCTGGAATTTACTAGAACAATATCCACTGACACTTCTGTTGGTCTATGCCTAGTTGCTGATATTTATCATTTATCTCATGGAAAATAAAAGATGAACATTTTCACAAAGGGATGTATAGAGTACAGAGGCAGTTTGAGGATTACAGTGTCCTAATAGGCAGGGTTCTTGAACAACAGACACATACAGGAATTTTGCTATGCATTTCCTATCCCACCTACTTTCTTACTACTCTAACAGAGGAATTATCAGGGGCTAGTTCCCTGCTTTGCCAAGACAAAGTCCAGTGACCCTCATCAAGATTGTCCTTTTTTCTCTGCAATTGTCTCCTTGTCCTGGATGCTGAGCCTTGGAGGCAAGGCTCACATACTCTGCAGCAAGAGAGTACGTGGCAGAATTCACCAAGCCTCATGAGCAGGGTTCCTCAATGTTACAGCAAGCTTAAAAATAATCCATCTTGGGATTTTAGCCATTCATCTTCATGAAGGGTAGGATTTCATTTGCCCTCTTCAGTCTTATTCTCCCTTACACTGTTTTTATTAGCTCCCCAACCACCCTCTGATGCACGTAGAAAAGAACATCCCAGAAGAGATCCTGGAAATACAATATCCACATACCAACATTTAATAAATGGGATCTATGCTAATAAGGTTAGATTTTAAAGAGGAAAAAAAAGCCCAAGGAAAAATCTGAAGAAAAATACATTCAAAGTTTCCGGAATAGCATGGTAAATTCTAGCTTAAACTTTTTGTCCTGAAGGGTGTAGGACATAATAATACTAATACATAAAGAACAGACTTAACTCACTTCTTGCAGCAGAGAAGTTATGGCTTGCCAAGTGTCTATATGACTTCCTGCAGTATGAGTTGTGCCACTCCTAGGATCCCATATATATCCGTAATAGACTCTGTGAAAGAAGAACATCAATGTGAAATCAAGACATGAAAAATGGGTTCATAATCTTATAATCTCTGGGTTCATAAGCACCACTTAAAAGAGTTTATCAACAGTTCAGGGATAAAAATGGATGTAGTTCAAGCTGTTAAAAAGATTGTAGTGGACAGTGCTTCAAGCTGACATTCAATACAGTGCAGGCCAAGCTTAAGTACCACCATGTTCCAGATAAATTATTATCTAAAGAAAGTAACACTGACTGCCATAAACAGAGAAGAGAGAGACATATTCCTGTTCAACTCACCCTGGAACACACTTAAGTTTTGAAATTCATTGCATAGGCACAGCGCCTTAACTCTCCAACTAAGAACTGACATGTCACATAAATTGCAGGTATAGGAATGAACTTATGAATATATTATTTCAAAGAATATAAAAGTGCAAATTCATTTGCATATTTAAATATGAACTTGTTTTAACTGCACATACTTAATCCTATCCAGCAGACAAACACATACACAAAAACCCAAAATGCTGACTTCTAAACAATAGAAAATTAGGTCAAGTCATCTCTTCCTAAATTAGTCTAACATTTTGGACTCACTTGACTAAGTCTACTCACCAGTAACATGAATGAGAGCAGAAAGTTATCTCAGAGCTCCACAGTACTCAGAAAACAGCCAAGCCACATGTTGGTTATTCACATCATGCCCCATTTCTGCAGCTCCTCTAGAGCATGCTTCGTTCTGCATTCATTACTACAGTATGCTAAACATGTAGGATAAAAAAAAATAGCTCTGAACTGCTGCATAAATCTGACACAAATGAAAAGCCAAGTGTTCACTGCCCATCAATGTAGCAGACAGCCAGCATGCAGAGTTTGAAGAATTACGATATTTGAAAGAAATACCAGGACACACTCAGAGCCTTCAGCACCCTCCATAACCAAAAATGAATGGTAATGAAGCCTAGGGGGAAGAGGGAGGGAGTAGTTGAAAGCAACAGCTTAAGCATGTGGGCTCTCCATGTTTTCATGTCAAGGAGATTCAGTAAAATAAGGAAGTGCAGTTTTATGCCCAAGATATGAACTACAAAGACATGAGATATTCTGCTGTCATTCTATAACCTTAAATGCCTTCAGCTTAAGTCTTATCCATTGTGTTCACCAGAACAAATGTCCAACCCTTGAAATGCTTCTGAGTTATTAAATGAATTATCACAAACAACATTAGGGTACTACGACACTGTAGAAACAGAGACATGGTCTCAAGAAGTGAAATGGATCAACAGGCTGTTGAATCAGCCATGACAGTTGTAAAATAAAATGACTTCAGAAAAAAAAAATATGACCCAAGCCACACCTGCAGATTGAAAACACACAGAAATAGAAAAAATAGAAAGCATCCAATTCCCAGAAAAAAAATACCTCCAGCACCTCAGGTAGCCGAGTACCACATGCTCTATGCAGAAAGCAAGGCTTAGCTGGGCAAGTATTCCCAGCTCCAGAGGCTGCTCACGTGGAGTCCAGCTAAGCATGCTTGAGGCACAACCTGCATCCTCCAGCACCCGACCCCTGGAGTGCAAACATTCTGGAGAGGGACAGAAGTCTGCGTTTCCAGCCTCACCACGTGCAGTGGGAGCAGCCAGGTGGCACCATGCCCACCACCCCTCCCAGCATGCTGAGCCCGCAGCGCAGCTGGGGCCATGACCACAGCCACCTAACCAGCAGAGACGAGCAAGGGAGGACAGGCAAGCTCAGCATCAGCGCCTTGCAGCATCCCAGAGCAGGCGATCAAATTATCAAATTGCTCCTTCTGCCAGAGAAAGTTGTTAAGTGACAGGCCAGGACACTGCCTGCTGGGCTGGAAATTGTCACAACTTCAGCCAAGCGGGGCATTTCCAAACAAGCTCCTGTCAGAAGGAAGCGGGTGGGATGTTTTTCTCCCTGAAGTTTAGAATTGGACTTTGAAAGGGTAAGAAGCTTGCTAAGAGGCAGGGCTGCAGCTTGGCAGGCAAGTCCGAGGCTGCTCCATATGGGCCACCCGATTGGGGATGTGCAGGCAGGCAAGGGGACCAGCTGCTACCCCCACCACCAGCACCACTTCCCTACATTTCATTAGGCCCAATTTTCTTTCCAGTGCTTTATAACTTGACATCTTCAATTACCTGACACTCAAAGCAGCATTGGCCTGTCAGCATACACAGAAACTGTCCCCCCTCTCCCTTAAAGGCAATGCTCCAATTAGGGCACAAACCATATTCAAGTACAAGAAATGTTGCTGTATTGTTATTCTCACATGGGGTTCTCAGGAAAAAAGACTGGCTCTGATTTGCATTGTCATTGATGCATTTCCAATTGATACTACCATGTGCTCTTAAGACACACATGAATGACAGAGCCAGAAACATTGGGCTTCAGAGCATCTTGCATCTGGAGCATCAGGTACTGCAGCTCAACCAAAGCCCCAGCTGTGGCACCACCTCTGCTCTCAGAACCATGAACTTTGTTTTGAGACAGGAACAGTGTCACTTCCAGCACATGATGCTAGCAATTCAAGGGCTGTTTATTACTGGGATATTTTTCCCAGAGAATTTTTCAACTTCCTGGGAACAACGCTAGTTACTACCAATTTCATACTTTCCTCCATATAAAATACTAACCAGAACAAGGATAAAGAACCTTGCAAAACAACTTAAGGTCACACAAGATAACCATGATCAAAGAGGCACAGCTGATTCCTACCCCATAATATACATCAGAAAAGCACAGCACACCTGAATGTAGAACCTCCTACACTCCCACCTACCTTCAAACCAATGTACAAGTGTCCAGCCATGGATCCCATGGGACTTCCTGGGGCCTGAGCAAAACTAGCTGGGAAGAACTGGGACCAAAATGATGCTCCTGCTCTAAAGCAGCGATGACTCATCCAGCTCCTTTCAAATGGGAGCTGAAGAGGGTCCTTGCAAAAGAGCAGTTAGGTTATGAATATGGAACAGCCTACAAAAACAGACACTAGAGGAGCTCTGATGCGCACATCTTACATTTGATCTTTAGCACCTTGCATCTAAGGAGCTATAAAATGTATCTGTGCTCTTACAGACTGCAAATTGCCTGATATTCCCTGCAGGTGCACTCTTGAATACACCTTCTCCTGTAGTTCTGTACTTCTGCACCAAAACATTGCCATGTTTCTGTTTGAGATTTCCAATCTACCCATGTTTTTAAAAAGCAAACACATTTTAAGACTATTTCAGCAACAGTTTTTCAGCAATTCATCTGTAGCATTAAGTCTTCTCTTAAGACTAATTCCACAGTACATTCTGTTATGATTTTGAATGAACTATTAATCATAAGGCTTAGAGACTTAACCAGTTGATGGTTTTATGGTTATAGCTATTATTAATCAAGAATTGTTTTGTTGTTGTCTATAACCTACTGTTTCATATTTTCAAACACTTCACACCTAGTTTGTCATGTTCCCAATTGCTTTTGTACTTAGTGCAAAAAAAATAAAAAAAGATTGGGCATGCAAAACAATCAGCATTTGAGTCTGAGCGTAAGCTGAAAAAGAAAGAGTGCTTGCAGGTATTGGATGGATGCTCAAAACAGGGCAGAATTTGAAATCAATTATTTTTCCCCACTCCGCAACAGTTTCCATCTCTGACAGCACCTCTGTTTGTTTAGCATGAGGTGGCTAGTCCACATTCACACTTCACATCCCTGGAGCACAGCCAGGGATTCTTCATGGACACCAGCTCAGCCCGACACCCAGGAGCTCTCTGGAATCCTGAGAACAGAGCAGCCACAAGCACCATTCCCCATCCAATGCTGGCAGCCACAGCAAAGGCCTTACGAACAAGCCCTGGGGTCAGAGAGCAAGAGGTTGGGAAAGCAGCGCTGGGGCCTGACCCCACCCCAGTTCCAAAGACCTCAGCTCCCATGGGTTCTCTAGGATATCATCAAACTCTCCTCCGATTTCCTTATCTGCAATGCTGCTTTTCCCCACACCTGCACTGTCTGCTCTACCTGGAACCTACTCCTCCTCAAACAGCCCCAGAGCATCCCTTGAATGTTAACAATTTTTACATCTGTGGTGCTGATAGACAAAAACCCAACCATGTTCCATTTATGGAGAGGATGTCTTTTGTTAAGACATGAAAAACTCATGTATATTAAACAACTTGTTAGTGGATGGGAAACTTTAGGGCAGGAAAATAAAATTTGTTTGAAAACAGTCTTCCCCTTCCCCCCATGCCATCTGTCAGCTAAGATTTGTTCCTGTCAAGTTCCACACAGCAGCCTTCAAGGAGACAGCGGCAAGTGCTCTGCAAAGGTACCAAGCTGTATTTACTGTGATCACTGATAAATGAATTAAGAGTCTTCTAAAAGTGATGGAAATGGCCTATTTATAGTTGAGAGCATATTTACAAGCCTCAGAGGGAAACTGCAATTACATTTTCTGTTTAAAAAATGTCATTGTCTCCTCTGACCTTTTGTTGCTTTCTCTTGCCCTTCAAATTAAAATGAATTCCCGAGGAACACCAGGCAGGAAGCCTTCCAGCGACAGTGCCAACGTGGGGAGCACCAGTGCTGGCAGCAGCCACCTGCCCACCTGCAGCTGAAGCAAGCAAGAGTCTTTGTGAATGAAAGGGAGCTTGGCTGGAATTTGGGAGCTGCACGAGCTTCCCTGGGCCAGGATACAGCCAATGGCCAAGGTGATGGGCCCGGGAGCCACCAACCACAGTGCTGCTCTGCCTCATACCTGCTCAGTGCCCACCCTGCAAGCAGTGACCACACACTTTTTTTTTCCCTGTTAAAACTGATGTAAGAACCACATGCTTTGCAGTTAGTTCCCCTTGTGATTCCCATGGTCTAAGCAAAGGTCAGCAGACCCACAATCCATCAGCGCGTGCCCTGCGACACCGTATCTGGCTACCCTCCAACACACAGGAAAGGCAGCGCAGAGGCCCATGCCAGCCCCATGCTGCCCACCGAGCCCCCAGTCCCTGTGGGATGGACTCATTTTGAGACCTTCAACCGCCTACAGAGGAGTTTCCACCTTAAAAGGTTCATATTGCATGCTCTGAAGCTCCTCCTTCGGCCTAAAAGCAAGGAACCTGCAACACACACGCAGGAAACTGCTGACCCAGCTGCGAGGGCCACTTTAGTCTTCGCTGCATGGCTTTCCAGTCCTTCCCATCTTTTTTCCCTTCTTACTGTTTCCTTTTCCCTCTGCTTCTCTCCATTTGCAGTGTTTTCAGCAAGCTGTGACTCAGGCAACACAGCTGGGTGCCTGCGCTCCCAGTTCACCAGGAAGCCTCCAAAGCAGCTGTGCGCCTACAAGGCATAATCAAGCCCAGTTTGATTATGATATTTTCAATAAATCACTGGAGATTTAATATGTTTTCAGATGAGTAACAGTTTGTTCCCGCTGAATTTGCAACCTAAAATAATCAAACAGCAGTTTAAAAAACAGGCATGAGCTCACAAGCCCCTTGCATGGGTTCAGCTTCACTCCCTTGTGGCAGAAATGAGGCAATTGCAAATTCAAGTTGCAAACTAAGTTCAAGTCTTATTTAAGCTCTCTATAATCCAGTTCAGTTCTGCACCCTGCAGCGCTGCATCCCAGAACAAGTACCCGTGGATTAGCTGCACAAACACTTCTACTCATTAGTAAGCTTGGGTTAACAAGCTATCGATTCACTTAGAACATGGAGCCCAACTCTCCAGCAGGGATATGCCCATTATTATGGTTGGATCCACAGCTGCTCTGTATCTCAATCTCTCATTTCCACCTGCACATCTTGAGTACAAAATATTATCAGATCTAAACTGCAGAGCAACAGGTAAGAAATGTTAAGAGAGCAGATTAGTCTCTCACTTCCACCGAGGTGATCCCAGAGCCACTTCAACTCTAGCAGAATTGAGGTGCACGTGTCCCACAGATAGCCAGAGCTCCAACAACCGCAGAGTCTCAGGTCTACAAGCCTGACGCATGTACTGTGCTCCCCACAGCAGTTGCCTGCAGCTCCTCTCTCTTCCCAGTTAGTTGTACCCAGACTCCCTCCAAGCAGCCTCCTTCCAAGGTTGCTTTCTGCTGAAGTGCCCATTAAAAGGCTTAAACCAGGTTGCTAGTGATGCCCATGCATTCACTCCCTCGGCTGGGGCACGCAGCTGAGTGTGGCAAAGCACGACCTGCCAGCACAGGGGACAGTGCAGACATCTCCGCCCAGCCCTGATGCAGACAGGGTTTGGCTGGAGAGTTTCCCTTCTGCTTTGCAAAAAGTGGCTTAGCTTCCAGATCAGCACTTTTAATAGAGCTCAAATTAATTTAGCTGTAGCTCAAAAAAACCCACTTTGTTGTTTCAGGCTGTTAACCACAATGTCTTCTAAAATGCAGCATGTTTACTGCTGTTTTGGAAGAGTCATTCTTCCTTTATGAATTTGGCAATGAAAGATTTAAAAGATACCAGCATGAGATTGTTATCACGCGCAAGCCAAAGCTGTCAGGCTTCATTACTTCCAAGACAAAAGTTGCAGGCTAATGTATTAAATGCTTGACTAGAAGCACATCGCTCCAGCAGCAGTGAGTGACACCAGCCGCCACAGCCTGTGTCCATCCCGCAATTCTGAGCATGCATCTCATTGCAAGCTTAGCCCTTCTCATCCTCTCCAAGCAACGCCCTAGGACCTCGCAGGGCTGTCCCAGCACATGCATGTGGCTAGCAGGAACCAGAGGGTGAAGGGACAGACACGCTCAGACCAGAACTGCACTTTCCAGCAGAAGGGTTTCGAGTGGCCTGAAGGACAGAACAGTCCTGAGAGAGCCCCAAAGCAAACGCTGGCACTCGCCAAAGCACAGAAGTGCACAAAACGCTAAAACAAAGTTGAGTTCCTAGAATTATGGTGTTTAAACCTACCGCAACCATGGAAGAGTTTGCACGCTTTCATGTCTCCTCATTAAAAATTTGTCAGAAACTTAGGGTTGCAAAAGGCAAAAGGTCCCATCCCTGGTGCCAAGGCAGATTCCCAAGGCATGGCTGCTACCACTCTAATCACCCCAGAAATTGGGGGGGGAAGTCTCCAGTCCCTCCACCTTCACCCAGCAAGTAGGAAGCTATTGAGACATCTCAAGTGCTCCAACTTCAGACCTCCTCTGCAGGCTCAACTGGGCTGGCAACTGACCTGGGCTTGCTGAATGAGTTCAAGCTGTAGGCCACAGGCTGGGGTAAATTGCAGCCACTACTGACCCCAGATTGCGAGTTCCCACTGTAAGCAGAATTAGACTCAAAAAAATGGCCTCACAAAGTAAAAGTGATAAAATGATGCTTTGTGCTCAATTTTTCAGACACCATTAGGCCTAGTACAATGAACACTGGGGATGGCTCAATACCAATCTTCGCATGGCCTCAAGTACTTGCAATTGCTCTCCCCATTAATGCAAAGATTGCACTGTTCAAGGATCATTCTGCTTAACATTTCCTAATTGACGGCTTTCTTGCTATTTGCCATTTGCATTGATTACATCCACTAAACACAGCTCTGTAATCCTAGCTCATTTGGCAGGCTGGCTGGCAGCAGCCTTGCCTGGCCCAAAGCCACATGTGGGCTCAGTCACAGGGGGCTGCAGCACCACCCCAGGGGACATGACTCCAGCAACAGCCCTCAGAGCATCAGAAAGGAACAGCTGGTGACATAGGTGTTGTAGGCATAAAACATAGGAGATGCCAGAAAACAGGAAAAGGAAGATTGGAAAGAGTTAGGCAGTGTTTTTTTAGAAGAAAGGGAACAATGTTAAATGGAAAAAAAAGACGGTGAAAATCAGGAGTAGGAAGGCAATTAACCAAAGAGTCCAGCTTTTGCAAATACTTAATCAGACATTCTCAACAACAAAACTCCATCTCTACCTGAAACAGAAGTTTTCTACTGACCTCTAGCTAGAAAGTCACTGGTCATCTCTCAGCACTGTTCCCTTTGCTCCCATAGCAATGGTCATGGACCATTTCACATGGTCCACCTCCAGCAGCTAGGACAGCCAGCTCTAATTACCCACCAATGAACCTCTAAGTGCCCAAGAACTTCTTTGCATAAACCACATCTCACCTTGGATAGAGGAGAAGCACAGCATTAGTTTAGCTCCTTCCAAGTTCTTGTCTGCTCTTTTACTTGCAGTTACTTGCTGCGCACACTCTTGCAATGCAAGCATCTGTCATGCCAACAGCAGAGATCCCAAAGTTTTCCTGGGATCTTGCCGCATGCATGAAATACCAAACAGCATCCTTAGATCTAAGTGCCATTAAGTGCTCTGGTGATCTATAGTTACTTTGTCGTCTTTAAGGAGTTATTTAGCAGCTTTTCACTTGGCTCTTCTGCTGAGACAGTTTTCATAATCTACCTGGAGAACGCTGCATACAAGTAATAATCTTGAGCTTATTTGGAAGGGTTTAAGAATCATAAAAACTTACCCTACACTTAAGGAACATTTAAGCAGATTGCTCAATGTGCTTAACCTTTTGCAGCCATACAGTCCAAGTGTAGAGTTAGGGTAGTTTGTTTTGGTTTTCCTCTTTTCTTAGAATGGTTAAGGCAACAAAATCCAAAAGATGTCAAGTAGCTCTTGGCATGAATCTAACTTAATTGCTTTCTACATTTTATAGAGCCAAAGAAAAAAGTCTTGACCCTACCAAGCACAGTGACAGGAAAAAATAATGTCTCCTTAGAGCAATTTGACCTCCAAGCACTCCCCTCCTACCAGCTTTCTTTAATCCCAGACAGATACACTTATCAATCACAGCAGGTAAAAGAAAATGAATCTGTCAAAACAGGGACACTGCTAAAATTATGGTCAGCAGTGTCATTTGTTAATTTGCCCAATGCCTCTCATTTTCAGGTTTGGGGGATTTATCAAATGTATATTTGATCTGAGAAATAAAATACTTAACCCTTGCCCCAAACTGCTTTTATAATAAGGATTCCACTAAAGTTTATTCAGGCTCAGAAGCCTGCAGCTCCTCTGCTCAGCTTGTTGTGGGACTGACACATCACCAGAACTTCAGCAAACTTAAACTTACCTTTCTATAAGCCAACATTGCTCTCTAAAGTTGTACGACTTCAGCCACTAGAAGAGATGAAAATGTCACATGAGCCAATGAAAATCTCTTTTAAAGTAATTTAAGTGTTTTACCCCTGTCTATGCTATTTATTTCTGTTTAAGTGACATTTTCATTGAATTTCACACAAAGACTGGAGAGCAGATTCTGTTATCAACATAATTCCCTGCATTTCATTGCTCACACAGCATTTTACCTAAGTGAAAGATGTGCAACACTCCAAACCACTGCAATATCCAAGTCAGCGCAAGCAGGAGTCAAATGTTCTTCTCAGAACAACCCTGCTCCAAGTTCTGCTTATGTACGTGCACAAGCTCCAGTGGACGGAGTGTGCACTGCGCACACACACACCCCTCGGGGCTGCCATCTGCCCTCCAGCTTGAACAAGATGTTTCTGCTGAAGGTAGCTGAAAGCACAATAGATATTAAGTCTTGAGACTTCTACTTCTTTCAGAAGAATTAATACACTCTTCAGAGGGCAAAATTTAGTCTGCACTATATCAGTCAGAGCAGCAGCACAGAAGAAATTGAGATGAAGTATATAAGACTTTACTAATTTACTGTTTAGAACAAAACCAAATAAAGTATCTAAACCCACAACAAAATATCATCCTGCCCTCTTCCCCTTACAATTTGAACCCAGTCTTTCAACTACATCATTTATATCCACCTAAATATCAAGTGCTGATACTCCAGACTATTTAGAAGTACTTTAAATATTAACAGTAAAATAAAATGCCACTCTAATGAAAATCTCTCACCTTATTTACTCATTGCAAAAATCTTTAAAGCAAAGATTTTTTTTCTAGATAGAATAGGACTCATTGGCATGCAAGGCCAGGCTAATTCCTAGGAGGGAAAAAATACCTTTCCAAGCAGAAGTGTTTGTTCAGAGCTGGTGTTCAAAAACACATTCTTTGCTCTCCTATTTGCCTGTCCAGATTTCAGAATTAAACTGATGTTAATGGATGATTACCTGGATATGAAGGTGTCTCAAATGAAACAGCAAAACCATTTGGTGTGACACTTCAGCTTGTTATTCTGACACACAAGCTGGTCATGTCCCTCCAGTTATTAGCAGTCAGGAATCTACATACACATGCATAAAGAAAGCTTTATTTAGGAGACTGGGTAGCTATGGCTGCATCTTGTGCTTCAGCTTCTGAATTTCACTTCTTTCATAGCAAGTCCAGTGTAACTAAGCCGACAGGGGCCCCCTTGGTCAGTATTGCACTGCACGTTCTGCATCAGCATAAGTTTTCACACTTGTAAAAGAACTAAATTTATGATACAAAAAAGAGGAAGTAAAGAAATGGGGTCAGTCATGTCTCGTCTGGTTTTAAACAATTGCACTCCTGAGTGATTCAAATCCATTCAGATTCACAGCACTGGGAATAACCATATCGCCATTTACAGTCCTGCTTGGGAGCCCCAGGAAGACGAGAGGTTTAAATCATCTTTTCCCGACAGTGCTGCTAAAGCCTTGGAGCCAGGGCCGTGACATTCCTTGCCCTTTTACAAGATGCTAGTTCCCCGCTCTGGTTAAGCTCCAGTAAGTCCAGAGAATGCTCTGAGCTTTGCTGGCTGCCAAGCAGCAGGACCACGCGCCCCAGGAGGGTGGGAATCAGCTACCCAGGCCAGGGACACAGCTTGCCCCACAAGCACAGGGGGACCCCAACCACACACTGCCATCACCCTCAGTGCCCTGTGGGTCTCGCTTTCAGGGAGGGACGGTTGCTCCAAATCAGCTACACATCACTTCCTGCACAGGAGCCTTCCCTTTGCAGCTGTTTCCGCAGTTCGCATTTACTTTAAGTGGAGTTCGGCAGGCCCCACTCTGCCTTTGAGCACTTAGTTCCACATTCTTAAGATTTTGCTCCACTTGCTAGCGTTCCCAAAACACAGCAAAAAGCGTGTAGAGAAAGCCATAAAGCTACCGTATTCTTACCAATGATGGCGAATGCTGAGAGATCAAAGTAAATCCAAGGGGAATCAAAGGGCACCCCTTGAGCTTGGAGTAGGAAGCAGAACATGGATGCGCGTCATCTCAGCCACAGGCTGCAACACCAGCACTCCAAGGGGCTTCCTCCTCTCTGCTTCCTCCAGGAAAACAGATTCCCGTTTGGAGAGAAGTTTCTGATAGAATCGGTATGCAGAGGTACACAAGCCCATTCCGATTTGACATGGAGATCACATCTAACCACATCCAGAATGACTCCGGTCAATTTTTTTCATTTATACTATTGTCCAGATTCTTCAGGTAAGAAAAATATATCTGGAATAAAATTGAGAAATAGCTGATTAAGAACACCAGTAATTACTTATGAAATATTTCACACAAGGAATACATACAAAATTCATTTGTCATTAAGAGGACAGTAATCACTAATTGCTATGGCAGTTGGATGCCGTGAAGCACAAATGGAAGATCATTGACTTAAATCTGCAGATATTTTGAAATCTGCAAAGTTCACATAGTCACAGTACAGTTAATTTTAATATGAACTGCATTTTTATGCAATACTTATACAAGAGTCAATACCACATCTCATAACCTCTATGTATTATGCTTTTTTTTTTTTTCCACAGAGCACCAGTAATTTACTGGAATTCACAGGTTGGTTTTTATCCATTTTAAAATCTATTTCATAGAAATCAGGAGATTAATCTCATTTCAATTTCAGACTGCTTTTATAACCTATCCTGTACACTTATAAAGAACTTGAAGGGCTGAAAAACCAAACGAATAAAAAAAAAACCCCACACTTCTATCATCTCACCAATCCTGAATTCATATAATGACTGTAGGGATTCTTCTTGATTTTTTACACTTTCTTTGTATTGGTAGAGATGATACAAGATGTTATAGGCTACCTACCCCATCTTATTCCAGACCTGGATTTAGAGACACCCCTGTTTAGCCTCTGATGCTCAATCAATGCAACAGCTTATTATAGGCATTTAACTCTGATTTGTAGATATCATCAGACACTTCAGAGCAATAAAGTGTGTCAGCAAGATTGTACCCAGTTATTTGCAGTTAGAAAATTAGAATTCACTTCTCAAAATTATCCACCTTGAAACTACTACTGCATTCTGCATCTTCATATAAATGACTGGGACACAAGCAAACAGAAATGCCAGTTTAGGAGGTTTTTTTTTTTTTTTAATGTAGGAAAGATAAGCAGAGTCCAAGCCTCTCATTAAGCCCAAGGAAGTTTGCAGTAGATGTAATCACATAAACTACACTACCAGGACAGAATCAGCTAATAATAGCAAGTTTCACTGCATTTTCTTAATATCCAAAAACCACAGAAATTTCCTTTCCTATGATGTCTCCTACAGCCAACACCCTTTAACAACATCCTTAAAGAGGTTATAATGTAAATCCTATACAACTCCAGCAAAAACAGTGCTCCTTTCCCTAAATGTGTGCAAAGCTCTAGTTTTGAGCCTTTGAGAGGCAAAGGGCTAGGCTCACAAGATATTAGGGAAGCACTAGTCGAGAATCTCCTCTCTCCTAGACCATATTTTCTTTAACTCCCTTATGGCAAATGGCTTTGGGCACCGTCTCCCTAATGCATTCCAAAAGAGTTTCATCTTTTGCATAAAACATGAAATTGTCAAGCACAGAGGCCTGCACAGTTCACTGCAGCCAGCAGAAGCCATTGATTCTTGCATTTATTTCCTCTATATTTCAAATCTACTTCTCATGGTGCTTGTCACGTAGAGTTGACATATGTCACAGGATGCCATTATACATTGTGGCAACGGGTAGCCATCAAATGCCATCTAAGAGAATAATATATTTAAAATAACCCTACACACACTGGCTTTTGTTTGTTACAGCATCATAATTGCCTAAAGTCAACAGTTACTGAAATAGTTCATCAGAGAAAACAAAATTGCTTTTATCAAAGATAAGCCAGACTAAAGTTGAACGCACACCACCAGAATGACAAATCCACACAGCTTTTTTACAACTCAGTCTTTTCTTACCTAATTTATTTGTATTTATTTTATTTATGAAAGTGCAATTTTCTGTTAGGGTGAAGGTAGCAAGACCACCTCCCCAACAGCTCTGATTGGAGGCCGTGCAGCAGTCCTGCCAGAGGATAGGGAGCTGGGACACCGGGTCTCTGCTCAGCACTGCCCTTGCAGGCTGCGCTCAAGCAAGTTTAATCTCCTTCTGGCTCCATTCACTCCATCGTAAAACTGCCATCCACCTGGAGCAAAGTTCTACAGCTCATCCTGGAGGCTCAGGTATCCTCAAGTTGTAATGAGACACTCCTGGCCTTGGAACATATAGAGGACAATGCAGTTAAGGAAGAAGTTGTGAATTCGCTGTGTATAGGTTCCGTAATGATGGAAATAAGAGTTGTTAAACCACCAGTGATTGAAATTCTAACACAGAAATGAGCCCAGGGATGTGTGAAATGGTTGTAAGAGAAAGTACATGAGGTTTGAAAATAAATGGCTGAAAGGGATGGATATAGGCACATGATACGGCACGAATTGCAAATGTAAATTTGTAAATATACAACTGTAAATTAATCCTACTCTGAGCTGAAGAGAATTCTGACCTCCTATATACTCAGGAATCATGCAGGATTTTATACAACATAAAATGATACCATGTAGTACCCAATATTGCTGAGTACAAAAGGCACCAAATTAGAAGAAAAGGTCAAACAGTCTCTACTGAGATAAATTATACATCACAGACCCCACAAGTTTCAAATATGTTTTTTCAGAAAACCTGAAAAATCCAAGGAAATCAATGAGGTTTTCTTGTTCAAAAACCTGAATTCAGTATTCTTTAACCATGTCCACCAAGCTGAACTACACTGAAGAGGTCTCTGGCTAGACCCACTAAGTGGCTAAGGACTGTATCAATGCCCTTTGTTTTAATTACAGTAACTTTGATGCATCTTCTTCATACTTTCTTCACAATGGGCATTTTCCCCAAATGCTCCAAGTCTCTGCTCTTGTAGTAACAAAGGTGGCACCTGCAGCAACACCTTCCTTAGTGCTTTGCCTGTCCACATGCTTATACAGTTGCACAAACTGGCACCCTGATGCTTGGCACCAAGAGATGCCAGCTACCTATGCAGACGTGTTAATTCCAAAATGAGGCCTGCAAGGAGAGACAGGAAGGATCTCAGTTTTCCTCTCACCAAAAAGGATCAAGTCAAATAGACTTAAGCTCTTCCCCACATGTTCATTGCTAGGGGTTCTTTTAAATCCTCAGCAACTCAACAGAGCAAGTCAGACACAGCTGTGAGTCAAAGACTACTCAAACATCTCAGTCTTCTCGAGGAGCCCAGCAGGTCTGGTATCAAGTACTGCAGCCCCAGAAGGCAGCATCCCCGCACCAAGGGTTTAAGGCTCTTGTGCCTGCTCCACATGGTCACACTGCTCCTTGCTGCCACCAGCCCTCTTACCAGGGAGAGACACCGTGAGCTTTTGGAGGATACGTTGTTGCTGCATGAAGGACTGGTCATGAGAAGGGATGTCACATTGCTCCAAATATAAAACTAGAAGCCATGAAGCCTCAGTCCCTTGCACCCACAAGAAAAAAAAATTCCCTGCACTTCATTGAAGTGGGCAAAACGTTCATTGCTTGAGCACATTTAAAAATAATTTAAAAAGCCTACTTAACCTTGGATCTTTCAAGGCTTAGTTAATATAATCTGACATACAGGTGGAAATATGTCCTAAGTCCTTAGTAAGAGGAAGTATTCCAAGCAGTGTTACACTCCATCAGCTTCTTTGGAAAAAGTC
Organism: Eudromia elegans; assembly: GCA_003342815.1. NCBI lineage: Eukaryota > Metazoa > Chordata > Aves > Tinamiformes > Tinamidae > Eudromia > Eudromia elegans. The sequence continues at coordinate 3,873,544 of PTEX01000002.1, read as the reverse complement.
AGAATATGACACTTGAATTAAACAGAAGTGTGCTCAGGGGTTAAGGCAGCCTCCAGGCATCTTTAACTTGCATGACCAGTACTTATAGAGCCAATAAGCCAAACTGACACTGACCTTGGCGTGATTATGGGGGCAGTCTTTACATAATGATGAGCTGGTCTTGCTCATCATTGACTTATGGCTTAGTCATTAGGACACAAAGGCAACCCTAGTGCATTAAGGCTGTACAAGGACTGGCTTTGTTACCAGGCACATGGACTTCATGCCAACCATTGTTTCTTCCTAACCTTATGCAGGTGGCCAAGAGGAGACACCATAATCAAAGGATCATTAATCAGAATTCTGCCTTTAGATGCCACAGTTAGTCTATCCCTCAGCCAGGTAGCCCAATCCTTCTCAGCCAAAGAGCTTGAGAAAATCCCTACTGACTTCAGGACTTTCTGGAGCTAACCAAAAAGAAACACAGAACCCAAAACACATCATGACATCTCTTGGTGCTTCTGCCAGTTCTGCTCCTCAGAGCCTAGTACTCTTAACTCTTTTGGAATACATCTATGACAATTGTTCAAAGTGTTGACCAGAATTCCTTCCTTCCCAGTACAGGAGGAAAATGTGAGGGTTGATACACACCCCTTAAATTCAGAAGCTCTTTTGTTCTTTGCCATTGTTTCACACCTACATTATCTTTCCTCCATGCCATGGGTCCAACACTAGAACTTGGCACCAGTGTGACAGATTCTTCAAAAGGCATTAGCTGCTCAACAGCTTGCAGATATTTTTCCAGAAGTTTCACACACTGTTTCTAGTTCATGTTTTATTTCAATTCCATTTAAAGCAGCCCAAGATTCTCTGCTTCCATTAAAATGTTCCATTAATATCTAAAATGTCATGCTAAGTTAGTCAATTGCCTTATATTCCTTGGCATCATAGAAGTTACTGTATAGCTCAGAGCAATTCTATAAGCTGAGCTTAACATCTCAAATGCAACAAGGAACATTATCCTGTACAAATGCAATATATACTGTTTACCATGTCGATGCCAGGTAAGTACTCCATGTTAACAGCGCTGGGAGAGATGGATTTCAGCAGATCACACCTTCCTGAAAGGCAGAAATGACTCCAAGGGAATTCTCATTGGCTGTAGATGAGGCATCACCTGCCAAGCAACACACATAAATGTAACCAAGCTAGCACAAGGCAGAGCTATCGTCTCACTGGACTTTTGGAGCTGAAACTCTCTGCTCTGGTCTTCTTGTTGCATAAGCTGTTTCTACCAAATCATGTTTTAAACAAAAAAAAAGCTGCAGTTCTCAAATGCATTAATAGTGTGATCAAATTATTCTAAGAATGATTACTAGGTGCTGCCCCTCTACAGTCAAGAAGAGTCTTTTTACTGGATTCAATATGCATAGAATGTGACTCTTGTCTCTAAGACATTATTAACTATCAGAATATGAGATGTGCTAGAGATGAAAAATGCAGAGAAGGTACCACAGGAACGAAAGCAGCTTACTTTGGTTTGTAAGTTCAGCGCCTGCCAGTAAATGTCACAAATCCACACGATGTCCCTGACTCCTGATCTCCTGCTTTTTCCATTTGAATAGTTTAAAAAAAAAAAAAAAAGTAAGCTCATCTGGCTCAGGCAGACAGCTCTGTATTGAGTATTCAGAGGAAACCCATGTGTGCTGTTTATTCCAGCATGTGTTTGGAATACACTGTGCTCCTGAAAAAACAGTGACAGGACTACGTGGCTAGCAAGTACAGAGAAACTAAAGCTTCCCTGTTTTAAACAGTTTTCCTCCTCTTTATCTTCAAACAGAGCAGAGTTAACATGCGCCTGCAACCTTGGGAAGGACAGCAGTGTCCCAGCACAATTACAGTTACCAATAGAGACCAACAGTCCCCCTCTAATGTTACACATATTCAGATCTGAAATTTAAAAAAAGAACTAAAAAGGTATTACATTCTCTCTCCTTTCCTGATACCCCACTCACACATTCCTTCTATTCTGCATTCCCCTGGTATTCCCAGAATACAGTCTAGATCTTAAAATAGAAATGACTGACAAAATGTGAAGAGGAGGTACATTTAATCTTCCAGGACTGGTTATTTAATATATTATTTTAGAAAGATGGATCTGAGGGAGAACTGTGAAGAGTTTGGGTTTTCTTCTTTCATGCCCTCTCCTACTAACCCCTGTTGAAGGCCTTCAGAGCAGCATCAAGGACAGCAGAGTGCCCAGCTGCACGAGGAAGCAAAGGCACAAGCCACCCACAGAAAGGGCCCAGTCCCCTTCCCTCCCTTGAGCTCCCTCCACCCTCTGTCTCAGGTCCACTGCTTTTCCAAGAGACCCAATCACCAGAACACAGAAATTCCATCCTTCTACAAGCCTAGCAAGAAAAAACAGAATTCCTCCAGTACTGGGAAACTGAATATCCACATATTCATATGCAGATGTTACTACCAGTGAACAAGGCACTGGTTTTTGAATCTGAGACCCTGGAGACCTCTTGCACTCCAGGTACACACCCCTCTCTCATCCTTCCCCCTGCCCTTAAGAAATCCAGTTTGGCTATTAATGCACTGAGGCCATTGCCCAATGAGTCAAGCCACTTTCCTCCTGTTTCTCACAAGGTCTATCCCTTTCATCCCATTTTACACCTATAGAGCAAATCCTTCAGGGTGTAAACCATCTTCTTTGTCCTTTCTGAGCATAGACCTTCTTGCCCATTACTAGATGCCCAAGGCATTGGGATAATACTGCTAATTATTAGCAGTATTATCTAGACTACAAACCTCTTGGGACATAAATTCCTCCTATGTAGTTTATATTTCCTAGTTCATGTGCAATGGTTGATGTCAGTAGGGACCATCAGGTATCACCATTGTGCCTGGACCTCTCCACATGGTAAAACACAATTTTTTGCACTTTGTTAGATGTATAAAGATAAAGAACACCAGAAGACAGAAGTTTCTGCTACGTTCTTTGCAGAATAAACTATTTGAATCTTCTGTTCACTTTATTTCAAGCACACAGTGCTAGCACTGGACTAGGGAGCACTGCATCCCAGTTGCTTTCAGTTGACAATGACCAGGAGAATAAATAGAACCCTTTTGCTTTTAGCAAGCACATGGAACATGCTGTTGACCTGGAATTTTAAGTATTGTGTATCATCAAGCAAGAACTCAGCAGCAGCCTGTGTGTTGGACCCTGGACAGCAATATTGAAGACTGCCATCCCTCCTCTATGGAGGTTTTACACAGCTTAAGGACAGATTTGGCACATGCAGTAAAACCACCTCCACTTTTACTACTTTTCCCCCTGTGTATTTCACTAAACACAACAGTGACCTTCCATAAGCACCTACCACTACTTTCCAGTTTCTCTGAATTAAAGACCCTGAAAAGGGACCATGGAGGAAATACAAGTTGATACTATCCAACAAAATTACTAGAACTGTAGGTCATTTGCAACTCAATATTCTCCTGCTGTGTCTATTTAAGGATATATTACACTGCCTCTGACTTCACTTTCTGAAGGAATATTTTTCATCTATTCATCCTTACTAAAAATTACCACTGCAGAAGCATTGGAGTATTTACACACATGTGGCTGCAGCTTATTCAGCACACATTGACCCAGCCTGATATCTGGGATTGTTCTCTAAAACAACTAAGCATTCCAAGACTTGGCAGAGCAACCTCTGAAGAGGCAAGGCTGGGATCTGGGAGGTAAAAACACCTTCCCCAGGCTCTGCTGCAGCAGCAGCAAAAGCTTGACCATCAGTCCCTCAGACCCTCACTCTTCCCAAGCCAAAAAAAAAAAAAAAGAGGTTTTGTTGCTAGAGATTTAAGCTCTCCTAGAAGGGAGAGTTACTCCAAAGACAAGACACTTGCTGGGATTCAGCTGAGTAGTTTTCTGGGGTCGAGGTAGGGAAGGCGTTGACAAGAGGTTTGCTTAGGGATACAAACGAGAAGCTACATTGCAGCAGCAGCCCTGGCACAGGATTAGACTTAGCAAGAAAAAGCAATGTGGATAGTCCCAGGATTTAGGACCTGGTCCCAAAAAAATGCACATGCAAGTGGTTAGTTCTTCCTATGCAGAAAATTATTTTGGGAAAATTAGGACCTTTGCATTTAGCCATAGAGCTGAATCAACTGAAAGTTTATGGAGGGGAACTGGGTACCTATCATCACTGCTGCAAAACAAAAACTCTGCACTCTACACAGATGTCCCCTGGAAGCTGCTGCAGTGTCTCAAGCAGCATCAGACTGTGAAATCTTCTGCCTTCTGGGAGCCAGAAAGAAGTTGCAAGCATTTGGGACCACCGTTCTTCCACCAACCTGCCCTCATGTTCCCCTTATCCTGCAGTTCTGCAGAATTCAGAAAGGACTGTTCCCACTGACAAGCTATTTAATAGTTGCAAGCAACATTTAAAATACTGGGTAATGTCATTCTTTTGCAATATAATATCTAACAGAGAAAGCAGAAAAAGCAAACAGGAAGAGCTCCACACACCCCAAGCTACCCCAGCCTCCTGGTTTCCATAGTTCACTGGAATGCATCAAATCAGCATCTTGTGCAAACAACCACTTGTACCTTCTACAAATAACCAAATGTTCTGCAAATAATCCAGAATGATCGCAGGCTCCTCCAGCCTCCTCCCAGGCTTCCCAGTTGGAACCCCAGATCCAACTGAGGCTCTGCACCCAGGTGAAGCCTCCAGGCTTTAGCAAGCACGTATTTAACTACAGATCATGCAACTGTCAAACAGCTGTAGAAGAAATCACTTAAATGGTTATCAAGAAAGCTCATGCACTTTCTTATCATTCTGTTACTTTGCAGAAATGCCACCACCCAGACCGATTATCCCCAGCATACGCAACACAGACATGGGGGAAGGGAGCATCATAAATTAAAATGTATCTTCTATATCTGCACTAAGATACTAGCTCTGTCCTCGCCCCCAGCTTTAAACTGCTGAGCACGAATGCCACCTACAGGCAGCAGGACAGCTCTTCCCAGGTCACGCTGTAGCCAGGGCAGCATTCAGCACACTGTGTATTAATACAGCTTTCATATGCTAATTGCAAGTTCATGACAAATAAAAAAATACTTGGAACTCCTTTCAAAAAGATCAAAGACTACAGACCCTAAGATATTAAATCATTCAAAGAGTAACTCAGGGAGTAATGTTATCACTACATTACTGTGTTGAGGGAGATATTTTATGCAGAAACTTTTTGCACCTGCTTTGGAGGTTAGCAGTGCATTGCTCCACTCAAGCAGCTGCAATACCCTGAGGCATTTATTAAAAACACAAGAGAAAAGTGATATTACTGTTAACCTCAGATTGTAACATACACAACCTTGCTTTCCTAAAGGGGGAAGCATTGTGCTTTTCAGTCCCACTTATTACTTAGATATTAATACCAAAATAGTTACACAGAAATAGTACTTCTACTCTTATGTTATTTTCATATATATCTTCCATATGCATAACTCTACACATGGTATCATTAAAATTATCATATATCTGTGGTCAGTAAATACAGAATCAGAAAAATGCTGAGATATGCTATAAATTGAGTACAGCATAGGTAGAGAATATATTATAAAGAAAGTGAGATATAGAAACATCTGAAGATGGCAAGAAATTACCATTTTTTTCAGAACAGAAAGACTCAAAGCAATTACTCATCTAGCAACTTCTAGCCCGCAGAGGTAATCTCAGCTCATACAGGTAGCACCACTATCTTTAATGGATTTTTATCTCACAAAATGTAAGCAGAGAAAAATATCTTGGAAAAGTGAAAGTAATAGCCCATATGGGGATGAGAGCACATATGCCATTTCACTCTTAACTGCTATCTTCTTTACTAAATTTGAATAAGAAAGCAATTGCAGATGATCCCTTGGTCAGAGCTCAGTTCACATATCAATTAGGAAGACAACAAAAAATGAAATCAGGCCCAGCAGACGGGCTACTAAATCCTCAGTCTGCTGGAGTGCCCCAGCATTTAATATCGCAGGCTAGTCCACAGCACCGCAGCAATATAAGCTGTGCAGTTTAAGACAAAGCTTTACAAACTTGCCCATCTCCATCTGTTCACTTCAAAAGCAACAAAAATCAAAAACATTATCAGTATGGCAGGTGTGCAGATCATACCTTACTGCTGTCTCTTGCCTCTTCAAAGGAAGCTCAAGAAAGCAAAACACAAGAAGTCTACACTTTGCACAGAAGAAAAACTCTTAGTCAACAGTTCCCACGCCAGCTAAGTAGGGAAAACCTGGGAGCTAGCATTAAGGACCAGGCACTGTGGGAGCCATCTTCCCCTTTTAATATTTTAAACACAATATTTTAAGAGAGGGTAAAATACCCACCCAAGGGAGAGCATATTACCAGTGCTGCAGATTCACTGCACCCGCACATCATTAGAACAATAAATACTCCACTTGGATCCCTGCTGTGTCTCAAAGCCATCCACCCTTAGGAAGAGCCAGCTTAAGATAATCCTCCCTCTTCCTCAGTGTGCTCTGGGAAATGCCAGCCATGGGCACAAAATTGTAGAACCAGCAGGAAACAAGTGCTACAGCTATTAACACATGGCATATAACAACACAAGACATGCCCAGAAGAACCTTACCTTGTCTCTATTAGCCCAATTACTTCAAGAGCATGTGAGTCCTAGAGAACAGATCCCTCACTTGAGGGATCCTCCTCCTCATTGGCTGCCAAGTCATTCCTTGGGTTAGCAAAGTTAGCTTCGAGTAGAAAGCTGTCTTACAGCCCAGAAAAATGCATTCTGCTAGAGCAAATTCAAACCAGACCATTCAAAGAGCAAACTCTGCACTGTTATACCTGCTTGATCTATGGAAAGTCACATCTTCAGATACAATTCATAAGTGTCAGAAAAGACCAGAAATGGAAACCAGAATCTTATCAGTACCCTGAATGAAGCCAGATGAATCAAAATTCACAGAATTTGCAAGTTCTACATTTGTTACTAGTTACAGAGATGTCACCAACAGCATCTTTCTAAAGCTTAAAAAGGAAAAATATCTTGCAAAATTTTAACCAGTTTGCCCAGATTTCTTCACACATTGACTATACATTTAGTCATACATTGTCCTCTTTGCAACTCATGGCAAACTCATTGTCCTATTGGCAACTCATGAACCGCAACCTTATCAGTCAGCTTTTTCTTTTGAGATTATACCAAGTTCACCTGCCATTTAAAAATTGGGTTTTCTCCCTTGACCCCATTTCTCTTTCCTATCTCAAAGTATTCAAAACCAAATAGCTTCAAACTACTTGAAGGCTTTTTTCCATTTTATTATTCACTTTGTACAGCCATCTAACAATTCCTTTTCATTTGTTTTTTCTTTTTTTCCGCATGCATGAATATATTCTTTGAATGACAAGCACTGTTTGATTAATTTTGAAAATAACATTCTGTGATTATTCATTGTTGTCATTTTGCAAATAAAACTAAGTGGTAAACTTATTACTGGAACATGATTTACCTACTTTTATTCATGGGATCTGGACTCAGAGAGGCCAGAAATGTTAGAGAGAACAAATATATGCTATATTACACAGGTATTTATACAGAACGCAGCAGAACGTATAGCATGACATACACGAGTAGCACACTGCATCGCTACATTCAAATCAGCTGCCTAAGACTCAGCTCGCCTGAGACAATACAAAGAAACAGACCTCAGTCTTACCAAGCTTGGAAAGTTTGCTTAGTTCTCTTGGATCATTATCTAGGATATCGTTTGGCACTGTTTCTCCTTTCACAAGTTAGCTCTGTGCAGAACTTCTACTGGTGAGAACTACTAGTCAAGGCCAAAAAGAGGATCAAGGTTAGACAAGGCAGCATGAAGTGGTGGGAAGTATCTACCAGGCCCCAAGCTTGTCTTGGAGCACAAGCATCTGCATCATCTCTATCCCTGCTTCTTATATGCTCCAGGAAGACTACTGAATGGTGCACATATAAACGATAACTCTTTCTATATGTAAGTTTTAAGGAGACTAAAGATGTAGATAGAATTGCGAACTGAGAATTGAGAAGACCATCAACTCTGCACAGAAATAACCTATTTTAGAGCTTTAAGTTACAGCAATATAACTTTGTAGCCCAGGTTAAAGCTCTAAGAGGCCCCCTCAAGCAAACTTACCTACAGTCTATCTGGGGTTTATAGCACCACTTGACTCTACAGAAGCAGCCAAGACTGAGTTCCTTACAGATGAGGAGTTGTACAAACAGATGCCTATAAGGAAACAAGGTGGAAGTGAGCACAGATCTCCAAGGAATGACCTGCTAGTTACAATCAGGGCTTCCTGCTAGTTACAATTGAAAGGGACTATGAGAACTGTTGCTTGTGGCTTTTTCCCCCCCACTTATTACAGTTTCTTTATAATTGCTATTCTTGAAAGTTTGGGAAAACTGTCTTTGCCTGTTAATCCAACTTTCTATGCAATTCTAGCCCAAGTTATTTATTCTGAGCTACTAGGGAAAGTTCTGAGAATAGAGGCTTTTCATTATTATTTTATAAATTAATCTTCTTTACTTAGCTTTTACCTGACAAGCTAATAAAACAACTCTAGTGCTTGTTGCTTTAGTACTTAACATTGTGAAATTATGTGAGCTAATTATTATTTCCTTAGTATCAGAATTAGGCACACCTAAAAATACACAGTTGAACTTCAGTCCCTCTAGAGCCAATGCAGTCTGGGACTTAATTCCACTGTCAATAATAGAGGACTTGGCTGAGATAAGTTATGTTTTGCTATGCAGCCAGAGTGCTCTGGGTGCCCAGTTCCCATTCATTCCAGCATACAATGGTTTCCCAAATCCCAGGATAAAGTAAACAGCAGGAAACATGAAAAACTCTGGCCATGTAAAGGCTAAATCTTCCTAAAATGAGTGGAGTCACTTCCTACACACCCAACAGAAAAAGAATGTAGCAAGGACAGATACCCCATTGGTCAGACACCTCCCATCAACTGATGCACAACAGAGGCACCAAGAGATAGGGGAATCTTCACTGATACCCAAACCATGTGTTTCTCTACCCTTCCCTTTATCCTCTTTTCCTCCCCCTGCCTCCTTGGGAAATGGGAGCCATGATCCCCAGGCTGCAACAAACAAACCGTAATCCACATGTTAACTACATGGGAGAGCATGCATGTTTTTGGGTTACATAAAGTGCACATCCTACTTCTGAAAATGCCCAAGATAATGAAATGACTAAATTCACTTGCAGATCAACCATCCCCTCAAGCATGTGAATATGGAAAAGGCTCTGCTTCAGCCTGAGCTTTTCCCCAGGTGCCATGCACTTCAGCTCTGACAAAACATTTGTTTGGATAACTCTGGATGCAATGGAACAGAGCTGATACAACTTCTCACCTACGTACAGATTTTACCTACACTCATTTGAAAGTGTTCTTGCATAAAATTGACACAACTTGCTATACCTGAGAGTGCTTGTTCTTGCAGTGGGAATGTATATTTAGTGTCTGCTATTAGTGAGCTCCTAGAAAATTTCCCATAAGATTTCTTTGGGCAGGGATACAAGATCCATTATATCTGTAAATCACAATAGCTTGCAGCTGTGTTAACATGCTTAGAAGCACATTAATGACACTATATTATTAAGCAAGTTCAAAGCAAGAGCAAACCATGACAAAATCCATCCCAATCCAAATGGATTTTCAGTCCCCTAACAAAAGCCCTGCTATCTGCTGACTCACAGCATTGCCCAACATTTTGAATTTCTCTTCCTTACTCAAACTATCCCTCAACCATTAACCAGCCTGATTAGCTTTCCCTCCCTACAGCTCTCCACTGATTGATTGCTTGGTGCAAGATTAATGAAAGCCAGCAAGGGGTAGTGACCCACTGCAAAAGGCTAGAGATGCCCACAGAACTGTCCAACAGCACACTGGGCAGCAGGTGAGAAGCCCAACTCCTCCACTTCAGCAGGAAGGCATCTAGAGCAGGCAATGCTCCCTGCTGTCATGCACAGCTGGAAGCTCCACCAAACCCAGCAGCAGCAATGCTCTTCTGGGAGAGCTGCATCTTCCACCTCCTGTTTTCCCTGCCCAAAGCAAAGATTAAGTACTGCTAAGAGCTGCCTAAGGTCACTGTTTAAATGAGACTGTTGCCTCAGTTATGCAAGCATTGTTCCTAAAATGAACATAATCTCCAAACAACCAGTACCACTAGTTTACTCTGGTGATTCTAATGAAGAGAAAATTTTCAGTTCCACTGTATAGACCACAGACCATACAAAGCTTGGATGTTGTTCAGAGCACAACCACGCTGCTATCTTTTCATTTGCATCAGAAAATCTTATTTGAGGTAGTTTATCAGGAAGTTGCTAATGCAAGTTCACAGCTAAACCTTAGAGCAATCTGGTGCAGTAAAATCTGTGCATTTCAGCATCATCTGGAAAAAGGCACTCAACCCTGAAACAGGAGACATGGAAGGGGTTGCTGGCCTTGATGGAAAGGAGAGGAGAACAGCAGCTGAAAGTAGAAAGGCTTCCAGTGGGAGTGCAACAAGCTGGAATGGAGATGAGCTTGGGAAACCAGCAGAGGACAAGGGGCAGCAGGCAGGTCAGGGGCACAGGGGAAGGAGAACAAATAGGAGACACAGACACACAAGAAGGGGCAGACAAAAAAATGGCTATCAGAAGGGCACAAAGAAAAAGTGCTGGAAAAAAATACAAGTTTTTTATTCTATATGGGAAAGCGCAAGAGACCTGCCTCGATGAGGTACAGATATTAGAATATTAGTGCCTGGGTAGCACCTACCATATCCACAGCACGAAGAAACCACCAGCAAACCACCCCCTTGGGACATTCCTCTTATTTGCCAGCGGCACAAGCCATGTATTTATCTTACCCTTGGATGTTTCCATGAGCTCTGAACATGAACATGTGACACAAGTTTTGCCTGAAGCAGACACAGCCATATTTGCTGCAATTAGCCAAATATGAAAGTCAGTCACATCAAGTAATCAAGCAGGCCAATCCCCTGGAAACAATTAACCATAAAACTGAGGGAATAGGACATTCCATCACCTTCACCTATATCTCCAGCTAAATTTTTTTTTAAAATACTATTTTTTGATGGTTTTGACCATTTACAATCAAAAAGACTAAGTGCAATGACAGATGGTCATCTTAAGTGCTATGGTTTGCCTCCATATATAATGAAAAATATATAAACCTTCTGCTGCACAGCACAGGAGAGGTGTTCAAACACCTGTTTCAGATTATTATGATACTATAAACAATCTTGGAAGTTGGAAAGCCCTGTGTTTTAAGGAAGTGAGAAGTGCCATTGCCAGCTAAACTAGATTGAGCAGGCTTGAGTCCAGCAAGAACTCAGAGGGAGACCAAGGAGTGTAGCCATCAGCATAGAGCTCAGAAAACTGAGTGGGCATGAAGTTAAACCCTACCTCTGCAGAAATCCCATCACTTTAAATATATACAGAAACCAGCTGTGCAAACTGTATTTCATAATGATTTTCTAATGTTTTCTTTTCAGACTTGTCATCTCTAGACTTCCTTTGCAGCAAAATGGGTCATTTGAGATACTCAATTTAAAAGAAACGTTAGGTGGGCTTGGCTAAAAATATACATTCTGTATCCAGAAAATAGGTGGTTGGGTTTTATTTTAAGGGGTCTAAACTGTTACAGTTCTGTCACTTCTTCCAAACTCATCCCAAAGATGGATCCAAGCTCACATCAGTATGCAAATGAAGTTGTCAGTGCATTTTATTCCTCTGAAGAAAACATCTACCTCCTTGAAGCTTCCTGATGAAACACTGACAAATTAGTGAGGGGCCATATATTCAGTGATAAACCCCAGAGGATTATTTCCCAATGGCAGCCTGCCCTAACAATGCGCTCTTGTCCCAGTGCCTCCATGCAGAACAGGTCAAGCCCTGGGAAACACACACAGAGGTCTCCTCATGGAGAGAGACCTCCACCATGCACAAGTAGCTCTGTTTTCCAGCAGTGAAATAGCTATGGGTGTACATATTGAGCGAGTTAAAGAGCAGACTGTCTTTTAAATCAGCCTGCTATTTCTGAAGTTGGACAGCTACAAGCAGCTTTGCTGAACACCTCTCAGCCTTTGACATTCACAACTGTCACACTGACAGCGTGATTAAAGACAGAGAAGAGCACAAACAAAAGAAATGAGGAAGGCTTTATTAAGCAGACCTACTAAATTTATCCTTTCTGTTTCCAGTGGTTTAGAAAGGTGGTATACTAAGGCCTGCCAACAGATCTGCTTAGAACATACCCAGGCTCTAATTGCATCTCCCTTCAAATCCTGCTTTTGCATACTGTTTACTGCATTGCTCCATCCTGTATAATACATGTTATTAAATCAGTGTCACAGCAAAAGCACAGTGACACCTAGGAACTTCCACATTTATTTCACATACTCTTCTAACATAACAGAAATAGAAAAAAATTTTAAAGCAGAGTTTTTGTCCAAACATCCAGTTCAATCACTCATGGTGGAAAACACCATCAGGAAGGGGCAGTTCATTTCTATATTTTTTTTGTCTTAGTTCTTCAGTAACCACCACTCCTGGATGGCTTCTGAGTATCTTATAAAGAAGTGTTGCAGTACAAGGACTGTAACTGTCCTTTAAGTTTTAAGAACAGCTTAAACATGAGTTGCTTTGGTCTAGACCAACCAAGCTCTCTAGGTGATTTTGCAGCACAATATCTGAATCTCATAGGTTTTCTTATTCTTTAAATACTTTTGTGCTAAAGCAGCCTGCAGCCCGTGTCCATGCAGTTGCACAAACCCCAGCACACTCCCTCTTGCTGATCAGTTTTAACCCAGGAACATAGGCAATGAAGTAAAGCAAACAGGAGAGAAAGGTGCGCATTTTCTTCACTTTTTCCCCCAAGCATCATCCAAGTAAGTTTGGGCAGAACTTAACAGCAAACTAGAGAAACAGCTGCCTTAGCTACCTCAGACCAGTGTAGTTCTACAGATCTTGCTACACTTTACCTAAGGAGCACAGTAACTGGTTATTCTTAAATGCTTGGGTAGAAGACCATGATGCTATGAGAAGTAACCCAAATGCCATACAGGCTTATTATCCTACTTGGATTAAAAAATTGAAGCCTTGCCCATAATTGACTTACTTTTCTATGCTTGAACCAAAGTGAACAAGTCTTTCTCTAAACACAAGCTGCTGCCTTCTCCTCAGAACTGAGTTTCAAAGCCAGACACCAGGATTGCAAAACTGCCACCCACCTCTTTCCCATTTAAGATTATGTGCAGGCTCGCTCTTTAATTTGAACACAATGCAAGAGTTACATAAGTGTGCCTTTCAGTTACACAGGATCTTTAATAAGAGTTTAAAACTATTTAAACATAACTTCATCTGTTCTGAGCACAATCTCTGAGAATATTCATGAGAAGACTAGAATCTTTTTAATCAATTAATTTTATATGTTTTTACTGCAGATGCTATGACTTCCAGACAAATTTGTACCTTACTGCACACCTAAGTAACTGCATTTATCAATAAACACCCTTTTCCAAAACATGAAACTTGCCTGCTATGGATTTACAGATTCTCTGCAAGACTCACCATCACAATCAGTTTGGCAGGACACTTCCAAAACCAACACCACTATTTTTTTTTTTTTTCTTTTTTCAACTGTTTTTGCAGTGAAACTTGAACAGAACAAAAGAATTGGTAGATTTAGCCCACACCCTGCTGTACACCTTGGTTCACAAACATGTAGCACTCAGTCTGCTCCAGGTATGGCTTTTGTTACATAAAGACACCGTGGAGAACACAGCATTAATTCAAATTGAATTCAGACTTACAAAACTGAAAGCTCACTTTTTTCCTCTTCTCCACAGACAACTACTAGTTTCTACAAAAAAAGGAAAGCCTGAAGAATAAAGTTGGCATTAATTTATTATTAGGATTGTGGATCATAATCAAAGAGTAGCAACTGGCACTGCAATGCCCATTCTTGCTCTGCAGTTCCAGTTAAGATGAATAAACCTCAGCATAACACCTATACAATGCCTTATACACATTGATATTTAATTCACAGAAGTCTACAGACTTAGTTTTAACATGATTTTATTTCCAATACCAAGACATAGAAAAATGCTTGAATTGTCAGTTTTGCAGTTTCCAAAAAAAGAAAATAAAAACCAACTTGCTCGCTGGCCAAGAAAGCCTTCAAGACATACCTGTGATTTTTCAATCTACAGATGCAGAGGCCACACAGTTTTGCCAAAGGTCATAACACAAACAGTGCTCAAGCACTGAGGCCTCATTAAGCCACCAGTAAAGATGAAGTAAGGCAGACTCTCTTCGCCACAGGTGTATACAGATTCCCTTATGGCTTTTGAGATGAAATGAGGGCAGTCAACAGCCAAGGCACTGGGCCCTATTTCATCAGTTTTGACCACAGAGTTAGTTTTAGTCAGTCCTAGTACAGGCTGCCAGTTTAAACAGGACAGAAACATCTCCTATAACAACACGGCAACTGTTGGGTGGACTGAACAGCCTCCTTTTTTTAATCACTTAGGCATTCCTGAGATTGCACTGTATTAAAAAAATCTGAAAGACCTACTTTTACAGCAGTAACATTAATATTTGATATTTTCCCTTTTGCTGTAAAAATACCAAGTTGATATATGTTTAAAAAAGGACTGAATCCATCATAATATGTATTATAAAATACCACCTTTGTCTCCAAGGGAACATCGCATTTTAATCCAAACCTACATAAATAGTCCAGGGTTTAAATCTCTAACAAAACCTACAGCAGACAAAGTGTTAAGATAAAGAAAACTTTGACATTCTTTGAAAATGAGCTTGCTTTGCCATACATCATTCCCAGAAGGATTTTAGAGAATTATTTTATTTCTCCAACATATCTGGCACATGTTTAGTAGTGTCCTAAATTGTCACAAGCAATCTATTTTAAGTGCCTGAACAAAGAACCATTAAAAATGTGGCTCATAGCAATACTGATTATCAGCAGCTCTCAGCCCAGCAATCCATCTCTGCCAGCATGAACTTCTGTTCAACCTGCTTTTCATTCCTTAATTATCCATTTGTAGACTAACCATTTATTAGTACTAATGTCTTAGGTTCCTGCTTTTTTTTTAATTTTAGGAAGCACCAATCTAAATATGCAGGTATGGAAGCCTGCATTAGGTTCACGTAAAACACATTTTTATGCATCTAATCAACATACACTTTCCTGATTTCATGGGCCAGTTATGAAATTGTACACAGAAATATGAGTAGTGAAACAAAAGCCATGTATACATGAGGGACCTATTCTCATATAAAGCTAAGATTCATACATTGTTAATTAAGCTGTGAAAACAGACAATTGTACATTGAGGAGACAACTAGCATGTTCTTCTCAGCAATTTTCTGCTAGGAAAATCAGAAAAATCACAATCACTAGGTTAAGTTTTTGGCTGGGAAACGATACATACCTCAGTCCTGGCCAATCCTGCAATTCTATCAGCTTCAATAACTTTTATAAAACCTACTAAGGCGAGTGTAACACAGTAATATAAAAAGCTCAAGAAAACACACAGCATGCCCAGCTCTGGTGACACTCCTCTCTCAGGATCTATCAGGAACACTGGCCAGCCTTTCCAGAACACTTGCTCTCCTCGTTTTCTCCACCCTTTTTTATTAGTTTCTAGTCAGTAGTCTAAATTAAATCACCCAACAGGTGGGCAGGTAGCCTGAAGGGCAGGTAGCCTGAGCATTTGTTTTCCTTTGATTGCCTCAAAATTCCTGCTTTGAGCAGGAATTCCTTCTTTTTGGGAATACCAGCTCCAGGATAGCTGCTCTGAGGCAATAGAAAGTTCATTTCAGGAACATATAGACCATTTATTATGATGGCAGCACTGCACAGGCATCAGCCTCCAGGAGGTGGAAACTTTTGATTCCTTTAAAGATCTGTGATGCTTATTTACCCTATCATCCTATGCCATTTAGCCTGTGGAAAGCCTAACCAGCCAGGCCCCCACAGCTATCAGGTACAATCCAGGCCACACCAACAATTTAGCCTGCAAAATTTTTCTTGAAGGTTAATCTAAGCACTATCCTTCAGCTCGCCTGGGAAGCTGGTAGCTGACAGATGCACTCATCTCCTGGGCTCTCTGCAGTATACCAGTGACATGCCCATTAAAAATCACCCTTGGCAGCATACGGAAGTTTCCACTTAATTCTTAAGGGACAGAGTGTTTTCCTCCCTGGCCTTGCCAGTGCTTTCTCCTTCATCTCCAAGTGAACTCTACATGGTACCTTATCCATTATGTTTTTATCCACATTTTCTCTCCCCTTAAGTTTTATTTAATAGCAAACAGCTTGTCTCCTTAACTGTAAAGTGCAAAGTGACAGGAAACAAATTAGTTTAAATTTAAAACTGTTATGTTACCAAGGCAACTAAAGATCTACAATTATATAAAGCAAATAATACCTACTCATAAGGACAGAATTAATACTAGAAGCGAGTTGATCTTAAAATATAATTATGCTAAAATAAAAAGCTAATCACTTCAAGTATGTCAACTAGACAGCACCAGAACTGTCTGCACTGGGAAAGTCAAAGACTCACAGGTTACTCTCAGGAAACAGCTTCTGAGACATAAGCCAAGAAATCTGCATTTGTCAAGTTACCCAAGGTTTACAGGCACCCTAGGCGCAAATCATTTTGCTATGCAAACAAATTGTGTCTTGGAAACCATATGCTAGAACTCATTCATTACCAGACATCTAATATATCTATTATTTCATAGAGATACACACACTTTGATACATTCTTTATAAACTTTTCCTCTTCAGATGAGCTCCATGAAAACTGTACAGGATACTGCTCTGAAGGCACACTTATTTCTTAAGGTGCATTCATAAAGATCCAAACAAGCACTCCCAGCCTGTCACACACAGCTTTAATATACACAAACAGGAAGGATGACAGTCCACATGGGATCCTGCACAGTCCTCCATGTGTCTTGTGCCAAGGGAGTTGCTGTGGTAACTGTGACACGGTGCCACCCGGTTAAGTCCACAGGCATCGACGCAAGGAACCTCATCCTGTCACAGGGCAGACAGCAGGACTCCATGCCCTGCTGGTCCTGGATGCCATCTCCTGCAAGAGCTGTTGCTACAGAGAGCAAGGGCTTGGGAATAAGCAGCACCACTTCTACAGCTGGAACACATGGGAATACAATGGGAAAGCTCCATGAGGAGCTCTAGGCAACAAAGCCACACAAAAATCAGACTCCTGGCAGCTTGCCTCAGAGAATCCTGTTATTGCCCCACACAGAAATCTACAGTCACTGTGGGGATCAAGCAATGTGAATAAGGTACAGTGGTACCGCCTGCTGCTGCGCACAGGCACCGGAAGATGCTCTGCAGCACCTGCTCACACTGCTGACAGCCAGACTGCTTCACCCAGCCCAGCAATGCACTCCCCTCAGGAATTCACACAGGGCTGCCTTTATACACAGTAGTTTGAAAGAGTGGGGAAGAGAGATATTTATAGCCAACTGGAAATAAAAAAGGATATTTATAACCACCCACCAAATTTAGAAGTAATAGGAGTTTTTCAGTTGGCTTCTACACAGGGGGAAAAACCATTCTACTTAAGATATTCATAAGCCCTGTCTTCTAAGAAAACTTATCTCCACAATCAGGTTTAGAAATAGTATCTGAAAACAAATAATTTTTCACTCATTCTTGGGCATTTTTACAGTCTGCAAAAAATAGCTAAATACAAAATAATATTCTTCAAAAACCTGTAAGAAATCAGCCTGGACTACGGTTTGCATCCCTACTGCACTTTATGATACAAACTGTCCAAATTACTTGAACCCCAACCTCTTTAGAAAGATTAACAAAATCCTGCTTGTACCACCTGTGCTGTTAGAACCCAAACACATCCCCAGAAATCACTTATGCCAGTAGTCTGTATTGCCCCAGGGTTGCACGAGCCACATGGGGTATCTTGAGCAGCCCTGGAAGCTGAAGCAGAGTTAGACATGTAGTCAGTGAAAAAAATCCATTTCTCCATCCCTGTTTCTTTCATCAGGCTTCTGTCAATCCCTGTTGCTCCTTAACTCCTCATCACTAAATCGATGTAGTGACCATTATGAGGACCTGACAGAAAAGCTAGACCTTGCAAAGGTTGCAAGTCATTTAGGACTCTTCCTCTCAAAACTTCCATTAAAAAGAAAAGGATCATTTTCTTTGGACAGAGATTTTGTGAGGGTGATGAGGAAGGGTTCAATTACTGCAATATCTTACCAGCTCCTGTGCTCCTAGAAGGATGTCCGATGGTGGCAGGACAGAAGAGAGATTGCTGCTGTCTGCCCCACTATTTGTAGTGCTTCCCAAAGGACAACCTAGAGGCCAAAGCTCTCCTGAGACTTTCCCTCTTCTCATTTTAGCTTGCTGTTGTCA
This sequence comes from Eudromia elegans, assembly GCA_003342815.1. NCBI lineage: Eukaryota > Metazoa > Chordata > Aves > Tinamiformes > Tinamidae > Eudromia > Eudromia elegans. Next base: position 3,855,027 of record PTEX01000002.1, on the reverse strand, counting down.
AGACAGATGACTGCAGGCAAGAATCATTCCAAAAGAAAGCAGTTTTCAACTAAAGGTATGGGACTGGTAATGGAGGTGAAACAGATTCCTAAAAGAATGTCTCTTGCTATGTAATTTGGAGTGCTTGACTATCCAACCATTTTACAGTAAATTGGAAAGTCTCTGGAGCATCAGGACTAGAGTCACCAAGAACATGTATGGACACAGCAAGCTACCCTTCACATTTACACCCATACATGAATGGCCACACTTGTCAAACAAAGACCATGAGGCACTTAATCTTCAGAGGTGACTAAGTAATACTTGGTGTTTCATTGTAATAAGTCATAATTCTGCAGGGTGACTGACTTCCCTGATGGTGTTTCAACCAAGTACCTGCCAGTTGTCCTGTTGAGGCAAAGCCACAAGATAGACGAGTCTCAACAAGGACACTGCTCTCAAAATAGACCCATCCTCTTCCAATTCCTTTGTGTGCCCTATGAAGTTTACAGCAAAACATCTCCTGAAAAAGGCAATTACACATGCATTGAAGATGCCAACTAAGCATTCAACATGCTTTCAAAATTTACACCCTCCAAAGATTGATCCAGGTGAACTAAGGTTCTCCAAGACAGACACATATGTGAATGCATAATTCGCAAGGTTAACAATTTAGTCATGTTCTCTCACTATAATTGGCATGAAGACCTCATCAGATACCAGCAAGATATCTGAATGCTGTGAGAGTTGCCTAGACATGTGTGTCTATTCCTTTTGAGGGATATATGCAGCACACCTGGGTATGAGTAAGCTCCAATCTCTAAATCATATTAAGATCAGAGGTTTGGAAGGGCTCCCCAGGGCATCAACAGCCCTCTGTTTCTTCTGACAGGTATAACCTTTACCATGCCTAAATCCTGTCCCTCTGAACACCAGTTAGGTTTCTTGCCCAGTATTCCCACTCCCTACACAGTCAAAAGTCTTCCATTAACTTCCAGCTTAATTTTATCCTTTCCCAGTTTACATCCCCTTGTCCAGCTGACATTACCTTCTAAACATTCCCCTCCATCTCCAGTTTACCCCTCTGATGTATTTAGATAGAGCAATCACATCTCTGCTCAGTCTTCATTTTGCTGAGCTAAACAAGCAGAGCTGTCTGAGCCGAGTCCCTGCCCAGCCTGGCAACCTTCGTATGCATCTGTTCCAATTTCAACTCCACTCTTCTCAGCACAGGTAACCAGAAACCCATCTCAAAGGCAGCTGCAGAAGAGCCTCTCCCAAGGCACTGCCTCACATCAACAGGTCAGAGGCTGTGATGAGCTGAGCACCACAAGCTTTGCCTCTGCCTGTTGGTTTTCTGAATGCTGCACAGGCCATTAGTCCTCAGGACATGATTCTGAACTTAAACCATTAAATTTTATCCTTATTTCATTACTCCCAACTTTGAGGTCATCTAATTCTGCCTAATTAATCCAATCCTTCTCAGTGTTGACAGTGCCTCCCAGTTTTATGTCATCAGCAAATTTCATTAATTCACTTTGACTTTTGTCCCCAAGTCATTAATGAAAATATTAAATAACATTGATCCTAACGCAGTCCTTGAGGAAGGCCACTAACAGCTAGACTCCAGCTCAATTCTTAGTCTTTCAGCAAAACTTGTGGTTTTCACCTCTTTAGACCATTTCTTAAGCCTTTTACAGCTTTCCTGTCATATAAGTAAATACAAAAGAAAAATAAAACATGAGGAGGAAAAAGAAAACCACAATCTCCAAACAGCTAATAAGATTTACACTATTAGGATATCGTGAGTATGAGACATTTCCAGCAAAGTCTGCTGGACAAAATGGGTATTGTTCTAGACAATTTTTCAAACTGCCCCTTTTTCAAAAATCGCAGACTTCACTGAGGTTACATGAGGGATTAATGTGACACATTCTTTTGATACACTCCAAAAAAATCCATCCTTCATGGGTCTCAAGCTATGAATACCTGATCAAATAATTAACACACACAGCAGTGAAGTTATTCAAATATTGCCATTTTAGAATATACCATTTTTGCATGAAGTTATAAAGAAATTGCACATGAACCTTAATGCACTTTTTACACTTCTCACATAAAAGTAATGCAGTGGATTGCACTGCTGCTCCCTCTGCCTGGGAAATAAAAGCTTTTTATTTATCTGTACCTCTGTGAAGGACAGATGTTTTTCTGTTGCAGCACCAAAGTTCTGTATATCCCTATATGTAGATACAGGGCCTAGGGATCCCAGCACAAACCTTTCCTTTGAAGCAACATTTGTTTGCAAGCAAAAGGATGCGCTTCATCATCAATGAAATCACTGTGCAACAAGGTCCTATAGAAGGCACAAGTTTCTACAGGTTCAAAAGGTTTTCACTGTTTTGCAGAGGCAAGAAACACACACCTGCAATGTCTCCCTCACACAATCCATGTGATCACCATCATGCCATTAAATACCACTTGGCCAGCTAATAGCCAGGCCCTCTCTCAGAGGAAGGGTTCAAAGACAAGATCTAATAGATTAACTCAAGGTTAGGGGAATTTTTCACTGGTTTCCTGTGGTGCAAGATGAGGCCCTTGATGCAAATCTTTGTATGTATGTTTCTAGGCACTAACAGCCTGAAGAAATAAAACTTGCTTAATCCTGTCCTTTGTACTTCAGTCACAGACTGTGTTCCTCCAGTATTTAGACTTAGTCTCAAAATTATGTAATTTGTCTAGACACTCTAATTTAAATTATCACAATAGTCTTCATTTCATTATATATCACATCAAAGTGCTGGTTAGGGAATCCACACATACAAAGCAACACTTGCATATTATATTTCTAAAAATAAGTTATTTCTACGACTTATTTCTGCATTCTCTGCATAGGGAAATCCAAGCATCTGCTTGGCACAGTTTACAAGATTTTTTTTAAATGCCTTTTAAAAGTGAAATGAAACCTTAAGTCTGTCATTTCTAATTCTCTTACAAATATACAAATGCGGTTCCAAAACACTGGTAACCTGTGGGTTGCCGTATTTACCACACACAGGGAAATATACCCCATGTCTTTATCATAAGTACTCTTAGAGTCAAATTCTGTTTCTTCTCTAATGGTTTAAAGTCATAAGAATCACTTCATTTCTTCTAGGTTGCAATAGGAAAACATGGGAATATCAGAGTTGGTGTTTTTAAACTCACATTAATCTCAGGAATGAGATTGATTTCCTATCTGGTTACCAAAAAGAAAAAAGAGGAATTAAAAGGAAAACACTCTAAATTTAACACTCTAAGCAGCTACTAAATTCATGCAGGAAAAAAAAATCCTGCAAATAAAGAAAAACTTTATCAGAAAAGCAAATACATATAACTAATTTCATCTCTAAGATCATACTCAACCAAAAGCTGAGGACTAGATGAACCAAGGTAAGATATTACTATTTTAATACAGCATTTCAGGAGCAAATGCTAAATGGAAAATTCATCTAAAATATTATGGATTGCCACATAAGTTAGGACATATTATGTAAAACACAAAATGCAACAGGAAGTTTTTCCAACTAATATCAGCCTGTATCCAAACAAAAACAGCAAGAGCAGCACAGCACCTTTTGCCAAACAGTGGATGTCAGCATTTATGAGCCCAGTCAAAAGAGTTCATTCTTATCAAAGCAATAAAAAAAATATACAAACTTGTCTCAGTTTGTAAAAACTGCTGAGTACTAAGAAAACCACCACAGTATTTTTCAATTAGTAGACAATACACATTTGTGTACTGCCATTAAGGGGAAAAAGAGCTAGAATTTTCATTTCATTTTCATAGGTCTCAAGCTTGCATCTAAGAAAAAAGTAGCTTATAATCCATGCATTATTCAAATTGCAGAAGTCAAACTGTAATTTAATGCAGAAGTGAAAAGAACTCATCATGCACATGATATGCAAAATCCAGATCAAGGGAAACCTTCCTGTTTCTTCTGCAGGGTGACTGGCAGAACAAAAGCTGACAGTTAACAGCAAGATGAAGCTTAAAATGCCATGTTAATTTTTGTTAATAAAAAATGAAACAAGTCATGATACAGCTGAAAATCTAACGCATTAGTTCATTCTTACTATTAAAAGAAGCAACATTGCAACCTTGTTCCAGCAAGGTCTCCTCCATGAATTATTCTCATCTGTTCTCTATCCTGTAGAAGTAACTTTTAACTAATTACTGTGCAATGCTACTACTTCCTACAGCATTTGAAGGAAAACCCCAAGTAGAGATCTCTCAATGAATTTTAGCACCTTTACCACAAGCAGCAAGGCAGATTTCAAATCTAATTTTAGATTTTAGAAATTTACCTCTGAACAATCTGAGTTTTCTGTCTGAACTGTTTCACCTCTGGAAACAAGTGTTCTTCAGTGGCTTTCATGTTCAAGAGAAGGAAATCTGCTGTCAGATGTTTTATCTTTGGTACCACATCCACTCCACATCTGTAATCAGAGTATTTGCAGTTCCTTTGAAATCCACACAGCTGACATACTGCTTCTAATAGGAGAAAAGAACTCAAAGACAACATGTGCTTTTTACTTTTCAGGAACATAGCAATGATATTAAAAATAGGAAACAATTATTTAGAATAATTCAAGAGGCTACTGTAGCTATAGCAATGGCCCAAACTCTCAGAAATTGTGTCACCTATACTTATTATTTTGCAAACAAAGCTCTAAAAACAGCAAGCTGCTTCTCAGAGGGTCTTGGGACCCTACATACAAGTAGAAAAGCTTGCTTTCCTATAGAATACATACAATTTTCCCATAGCATATTACTTTGTCTTTGTTAAAATAAATAAAAAAAAAACTTTAAAAACATAGTGTCTCCCCCCCACTTTGTTGAATATACTCAGAACTAAGAGATGACTCTTCAGTCCAATATATATGACAGGTTGTTGCCTGCCACTATGCCTTCATAATTACAAAAAAATCTTAGTCTTTAGCAGGAGAAAAGTCTTACAACGAGATAAACACTGCTAGGTCAAGATTAATGTGCAGAGGCAAAGCAAGGAAGTGCTGTCAGAAGTGTTTGCAAAAGCCAAACCTCTTCCCAGGGTATATTTCATTGCCAGCGATCCAAATCTTCTCATTTGACCTTTAACAAATTTCTGAAACTCACAGGGTCACCACTCTTGCTAATCATCTACCAATCTTTCTGTAGTTACTGCAACAGCAGGAATCAACTGTTCATAAGATGGATGATGGAGTGGAAAAAATCAGCAGTGCATCTGAGAAAGGTAAATTTTACTCTTTTGATGATGGATGAGAGTTATTTCTTTTTCCTCTTCATTCCTCTCTATTGCCATGCAAGAGCTTGAGGTGGGAACCCTGACTCAGCACTTCCCAGAACACTGCCCTGCCACCGCCTCTTCCTCCCAGCACCCATGTCCTGAATCAACAGTTGCTTTGATGTGGCCTTAGAGAAATTCCAGCTCCATTTAAAACTGGATTTATTATTTAGAGAGTTCCAAAAATTATTCTACCCAGACCCTCAGAGCTTAGAGGAAGAAAATCAGATAGAGATGCAATAAAAAGTAGTAACAGAGAACTCTGGCAAAGACTAAAGCAACTTGTTTGAAACCTCAGCACCAAATTACGTTTCATAATGCTCCATAACCCTGGCCAATACATGCAAGCAGTTGTGGTCACTCACTGTTAGACTTAAGAACAGCACATTACTTCTTTGAAATGAAGAACATAGATAAGATGAATGCATTAAAAAACTATAGAAAGAATAATTATCTTAGGGGCTACTGACTTCTAATAACATTTCTGCTCAAAACACTAAAATTCAAAATAGTTTTAAGTCTTAAAGGGTACTGCAAATATACCAATACACTTATCCCTGAAATAAAATACTTTGTTTTAATATTTGTGGATTGTAAGGCATCCTGTTAACAGCAGAACAAATCTGTCATCACCATTATAACGCAATGGATAAAACTGCATAGTAACCCAAATGCCACAGGCAACATGGCCAGCAAGAATGCAGAAAAAAATCTTTAGGTGGTTGCTCTATATCCAGTACCACCTCAGTAAATTTCACTATCAGATTAATCCTGTTCATCTTCCTAGTCTGATATTTGCCATCTAAGTGGTATCACTGAAATCAGAAGATTGCTGATTAAGACATGAAGTTTCCCATGATGTAGGAGGCACACACAAGAACTCCTCACCCCAAAAAGCATGAGAAAAAACACCTTCACAAGTCTGAAAGCATGAGCCCTGCTTTGCTGATTTTTCTTCTGGAACATTTTCTGTTTCCAGTCTGGACACCCTGCAGGTGCCTCTACCAGTGCAAAGGAGATGACCAATCCAGTAGCCTTAAACTAGCAACCAGACAGGCCTTCATTTAGTCAGTCATCTTCTACCAAACCACACAAAACAGTGAAGATCCAATTGCCAAATACCCATCACCATAGAAGAGACATAAAACAGCATCACTAAGGCTAACTGAGCAGAGTTTTGATTTGATAGCAGTCATTTTTCCTGCAAGTTATATACAAATTGTGCAGCAGTCCCATAATATGCTCAGGGAAAAAGACGGCATATTGTACAATGACAGCAAAGTTCTTTTAACCTTGTTTACAGTGTACGGAAGGTTTTTGTACAAATTACATGTGGAAAAGTTGCTAGGAAAGATCAAGAAAGTACTGGTGCCAGGGGTTATGCAAAAATTAACTGGAAAAATGTTAGAGAAGTCAATGTTATGTCACTGTCTTGATGAATAGAAATATGTTTAGGGATGACAGGCAATCTGAAAATTACCATTACATCTCATTTCCTCTTCTGAGAGTCTTTGTTCTTACTGAATGGGGAAGATCTTGAACATCCTGATCAAACAACAGCAATTGGCTGCCATCTTCTGACACTTATCAGATAATGTACAGTAATTTTGCTGGAGTAATTGCCCTGATTCTGGTAGAAAAAAGCTCTAACTTCTAGAAGAGAATGAAACATTAGTCAGGATATGGAATATGACTGGTAATGGCCTTAAGAAAATTGCAGCAAAAAATCCTTTAGCATCTGCAAAATAACCTGAAGTTTCCAAAATGAAAAGACCCACCAAAACCAAAGTGTGACATGCGAGACTGACATTGAAATCTCAAAAGCACAAGGAGAATGAATTCATTTTCTGTCACTTTGTGTTTATATTACAATTTTACAGTGAAAAATAAGTTGCTCATTTTCCATTCTGCAATATAGTCCACAATAAATGCTGTATTACACTGTTTCAATTGTTAGTATATAAGTTCCGAAAATAATTCAAACGCCCTGGCCAGGAATTTGTCTATGCAGGTATAAAGTTAAAGGAGCCTCACACCATCTTTCCTGCATTCAGCCTCCCTTTCCTGCCTCAAGCTGCCTGCAGTGCGATGGGACAGCAATGGAATACACACCAAACCTTCCCACACATGGCAAAACAGAGGCTTAGCTATAGAAGTAGGATAAGCTTAAGTCTACATTTGCTTTATTTAATTCAGCATTAATAAACACAGATAGCATCAGATTAAGTAATGAACCCTTCAGAAAGGATCGAAGTATAGCGTTATTCCAGTATTAAATGAAGATCAATATTGGAACCTGCAAGGAATAATACAGTATTAATAGGGTAACGGACAGCTTGGAGTGACATTTTCTTCCATCAGTGACTTCTACCAAGTAACTCGATATTTGGCAAACACGTAGACAGACTACATATCATGCAGATATGCATGACAATATTGCCTTGTGGATCACAGGAAAACACAGAGCAAGAGATGCAGTTTGATGAGCTGCAACAAGCTATTTTACTTGTCAAGCAAACCAAATGCTTGGTCAAAAATTTACATGTATTTTTATGCCACTTAAAGATCACTTTTTTAAAATTAAGTTTATATTCCTAAAATCAAAAGGAACGATTACTGCTGTGTATAACCAGCTAGGTATGTTTAAAAGGGCAGTTTTCACAAGTGAATTACAGCTGGAATACGAGTAGTATTTGCAAAGAAACATTCCATGCACTGTCCTCTGCTTTGCTTGTCAGACACCTCTGTTGCACATGGACTGAGGAACAGACCATCTACTCCACATATTATTCCAAGACAAACAAATTTCTTTTGAAAAAATACAAGCTGAAATACAAGATTAGCTATTGCAATAAATACTGCACCCAGTACAGTATTACAGGGCTTAATGTTTTGGTTTTTTTTTTTCCTTTTGAGGGGAAGGGGCATCAATTTTAAAAATGTACTCAAATCAAAACCACATGAAATCAGTTCTACTACTTTATATCTGTTTACTTTGAATTTGACTCTAAATTTAACACAAATTCTCCACTGAACAGTGTGCTACAAATAACAGTAGCTTGGATATTGCCATGAACAATAGCCAAAGGAATACAAAGGATCTTTACTAATCAAGTGCAAATGGTGTCATCTCTTCCTAACAAACTTTAGATTTCTTTTGACATATGTCAAAATATATAGAAACATTTTTCTCATATCTATCCTAGAAATTGCCTCTCCTTCACGCCTACCTGTACGGGTATTCCTCCCCAGTGGAAGTTCCCAGCAGGTCTGCCAGCCACTCTACAAGTGAGACCTCCTCACTTAAAGTTTTAAAAAGCCAAGGATTTCCACAAACCATGTATAAGGAAAGAATGAGGAAGACTGACTCATCAGTATGGGTGAGCTCTTGTGAATCGGAAAATGCTTTCCAGATCTTAAAAGCCAGAAACTCACACAGAGAAGGGGGAGCACAAAGAAATTCTCTCTTCCTTAAGCACAGGATCCTGTTAAATTGTTTTCTCTGACTGAATTTATGTATTCCTGCAGAGATAGAGTGCGCACAGGAATATTGCTTAGCAGTTTCAAACTGCCCTGGTCTCTCAAGCTCTGTTTAGCTTTTTCATTTTACAGCTAGAGCCTCAAAATGACTGCACAGTAACATGCCCTATGGAGGCTACTGAGCAACCTCAAACACTGCAGCAAGTCCCTTGCTCCAGGTGCCATTTGTGCTGCCATTGCACACACAGTCCAGAGCCACCCCAATGCAGGGAGCTCTGACTACTTACTTGGGCTAAGAGGCTGCATCGCAGCACAAGATGTACCGTTGTAACAAAAAATAGCCTATTAATGACAATCATTTTAACTGACACAAGGCTGTTTACATGCTTAGAGCACTTTTTTCCCCCCTCTCTTATCACACGAGTTTTAGCCCTAAACAATGGAATGGGAATTATATTTGGAAAAAAAATCCTTAAAACTGCAACCCAGTGACAAGCAACCTGTCTGCCCATCAACAAACATCAGCTGAAAGAAGCTCTAAGATCATTACTGCATTAGCACAGAGTAAGCTCATCTCCAGAGGAGAAATGACCCTAGAAAAAAAAACTAAGACCTGCTAGAAGCCTCCACAACCCTATTTATAATACATGTGCTGTGTATGAATTCAAGGCACAGGAGGTGTGAAGCTTCTATAGCTAAGCAAGCACACTTGCTCCACCACTGTATTTATCCTGTAATGCCTTGGGAGATTTTTGTCCACACCAGTTTCTCGCTGGAAAAATAATCAAAGTAAGTTTCTACTTAAGCAGACAGATGTTACCCAATTATTTTATGCAGTGGCCTTTCCTTATCAGCTAATTATGCAGTTAATCTGAATCCTCCAAAGTGTTACTAGGCAAATAGTTGTTGAGATAACAAGTTCTGTTGAGATAACAGAATCACTTCTATACTTTGTCCACATGCTTTGAGGTATTTCTTCCTAGCAAAACACACAAGAGCTCTGCTTCTTATACTTACTTCCACAGGTCTCCTAGATATTTGTTTGACTAGTTTCAAGCTTGCTTAATCCTACTAGGATTTTTTTTTTTTTAATCAGTGATCAACAGTATACCCAGGAGAGATTTTATTATAGCTATACCATTCACCTTTCTGTAGATGTACTACTATTAAATAAGCATGTCAAAATTGGTAATCTGACATCTTTCATATGTTCACAAGTTGGATGGTACACTCAGGTCAGCTGTAACTGGACAAGCAACAGTTGTGAGTTCAAAACATGCTATATTTTCATAAGCAAGTTGACAAGAACCACATCAAGTAGTGCTGCAGTGCCACAATGGGCTGAAATTAATAACCCGTCAGTGACATGGACCATAGTTTGGGATGCTTGTACTACTGAAAAAATTAAAAATATCAACATAAAAATATAAGATATAAATATATATAAATATAAAAATATGAATATGAAGCATTGGGAAAAACGCTTATCAAGGTAAAAAAGAGAAACCAAGAAAACCTGGCCACAAACTCTCACTTCAGAAAGAAACCAGTTAGTCAAATAGCTGTCCTTAAAGAGTTGCTTCACATTCTGTAAAACATGAAAGACTTTCCATGATCTTATCATACACTGCAACATTTAGGAGTAATTCATAGTACATACAGGTTGCCTGAAGACAAGTTTAATTGGGAGAGAATGTCAAGGCTGATCTCTTAACCATTCATGAGTAAATTCTTAAATAAAACCAAGGAAAATATTCAATTATATATTTCAGTAAAAATTAGATAGTGATGAATAATCAAAAAGGCTAATACTGCAAAGACTTTTGTTTGCTTTCAAAGTTCAAAATTTTAGGCTTTGCTCCTAAACAGCAGAAGTGTGTTCTGTTCCACACTGGAGCTCCCTATTGCATATTCGGCACGCAGAGCCCTCCCCAGCGTTGACAGACGCGCCACACAAGGACGGGGCACAGAATACAAAGCAGAGATCTGCAGTGCAGATACGAATACTGCAGTGAACCAAGGGAGCGGTTTCACAGCACAGAGTTATCAAATGGGGCAGAGCCTTAGTGTTTCTGCCAGTGCAGGGCAGCATGTGAGCCCTGTGCTTGCAGCGTGCACAAGTTCACCAATAGAAACTCAGGCCAAAGTCCACATCACCAAAGACCATAACCACTTACAAAAACGAACCTTAGATGGGACTGTAAAGCAGAAGCAGCTTTCTGAAGAAATTAGAGGACTTCATATATGCAAATATATGCTACAAAAATCAGGAACCTATTCTTCATATATCCAGCTGAATAAGCAGAACATTTCCTTCTCACTGGGAATGCAGTCCCAGACTTTCCTTGGACTTTTAAGTTAAAAAAGTCCTTAAATCTCCGGAGTTGTTGGCATTCCACTAATGGACTGACCCTTGAGTTAAAAATGTCTCGGAACACCTGTGCACATACCAAATACTAGCTACACTTTCAGGCAGTTTTAAAAGCCAGAATTTTTATTAGAGGAGCACCCCCTTTGGTCCTGGATGGAGAGATTCTTCACTATAAAGCAGAGAGCAGTTAAACAGCTGAGAATGCCCTGGTGCTTCAAGGAGTCAACAAAACCATTCTTCTGATTTCTTACACAATTACAGAATTACCAGTTTACCTCCTCTGGCTTATTAAATATGAAAATCTCATCAACCTGACAAATCATCCAGCTGATGTTTCCAGCAGGTCAGCAAGCTTCAGGGCAGACAAGAACCCTGCCGGCCACTGGACCTGTACAACCTCCTTCTGCCATTGCAGGGCTGCATGTTACACACATACTACTGTTATTTCAACTTCATTTCTCCACTCTACAGCTTTACTTGCACAGAAATTATCACTTTAAAAGGAACTATTTTCAGACTCCAAATACACATTAATTTATGAAGACTTTATATTAGTGACTTCAGTGCAGAATCACACTCATGTCTCTCATCCAAGTTGTCCTGAATGCTTCCTAAGACAAGCCCAAGTACCAGCTGGTCTGTCCCCCTTTCTTTTATTTCTCCCGAGAACTAAGTGTCTGCTCATTTGGTAGGACAAGGCTTTGACTTAAGAGAAATCTAAGGAGCAGGACAAGTCTTGCCATTTCCACTCCAAAGCTTTCTTCAAGCACACAGAAAGAAACCAAAGACAGGGGCACACTGATCTTGAATTCAAAAGAATTTAATTTTCAGAGGAGATGACTTTTGTCCGCAGGTTTTGTTTTTTTTTTTTTTTCCTGAAAATCAGCTTACTTTGAAGGCCAATGCAAATATACTAAATTGTATGCTCATGTAGCTGTCCTACTTCTGCAAACTATTTTAAGCATTACACAGTTTTAAACAGTCCATGATTCATCTCAGGTTAAGAGATGGAAACAAAAGAAAACACTAATAATCCCTAACTTTTGATTAGCTTTTGATTAGTTTAACTATTTGTTTTTATAAATGCTATAACTATTATGTTTCTATGACAATTCTGAAAAAATAATTGAACTTAGTATTCATCAGGATTTATGTAAATTCACATAATTTAAATGTAGAATGATGATTAAGACAGGATTCTCAGTTTAATTCCCCAAGCATGTGCATGTCCTTTCTCTTTATGCAAATTATCAGGATAGTCTGTACTGTTCTTCGCTTAGATCATCTTTTCTAAAAGAAAACTCTGCAAATATGCACAGTGGAATTCAATCCTTACCTGCCATTTTGCATCAGACTAAATAAACAGTTCGTTTATAGCTGTATTCCAGCCACTTTTTTTTCCTAATGGCACATTCTTCATACAAATGCTGAAAAAGAATGTGGAAATAAGATATCCATGAAACTATACCAGTCCATTAGTTAAGTCACATAAATATAGGGTCTGCATCTACATGAGGTGCCTGACTGCTTTATGCCCTTGCATCAATTAACATTTCATCTGACTTTTTACAATCTCACTTATCACCAGTTTCCATTCCTTTGAAGCTAGCAAATGTTAGCTTTTCAAGTCTGTTCAGTTTATGATTACTTATAATCAACCCTATTTCAGGGGAATTTAATAAGAGATGAACACACCACAAGTGCAATGCTCCTACAGTAAATGGAAATGAAATGAAGAAATCTGAAAAAGCAAAGAACAGCTATATAACGCTGCTAGCAGTTCTTCAGCAAATAAGTGCATCTGATGACAAAGTGCTTTGTCCACCATTTTAAACATTTGGACCTTTGAGGAAAACACAGACTATTTACACCTCAACAGATCAAAGTAGCAGCTAATTAAGTTGCAAAATTATATTTTTATTGCAGGCAATATAAATTTACACAGCCCATCAGTCCCTCAGTGAAATCCTCCCTCTAGGTCTGAAAATACAGTGACACAACCCAGTTTTATTAGGATTAAAGAAAAGATCGGACAAAAGCCTGTAAAACCTAATAGATACATCCCTTCCTGTCAGAGTATGAGCTAACCACTGATTATGGTGAGAAGGAACCATGAACACATACAATGTCTCAAAACTGTCCAACATGAAGTTCCTTAACTCTCCAATTTCCTAATGCCATGCTCTTGGTAGATCCACAAGCTACGTAGAAAGCAGACGATCTTTTCCTTTAGACATACACAACAGGTATAAAACTGAGCAGTTTCAAGCATCTTGGTACGTATTGATTGCTTTATTCCAGTTGAGGCTGTTAAAGTTTCCCAAAAACTTCCTTCCACAGACACTGTTTTTCCTATCAGCAGAGCCCTCTCCACAGCGCTGTACATCACACACTCACAAAAGGGCAAACAGCAGCTATCAGTAGAGCACTTAGTACATTAAAGTGGTCATTCTTGCAACAATTCAAGATCATTCCCAAGGGCCTGGATGCAAAAAAGTTTATTGGCATCTTCACCTCCATTGCTCAGAACAGGACTGCCTGAATTCACATTCTCAAGTTGAACCTGGCTCGGGTTCCAAATCACTGTCCTTGCTTCCCTCACATTTGTACTGCATCCAGGCTAGACCCTACACATAAAAGAGGAGCCACCACCACAGAGGGCAGCCCAAGACAGACATTTTCTATCTGGAGCCACCCCAAGCACAGACACATGACAAACCCTCCTGCAGCTCTGCTGACCTGGCCCTGCACCCATCCTGACACGGCATGAAAAAAACATATTCCTATGCACTTGAGTCTTCCCTTTAGATGGCAAAAGAAGTCCTACTTAGGGGAACTGATGGTTTATCTTAAATTTTAATAAAAGCATACATGACATTAATTTTAATACTTCTGAGGCCACAGAGATGGTATTCCTCTTTCTCTTGCCTTTTCATAGACTAGCTGCCTATGCTACCGAGTGAAGCTGTTCCCAACAGAAGACAGCTGAAAAAGGAGAGATTCCACCTCCATTCTCTTCCTGAGAATTTGCCTTGTAAGATGCATGAGTTGAGAAAGAATGTACAAACCTCTAGTTATCTGCTTCGATGAAGCCATGGAAATGATCTCAGGTAAGTCTGAATAATTGCTGTCTCCTCCCTTCAAGGCAGCACACCAACCTCCCCTTTGGGGAACCTACTGCAGGGTGGTCACCAGCAACACAGGTGCCCAAAATATGCAAAAAAAATACTTAGTGACCAAATCTTGAGGGACATGCTGTAATCACAGAGCATGGTTCAACAAAGTTTCGTTACCGATTAAAGATTTGGTACATTCAGTATTCAAAACTATATCCAAACCAACAAGGCCTCGAATTCTCTTCTGCTGGCTTTCAGGGCACTTTGCTCACCTCTTGCTGTCTGTGTCCCATAAGATATCCATGAAAATCAAATGTGACTAAAGAGGAAGTACATTAACATGTGAGGTCCTCTGAGACATTCAAGTGAAATCATCATAGCAGTACGAGGCTCTTGAATCAACCTTCCTTTCCTCTGCAGGTGCAGTCTACATTAATTGAAATACCTGTTTTAAAGACAGGGACAGGAAGAAAGTTAGGGGAAAGTGCTTTGATCTATAAAAACACTGAAAGGAACATGTTAGAGTGTCAAAAGGAAGAAAGAAAGAAGGCAGCCTAGAAGAACTAAAGATAAATCAAGCATAATACAGTATTAAGAGAAGAATTAAATGTCAGAGAGAACTGGTGAAGGAAAACCTTAAGGATAACTTCTTGTAACTTGTTTTAATTTTGGAAAATTTCAACAACTGTATGATAAAGTGTGAAGCATCAAAACAGCCTCTAAGACAGAAAATAAATAAATTCCCATGCTTGAAAAAAGCAATAGGCTAGTTGTGCCAGGCAGTGTCTATCATACAAACAGGTTTCCTGTATAAAATAGTACTCTCAAGAATTGAGTTATACTAAACTTGGCCAAGAAAGACACAGCACTAGCTTCACTCCAAATGCAGACACTTCATAAGTTAAAAGCATGCAGTAATGGTTATGACCCTCTGGACAAGCAATATTTCAGAAGTAGAGCTATTTACAATTGCTTCTTCTCAAAGCAATAGCATTATCTCTTATTTACGGTGATGTTTTCACTAGGCAGAATTAGGTCTTATTCATCCATGAAATCCTAGTATTCTCACAAACTTACTCATCTGAACATATAGTAATACAAATAACTTCTGAAGCATCCAGCAAGATGTAAAGCTAGGGAAGCACCACCATTTTAAGCCATGAGGGCTGATAAAATATTGCAGTAAAAATCCAGGTGTAAACCCAGATTTGCAGGAGTCAAGAAGAAAACATTTATCTCAGAAAAGGAAAGTCACAATAGAACAAGGCCCATGCTTGCTAATCTGTGGACAGGGTGAGTGAGGCAAAAGGAGCCCAGGACAGAATTTCACATGCACAAAAGCCTATTGGTTTCAATTTAATTGCAACTCCTGCACTAGCACAACTGCTAGTTTGTGTCAGCAAGAAAATAGGGGCTGTTCTGCCTCACAAAAGGTTAGAAGTTCTTCATTACTTTACAAAACAGTTTACACAACATTTCTATGACTAAGTAATATTTCATTTAATATATGCTATAATTACTTATAATATAGGCTCATATAATATATGCTATAATTACTTATAATATAGGCTCATATAATATATGCTATAATTACTTATAATATAGGCTCATATAATATATGCTATAATTACTTATAGAGTATCCCTCAAGTCCCAAACCATCAGTTAAGATTAGCCAAGAGGCTGCTAAAATCACCCAACCACGTAGATAGGTTTTGAGACAAGTCCCCATCCTAGGCAGATGTTACCAACTCAAAACTCAGGGATATGAAGCTTTTCACTGTAGCTACTCCAATTACTGCAATTCTCTTCAAGAAAATAACATGCTGAAAAAAGGCTTAGTTTAAAATGCTTCTAAGTTCACACATATGCTGCTGGAGCTATCAATAGGTACCCTAAACTTCCAAGAGGAAGTCACCCATCTGTTCTATGCTCTTTTTCAGACAGACTAATTAGGCCTCCTAGGCAGGTTTCAGTTGCCCAATGGGGTTTGCATATATTTAAATTTAGAATAATCTGAAAATCTCTGAGCCTTTGATTAATATCTTAGCTATTTTGTGACCATTCAAGGGATTCCTCTGCTTGCCTATCTTTTGGCTAGGTGACTAATTACTGCATGGCCTATACTAACATTTGGATGTCAGTAGTTAGGACTGACAATGCAATATTTTTGAAATGCAGTTTTGGTATCTGTCACCAAGAGGGAAAATGTGCAATATATTGCTCAATGGAAAACAATTCTACATTAGCAAGCAAATGCAAAAAAAGCACATCATAAGCAAAACTGTACATAGGTGCACAGCCCATAAGAGACCCATGTTACTAGGAGGATTGCTGGACAGTCTGGATTAGTGGGTGACTTTGGCAGCAGGATATATCATGGAGCCCACACATCATGAGCCAAATAAACCGCACTGCACTATGCAAAGTTTAGTTCCTAAACCGTCTTTTGGTCCTTGAGAAAATTCTAAGAGTTATTACTGAACAACTACAGAACTGATCCAACAATTCCTGTATATGCAGCAGGAAAACTAGCACTTAATTCAACAGGCAAGGATCAATAACAGTTCTTTCAAGGGTTTGCAGTTCAAGCATTCAGGAAAAGCATTAAATTCATAAAGTACAACTTACTAAAAGTCAATTCACAGCTAATGTAAATCTGGCATCCAGAGTTGTATGCACTTGAACAGGAAAATTGGTGCAATGCCTATGTACAGTTCACAAGTGACAAGATCCATACAACAGTGCTTGAGATTATGACATTAAGCTCTATTTAATTAACATCCTTCAGGCAAATACTTGTCTGAATAAGGTTGCCTGAAGACAATATATTAAAGGAGAGTTTTGGCAAACTAGTTCAGAAGAAGCAAGACGCAAGAACAACTCGATTTTACATGTTCAGAGAGGGCTGTGCAAAAAGCACCCAGCACTCCCTGCTGAACAGCTAGTGGTCGGGGCTTGCTCTAAGGCCATTAGTTCAACTATATGAACATCAAAGTCCCAAGTTCTGGTTTTAATTAAACAAACTACAATAGAAATTCATCTTCCATTTACAGCTATTCCTTAACACAAACTCTCCCATAAGCTCCTCTGTGCAACTGTTGAGAGGTAAAGAAAGTCTGTGTGCAGGCTAAATGTTTATTGCTAAACTAACATGAACAAACTACACGGCTTTCATAAAATCAGTTAAAATTTAGTTCCAACACTAATTCCTTTATTCCCCCCTAAAAAGATTTTGAAAAAATGACTGTTAAAACATGAATCAAAAATATTTTCACAGACTGCAGGTTATCAAATATGTTATCCTAAGCAAAATGTATTTTCTGTAAATAGAGAAGTATTCTCAGTGGGGCCAGAAAAGTTTTCTGCTGTTCAGAATACATTTTAATCGTTTTCAATTCCTGAAAATAAAAATTAAAGGGCACATTCTTCTTCCTCCTATAGAAAGCAATGAGCATTTCACATGAAGTGGACAATGGCAGTTTTGAATAGGTCTGCCTTGTAAAGGTATATATTCTTTTTCTGAAGGATGCCATCACAACTAAGTATCCCTGGTGTTTAGTTTGCCAGACACTTTCAAAACTGAACTAAAGCTGAGTAAAACTGCTGACGTGGACAAAGAAGTCTTATTTTAATAATTCTCATAAATGATCAATCATCTATCACACAAAGTCCTTTCAATTTGCATACAAAATAGTCCAGGAAATTTAGTTAAAATTAAAATCACATCATTTAAATCAGACAGCCAGTAAAGTCACTGGCCTAACAGAAAAAAGAACACACTCACTAGCAAATTCCCATCTCAAGAAAGTAGCAGTTGAAACTTCACTCTACAGAAAAAGACAATCACTGTTCCATGAGACTAAACCACATTAAGCGAGAAAAAAATATTCTCTATTATTACTTGCCACATAAATTATGCATAATTATTTCTCATAGCCCTTTGTATCTTCCTAGACATTATTTTAACCTGAAGTATAATTGAAACATCTCTCTGTGACACTTAGGCTTCATTAATTATGAATTGACAGCTTTCACTAAAAGACTTTTGAAAATACTACCCACTTTGCAGGCCACCATTAGGGACCTGGCAACATGTTACTATCACTGACCAGAATGGTGGGGAGCTCAACAGGCATGAGCAATGAAGAAATGTGTCACCCTACCCAGACAAGTAGTCGCAGATAATGAGACTTCACTTTGACCTAAATTAAAGATAAAGGATTAAAAAGCAATCACTCTGGATATTGCTATTCTAACATATCCCTCCTTCTTGAAGGTGTTCTGAAATATTGACGTAAGGATAATATTTTTTCGCCCCAAACTGAACTGATTGGATTTAAGTCCACATAAATAAAGCAACAGACAATAGAGTCAGACATCCCCGAGCAAATATGAATTATTTCTTTGAAGGGGCAAGCAGAACTGTGGTTATTACACCTATTCAGAGACAAGAGTCTGAACCAAAGCATTTCACACACTATAAAACAAGAAAGTGAACATGCACCGCTGCCAAATTATATGTCATTTTTGTACAATTTTTAATGCAACTTGTAGAGCTAGCTTATAAAACATGACTTATAGGTACGCAGGCATACAAATACAAACTTCCAGCCAGCACACCCTCCACTCTAAGAATATGAGTGAGGACAGGGCTGCACAACACTGTCCAAGGGTTGCCAAGGAGGCTGAACTTACAAGCAAGGTAGCAGAAAGCCTCTGCTTGGGTCTGCTCTCCCAGCAGGTGAGCGTGCACCCAAAAGCCTTGGCAATCCTCATGGGAGACAAGAAGGGTAAGAACATGGTGCAGAGCACCAGGACAGGGGAGGAGTCCTGCAAGCACCAAGGCTATAGTAATTGGTCTACTAAAAAAAATATAAAACGAGCTCCTCAGAAGGTTATGCCAGAAGGCACTTGAGCCATAGTTTCCTAGCTCCTGGACATCTCCGACTCCCCCGTCAGCCTCACTGACTGAAGAGACTTTGCAAGGGGAGACTGACAACCAAAAACTGAGCTTGCAGGCAGGCCTGGTTATGGGACTTGGTTAATATCTCCTTTTTTCCATCCCTTGGATTTTATCTCAGCTAAGAGGAGTCCAGTAGAAATTCTTGGACAGAAAGCTGAGAAAGAACAAGAAGGAGAAATTGAGCCTTCCTGATTACAAACCTAAGAACTGCCACAGCAAAGCAGCCTCTCCAGTCTGGCCTCCACACCAGGAAGGAAACAGAGGAAGAGCCCATGCACAAAGCTATTTGAGGATCACCTACCATAGTGACTCAAGTACCATAATAAAACCAGTCTCTCCCTGAGATAGAAACAGGAACCAAAGACAGAATGATCAAATGCACCAAGGGACATTAAGCTCTGCCCAAAAAATAGATGGCGTCTACTCCATGTACCTAAGCTCGGGGACAGTAAATCAGTACATTCATAATGCAGGGGCTGCCATAAAGACATGTACAAGGCACTGAAGTATCTGTATTGGTCAGCTGCAGCTCACAGAGCTACTGCAAGGTCTCCTCCTGCAGAAGGGCCACATCAGGATGGGCACCATAGCAAATATACAGGGATCCAAGGCTAGAGGCACTGCTCGGCTAAACCCAGTTACAGGACTCAAGCACCATTCCAATACTGGATAGAAATAACATTAAAAATAAGCAAGCTGACAGGCATGGAGGTAGACCTTTAGGAGGTTTTAAAAAATAATTTTTAAAAAAACACTTGGTGCTATACATATCTCTTCAGTCTTTAACACAAAACACAATCCAAAAGCCAGACCATACAGGACATCTGCCAGAGAGCAGCAGGCATTGATTGCACAACACAGCTCTGACCCATCTCTATTCCTGCTTTCCTCAGCAGCTCTGGGTGAGGTAGGGTGCTCTGAGGAAGGGAAGCTCTGGGTGAGACAAGCAATACGATAATTCCTATTTCCTCCTTAATTCTGGGCCAGTTCAATAGAAGAAACTGTTCTATTACCTGCTAATTAGCCAAGGGATCAAAAGGGCTATCAAGCACCATCCTAATTGCAGTAGAACAATTCTTTGAAACTAGCTGGATGTAATTTCAGCAAGAGGGTTTTATTTTACCCTGTAAAGGACAATCAGAAGCTCCTCCATCACTGGGGCTTTGATCAGACAACAAGTGGCCAATGAGAAGGAAATAGCAGCAGTACAGGGCAGCACAGAGATTAATTCCTCTTTGGAACAGTAGATAACTACAATGTTTTGTTATCAAATGTCAAGGTGAAGGTACAGTCATGGCAAAGGAGCACTGAAACACTGATTGCAGTTAATAGTTTCTTTAACCAAGAATGAGAAAGATTTACCCTTTTGTGATTGCAAAAGACAAGACCAGAAAGGTATGTTACAAAATTGGAATTTGAATCACATTCAGGACTTCAAATCCCCTTCTCTATAAGCATGTGATTCAGTTTGTGTAATAATAGTTCAAAGGGCCTTCTGCGCTGTTCAAACATACTGTGAATTTTGCATATGCTCCAAAATTTCATGATTTTAGAAGATTTCAAGCCTTTTCTCAAGGTCATAATTTAACTGTACATAACTGCAGAGACCTACATAAGGACAGCACATAAAAATGTACTAAACTAGGTTACAATAAAGTTACAACTATAGAATCAGATTGATACTAAATTCTAATTATTTTATGTCCTTCCCCCCTCAAAAAGGAAAGGTTAAAGTTTAAGGAATTCTAAGGAAGTTGGCTTCAAAATTGCATTAAAATTCAGACTTCTTGGAAAGCCTCAGCCATCATTAATACTAGTAGCTCCTGCTGGCAAGAAATAGTCTAGAAATACATAGTGCATCACAATGAATAGGAAAGAAATAATCAGCTACCTGTTTCCAGAAATAATTTTAACCTCCTCATCAAGAAAGAGCTCAACTTCAGTGCTAATTACCAGTCAGACAATAAGAGCATATTCCCTGTTTAACTCACAGTAGAGGTACTGACCTTGTCTACTGCAAAGAGCATGAGTAAGAAATGAAGTAGAGGCTATGCAGCCTTTCCTCCTCTTTTACAACTCCTCTGGAACAACTGGTTTCAAGATCTTCACACTTTCTGATTTCTTTCCTCCCTACACATAGGCATGCACTTTGGTGAATCCTTGACAGAAAATTCTCAGTGGTTCCTATTTTCTGCCCAAGAACTTCACCAATCATAGCAATCCAAGGACCAGGTACATACAGTGAGAACTTAAACAGTCCAAACATTTCCCTCAAATATTTAACACACTCAGAAAGTACCATTGCATTTTCTATGTTTTTGTCAGTCCAAAAATAAAATCACTGCCAGCTATTTACAGGTTTGTTTTTCAAGTGTTAAGCTAGAATATTCATGGTATATTATGGTCTACACCATAAAAAGATTTAGAAAAAAATCAGAAAATCAGTAGCTTATTGAACTTAGTCTAGTGCAGGACCTGCTAACTACAATAGCTTAGGTGCAACTGCCTAGCTGAGACCTTTTCAAATTTGTCTACCATAAAAGCATATAATGAAAGCACAGCATGTTGCTTCTTATTCATAAATACAGTTCTTTCTGAAATTATAATGAATGGCAAGGGAAACTACCACTGGATAACAGATCAATTAAGAGACAACTAATAATCCAGATGTATCTTCTTGGCCATGAATAAATTAAAATGTGAACATAAATCAACACATACAACAACTATTGAATATGAGGTTTCTGCAGACTGTTCCTCTGCTGTGAAAATAAGACACAATATTGCGCAACAGAAGGGCATTTCCAATCCCTTGGCAACACTTCCCAATCCTGCCCTTGAACTAAATCAACTCCCTAGATAGTTGTGTGACATTGTACATATGTCATATAAACAAGTTCTTTATAAAAATCAGAAGTAAACCTTTACAGAAAGTAAACAAATTTCATCTGCCACTGCAGAAAGTTCAGGATTGACATATCGCAGCTCACATGTGGGCAGTGACCTGACAATTCAAAGAGTGATATTTGCAGTCCTTGTGCAAAAAATGCCTCAATTCATTTTTCTGTGAATATAACACTCCCTGCATGAAACAAATTGTGTCATATGTGCATAATGAGTTTGAGCAGGGTTTTATAACATAAAAACAACATTAAAAAATCATTTCTCAGGAGAAACTGGCTTGACCAATATGGAGAAAAACAAACAAAAACACACAAACTGTGAAAAGCTTTGACAAAACCAACCAGAGAAGAACAGTGTCCCTTTAATAAAAATAAGTGTAAAAAAAGAACTCTAAATGAGAAAAGGGCAAGTATCAACTAGTATAAGCTGCTGCTGTGAAGTGACCAGGCGCTTAAAACACTGCCACAGGGGAGGTCTGGGAAGAGATACTGATAGTTCTCTGCATCCAGAAAGGTTAGCCATTGCTGTCAGCAAAGATGATTTCTGTGCTGGAGACTATACTTACGCAACAAGAACTCTGAAGAGAGGCATTTTTCCCCCACACTGATTTCACCTGTCTTGTTATTGGCACCTTAGAGAGAATAAAATTTTATAAAGGTAGATACATACCATGCTTTAGTATCAATGCAGTATCCAGTCTCACACAAAACTCCTTAGTGTGGAGTGTGCATACAGCAAACTGCTACCTGCAGGTTGATGGTCAACCCCCTGACACATACATCTTTCCACTTAATACTTGGAAGCACATAAAGCTTACTGAACATAAGGAAAACACTGAGTTTCATTCTTGAATTGTCAGATTTAGTCTATAATTCCACATACTGCTTGGGAAGCAGCTGTTCATTTGTACCTTATATCATATATCTATTATAAAATTGAGAACTGAGTTTCTGGTTTAATTTACAAGTGAGACACCTCTATCACAAAAACTACTGGAGAAGACTGATGTAAACAACCAGGCCCAAAACAGATGTCCCATCTATTACTGCATTTGACTGTCTTAAAGAAGTCAAATTTCCCCCAGCATTTCCTAGTACATGAAGAGTGCCAGTGAACTTCAGCATGGGATGGAACCAGATCCACTGGTACCAGCTCTGAAACAGTCAAAGCAGTGAAGATCTACTTCAAAGTTTCCCCAAATAGGAGTTGAAAGTTACTTTGTCAGGTACTGCTAGACTTCAAAGCCCTTGCCATCTAGCTACTGTATAGCTACAGTAGCAAATTCACTATTGCACCTTAAGTTTCAGCTTTGCAGCAGAAGTAATAGAACCCCATGAAATTGCAGCTGGTTCAGCTGGTTCCCCAGGATTCACTTCTAAGTCTGCACAGGGCTTGTAAATTCTCTAAATACTTTCCCTGTTGCTGCACAGAAACAAATTTTGCTATTGCCCATTTGTCTAAAGGTGTTTGAAGGGGAGAGTTTGAGTCTGAGCACCTGATTTCCAGTCTTTTTACTTGCAGCTACAAGACTTCAGTTCCAGTGTTATTTTCCTTAATGACAATGCAGGCAGCATTACTTAAGGCACATGGAATTGAAAATGAGCAATACAAGTTTTTTTAATCTCTACAAGAATGTTCAGTAAGTCATCAGTATCCATGCCTAATGTCTTTGTGTTTATAAAGATGAGGTAAATCTTCTGGGATAACTAAGCTTTAACTTGATTTAGTAGAACAGATTTAATAAGCAGTATCAAACATTTTCTCAATTCTGCTTTTGATGTAGCATAGACAGATTCAAGAGTTTTGTTAATAAACCAGACATGAAAAACTTGGCTTCTTTTATGAAACTACTTTTAAAATATCCTATAAATATTGATAGACAAAACAATTCATGGAAACAAAAATAAATCCACCCTTCCTATAAAACTTGATTACATCCATTGATTAAGTAATAAAAGCCTATAGTTTGGTTTTAATAAGCTGCAAATGATGTATCCAAAAGGAGGAACATTCACTTTAACACTCCAAAAATTGATGTCACATATATCCTTTCTTTAATCTTTCTAACCTTGTTCAAGCCAATGGGATTGGTAAGTAGAAACAGTCATACCTTTAACATAATTTGTTATTCTAGTGATTAGTCATTTTAGAACCAGACACAGTTGGCTTTGGATCATGCCCCAAGCAAGGTAAAAGGATAAATCCATACTAGTGATTAAAGAAAACAGCATTACCTGGATTTCACATACTTGCAACAAATTGTCTGTGAGAAATCCACAGGCTAGTAGGTATTTGCTGAATGTATTAAAAGCTAACACAGATTTTCAAATGAGCTCCAAAATCCTGGTGTTCTCAATTTGCAAATAGAAAGTTTTATTTCCTGAATAACTTATTCAGTGATTATGCATTCACTTCAAGTGGCATTAAAGATATAGATACACTTAGGCTACAAGATAAAGGCAGTGTGTTTGGGCTACAAGTGCATCCGCAGTATCACAGAAAAAAGTTCCATTCTGAGCAGCCTGAGGTCTGTTGAAAACAAAAAACCTGCATGTGATTTTTCACCGTGCAAGAAACTGAAAATCAGTAGACTCCGAGACTGATAGCACTGTAATATTGGGGAAGCTACCTGCAAATGAAAGAATGTTTTAGATCTAACTTGGTCTCTTCATTTCCTGCCCCCCCTCCTCCAGTCAGCATTGAACACAGCAACTCTGGACATACTTAAGAAATGAAATACTACTTTTTTCACATCATAACACTACAGCAGCTAGCAGATACAGTCTCCTAAAACTATTTTGAATCACAGGCACAAATAAACATTTAAGCAAAAATGAAAACAGTGAATAATAAAGACCAAGGAGAAAAAAATCATATGAATATTGTAATGAGACCAAGTACTTGGTACAAATCTCTATATTATCCTACCACTTTAGAAATGGGAGATCTTAAAGTAAACAGAAGTTTGGCCAAAGTAATACAGTATGTTTGAAAAAGCTAGAAATGGAGAACTGATAAAATGAAAATTCCAGGAAAAAAAAAATGGAAAGAGATCTGTAGGCTAAAATCTAAAATATCTCTAAAGCTTAATGAAACAAATATAAAATATTAGGAGATATTCTGGATTTAAATAAAGACTAAGTGAATTTGCCACAGACTAATCAAGCTGGTCCAATTTATCAGTTTATTGTCCTGTGGTGAACCCCTGTGAGTCCCCCTCACCCTAGCTGCTGGTACATTGTCTAGTTAAGCAGACTTTCACAGCTGTTTCCTTGCTTCAGCATGGATTGTAAAACTTTGGGAAACTCAGGGAAAAATTTTGTTTATCCTTTCATAAAAGATAATTAAGATGACTCCCATTTACACATATATAGGATTTACGTATTACTCCTATACAATTCAAACTGCAGTGCACTTATGTTAGATGTTCTGATATTCTAAAACTGACACAGAAAAAGGAGAGCCCAATATTAGAGCATGATACCATTTAATACCTTTGCTGAAAACTGGTACAAAAAAGGACACAGGAACATGATACACATGGAAAACTACAGGAATTTTAAATCATATATCCCTTTAAGTGATAAGCAATCAAAACACTGTTTGCAAATAATTCATGGGATTTCACATGGTCCTACTAAGCAGTAAAAGGAAGGCTTTAGCAGCAGGAAGAATTAATCATTACTAACACTTCCCAACACTGATGTTACATTGTATGGAAAGAAGAATGGAGGAACTGACAAAATGTAAATCTATTTTTCTTCAGAAATGTCATCCTTTGCATTTAGTTTCCCCTCAGACTTTTCTGGTATTAAAAAAGCTGATCCTGCTTCAGAGGAAGCCAGTTGCTTGAAGACACCTGCATTCAGAGGAGCTTGAAAGGTTGTCAATGGTAGGAAGTAAAACAATCAGGAAAAAACAAGAACACAACCATGTGGGTACTGCTGCAAAGCAATAGAGGCCCTGTAACAGGGGACTGGAACCTGAGAACATCCAAAATGTGGGAAGTGCTTTGACAAAGAAAACATACAAATAAAAGGCAAAATATCTGGGGAAAGGCAATAGTGGGTAGAAAACAATTTATAACTGAAGCTTCAGTAAACACTCAAAGCAAGAAATAGACTAAAGTTCAAAAAGAGCTGCTGGATTACAATACATAAGCAAGCAAAACTGTGCTAAAATTATATACAATAACAGTTCTGAATCATTTTTACTTCTTTCCAACCTCCATTTCATGGCTCTAATCTGCTTTTTCAGAAAAAAAAAAAAACAACTGCTCTCTCTTTTCTATTGTTTTAGAGGAAAAAGGAACCCTGAGTGCAGGAAATAAATTTGTTTATTGCTTCAAAATTGGTTGTAATGTCTATGCTACAGGGCTGATATTAATTCAGAACAGCTCTCAGGCCTGCAGCAATAATTGAGGCCTTGATCTGACACCCTGGTTAGTTCCAGTTGAACATACCCATGAATAATACTTTTTACTTCACATACATTTCTGAGACCACTAGCATTTTCCACCATGTCAAAGTACTTCAGGAAGATTCCTGAACGCTCTCTCATACAGAAATGATCTGTTTTGTAAAGAGGTACAGCCCACTGCTTAATACACCACCAGTTACAAGCTTACTCTGCTACCTGCTCATGCTATTGCAAACGAGCTAAAAAGAGACCAGAAGTACTGATTTTAGCAAGCTTGTTGATGTTTAACAGGCAGATATCTACTACCAGCTCAATCCAGACAGCCCGTATGTCAAGGAAAACATTTTTACATAGCGCATGTAGCAAAGCATTCACAGCATCCCCTGTGGACAGCCCATATGCTCTTCACTGCTTCCCACAGAGCTGCACAGAACTGACTTTTCCTCTGTACAGCTCGATTACAACAGCTTGAATAACAACAGAAATTACTGTCTCGAGGTTTGACAGGGCTATTTCTGAGGCCCATCAGTTCACATGCTACATCTTCAAAATCCCAGCACAGCAATAGCTTGGAGCATCCAGAACCACTCACAGCAAATGAGGTCTCATTTCCCAACTTTGGGAAGCAAGTCTACACCAAGACTCTGCAGAAAAGCCCCTTACCCTCAAGGGGCAGATTTTACACCCAAAGATATATTATGTTCTCCCTTCAGGCCCAAAGTTCATCCAGGTCAATAGCAAAGGCTCCCATGGGCTTCAGAGTCCAAGTTATAAAAGCAGAGTCACTTCAATGAATGCAGAGTCACTTCAATAAACAAGCCATACCTATATGGAACAGGTCTAAATAATTCCTTATCGCCCAAGACATGAGATTGTAGATTTATGTTTAACTACATATTTTACCACACACTCCCCAGAAGTTCAGAAGTTGCTCTGCAGCTTTCTACTGGAAAGAAAAATGGTTTTATTTAGATTAATAAAGACTTGCTCAGATAATGGTATTTCTAGCATTTGTAAATTTGAAAACATTGTAAATCCGCAAAGCTTCCCTCTTCTAAAGTCCTTTAGATCTCAGGCAGATTTGATGTCACTTTAAATCTCATGGAATGTGATCCACCATAAATCCCAGTGCAGCCAGGATGCATTAAACACATTTTGTCTGATAAGAATACCTGGCAACTGCACAGTTACCACTGCTTCCAGCATATGGATTCTGCTCACATCCACCATAGACTTCATAGGAGGGGCCAGCTTCAGCACCATTGTAAAGTGCTCCTTGAAGCATTACAAAAAGAAAACTCATCATTTTCTGAAAGTATAATTTTTTCTGCCCCACTAAACTTTTTAATGTTTTCAGCAGAGCTGATTTATTAGGATTGCTTAGGGAGATGATGCTCAGAAACATCTTTTGCCATAAAATCTCAATGACAGAAAATAACTTTTACATTTTTCAAACTGTCCATTGTGAAAGATTTTTTCATTAGGATGGAGGTGCTTAGAGATTTTCAGCGTAATATGGAACGATAACCCCTTTGAGAGGCTGCCTGAGCTTGGTTAGGAACAACTATTACATTGCTGCCCAAGAATGATGAAGTCTTCCTGGATGGGCAAGTCAGTCTGTTTTGGTACCAGCTACTTCCCTCTTTGAATTAAGAAAGTGCTAGTAAAGAAGTCCTGGCATCAAAAAAATTGACAGATGAAACTCTCCGGTCAGGATTGTTTTCTTAAACTGGGATTAAGAGCTGGGACTAAGTGCTACACCCACTCCAACAGTGCCATGAAAAAGATTCAGAAAGCTAAACAGCACAGTTCATATATAAAGATTTGCCATGTCACATCAAGTTGGGCAAGTTAGTTATATTTTCATGCCTCTGCTTGTCCTGTATCTCCTCATGGAGAAGAGGACTCTCTATTCAGAGGAGACACAGAAGAAAATTGCACTCAGGATACTTTCCCATAGCCTCAATAGCTGCCCAAACCAGGCATTGTACCTTCTGCAGTGAAAAACATACAGGCACATGGCATTGGAAGGGGAGAAACTATTACCCCTCTTCCATAAAGGGACACTGTCCTGCCACCTGGCATACCTTGCCTTTGAGATCCACTTCTAATAAGACTGACAATACCTTTTAAGTCAGGTAATAAGGTTGTGCACCCCAAGAGCAACTCAAATAACTCAGATTTGTGATTACATCCTCCTGTGATTGTCAGAAAGCTGCTGCATTTCCCTACTTGCTTATGGCCCATCCAGGCAGACATGCATCTCATTCACAAATACAGCTCTCGCCCCCCTTGCCACAGAAGCAAGTACAA
This sequence comes from Eudromia elegans, assembly GCA_003342815.1. Taxonomy (NCBI): domain Eukaryota; kingdom Metazoa; phylum Chordata; class Aves; order Tinamiformes; family Tinamidae; genus Eudromia; species Eudromia elegans. The sequence goes on along the minus strand of PTEX01000002.1, from coordinate 3,826,153 downwards.
TCATTGCTGCCATGTTACCTCCATGCAAACCCCATTTTCCCCTCCTCCTTTTGCATTTCACAAGCCCATACAAAGTCCTGGTGACATCATACAGAAGAAACAGGACAGGACTCACTTAGCAGATAACGCTGTAAATCCAGCTGATGAAGGAACATCTGTCCTTTACATCAGCTTGAGAAAGGGAGAAAACTGGTCCTCAGTTAAAGCTCTCACAGTTCACCAGCCTCATGGTGTTTCTGCTGTTCTCTACTGGACTCCACCATTACCAAAAAATCATGTCAGTGGGTTAAGTTTCATTATACAGTCACCAGGACTTCAAGATTCTTTTATGAAACAATGTTTTGTGTAGCAGCTTTATCAATACTTGAAGATAGAACAGTTGCAGTCCTAGATACCGAGAATATAGGGAAACACACTTGGCCAACTAGCACAACTGGCATTTGCCAAAAAAAAGTTTGTGTCCCAATGTCTGCCCATATCAACAACTGCAAAACCATGTGAGGACAACAGATTTTCCCTCTGTGCCTCCCTTTCTTCCCCACTCTGACTGCAATCTGTTCCCCTCTCCTTTAATTCTCTAACCCAGGAAGGCTCATGTTTCATGAGCAGGATAGGAATGATACAGAAAATTCTGGGAAGCTAACCACCACATTATCATCTGGGTAAGAAAGGGTTGCTTCTTGAATACCTTCACTTAAAAATAAAATGGTGGAAACCTGAGTGCAGTTTTTTGCAATTAATTTGTGTTTTTTCAATTACTGACAATGAGGGTGAATTCACTATAGATGCTAGAGTGAAATTAAACTTACTAAATTTGCTTTATTATAATAAAACTGAGATGTGGATATATTTCTAGATATATAGTTTCATGAAGCAGACTTACTAAGAATATTTTTCTTTCATTGCAAGTTACTTATCAACTTTCATGTTATACTTTAAGTTAAATTTCCAGTGCCTGGGTTTGGGTTTAAGTTTCATTTTTTGATTACTCTTTTTGGCTGCCAAGAGATACTGTAAGTCTAATAATTTAATCTCCAGAATTTAATCTCCATTGAGATCAGCAGCTCCTCTCTGGGAGTTCTTAGTTTTAGGGAGCAGTTTATGGATCTTTAAAATGGAAGACAAATAGAAAGTCGTCCTTCTTAAATATAAGACAGCTACAACTAACCAGAATCATTCTTATTCAAGTTAAACACAGATGAAAGTCAATGACAAACGTAAGAATTGAAGTAACAGGAGTGACTGTGGAAAGAGTATTTATGACTGATTACTTCTTTGAAATTCTTTTTTTTTTTGGGGGGGGGGGTCTTTTTCCTAGTTATTACTCAACTAAAGCCAAGTTGTACTCAAGTGTTGACCTATCCAAACTAATACAGGAATAAATAAGTGATCATTAGCTGCAGCTGGGGGTTTGCCTGTACATACCTCAGCTCCTGGTGCATCACAGAGGTTATACCCCACAGTTCAGGCATGGCTGCAGGGTTACAGTCAAAACCTTGGGAGAGTTGGATCCACAACACAATTTCTGCCCCCTTTTAAAGGGCATCAGAGCAAATCTTGAAAGAAAGCTCTGAACATTAATAGCACACAACAGAACTGCCTGCTTGAAGTCAGGAATGGGCAAAGCAATTCCAAAAGCTACATAAAAAAACGCTGAAGCTAATGGAATTAAGAACAAAGTCTGATAGCAGGGCATCCCCTTTCCATGTGAAGGATGAACAGGACAAATCAATTTCAATTACTCTGTACATTTTCTCAAGCGCACAGGTGATAGGCTCAAGTTCTCGCTATGGCACTGCAGCAACATGTTCAATAGGACTCTAAAACACCCCCTCCAACTACTCAGATCATTCATATTCTGGTTAGAGGGAAAACCACTAGCTTAGATGTGCCTAGTAAAAGGTGAATCCACAAGAAACCAGGCTAAGGCAGCCCAGTGGGAAGCCAAATCTACATCACCAAGGCAAAATCAGTGCCAGCACACCCAGCATTAAAGCAGCCAGGACATTTCCAGCTTGCTGCCAGACAGCCCTGGTGTTCCCCAGACAGTGTTCCCTGCAGTTCCCTGGCTGAAGGTCCCTGCACACCAAAATGAGTGTTTCAGGAGCAGGCAGATATTTTACAGTCAGCAAGGTAAAGTCCACACAGAAGCAACTCAAGGGCACAAGCAAACACTGGGTCAGCATCTAATATCATCTACAATATGATCATCTTTACTTAAAAGCACAAATCAAACAGCCCACTACCTTCCAAAAGCTAGTTAACCCTCCTGCCAAGGATCAATTACGCTTAACTTCATTGGATATCTGTCAAAAACAACAATAAAATCAAGACTGGGGGTAAAATTTCATTCCTACACAGATCAATATCTTTTATTATCAAGATCACAGATTTACCCAAAAGAAAGCATCACTTTGTACTACTTATTGTAAATCTGTTTTTCCAGTATTCTAGATTTTCACCAATGCTTTTTGGAAATACCAGTTCTAAGCACATTGCATTTATCGCTGGTATAGAGGGCAAGTGTGATGGGGAGTCCCTGTAAAGACACAGCTCTGTGGCCTCCTCTCAGGGCACAAAACGAATTTTTTTTTTTTTTTTTTTTTTTAGAACTTTAATGTATGTGAATATTCTCTCACCCTACACAACTGTTACACAATAAAGAACTCATACAGCTTTAATATGGCACAGCTGGATATAGAATATTCAACCAGTTTACAGATACCATCTCTATGATTTTATCTCCAAATGTCCAGTGCAATTGCTGTAAACAGAAGCATGATCGCTATGTACATTTATTCAGTTTCACCTCCCATTTAAACATTATTTCCAAACTATAAACACTGAAGGACTGTTTTAAATATATTCTTAATTAGAGCAAACTGCATGCCAAACCAGCAATTTCTTCCCTAATCACTTTATCCTGAAGACGTGCACTCAGATTCCTCTTATCTAGAGTTTAACCAGTGGGTAAACCTTACAGAAAAGCCTTCAAAACTGTATAATGCACAAAAGATGATAAATACTATTATATCTTAATGAGACTCTGTAGTATTCTGGAGCTCTTTGCTTTCAAACAGTGTTTGTCATACTTTGGTATCTGCATACAGTAAGAGCACAAGCTACAGCCAATAGAACATTTGACTACTTCTCCCACAGAGCACAAAGTAAATACATATGAATAAATCTTATTAAATTTAAAGGCAAGCAGTTACTGCACCTGTTTGATAGCTTTATTCTCCAAAACTCTAGCACACTGGAGTGAAATGCAGGTATGAATTGAAGCATTACACTGTACAAACAGGTTGCTATTAGCTATATTACAGAGACAATGAGAATGTTGATGAGATGTTCCACAGAGAGGTTTAACAAGTGTCATTTCAGGATCAAGTCAGGTGTTTGTGAAAGTCAGTGAGGATCACTTGCCTCTATCTTTGTTAATTTCATTTGTACAGCCTGCAGGAAAGCAGGAGGGGAAGGAGGTAACACATGTTTTCCCTCCCACAACATTTTAATCAATTTCCTGTAGATGTTGTTAAAAGACCCTAAGTCAGCTTTCCTTGGGGGGCAAGCAGGCACCAGAGATCTCCAGAGATATCTCCTCACCAAAAATACTCAGTGATTGCATTTCCAGCCCCCTGAGATAGCTGGGAGCACACATTAGCCACAGGTTCTCACCCAAAGCATGCAAGAACCTGGAGGAGGATGAGAACAGGAAGCTTTCATTTAAGAACACAGATTGGATTTACTGGTAAGGTTAGAGAGCAGTGTTATTAAAGTTTATTGTAAAGTTTCAGTTTTCAAGAGTTCTCAAATGACACACACCACCTCTCCCTACTAAAATTGTTTGACATTTGAGGGTCAGTGATTAAATATTGTAAAACAACTGCCTAAGGAATAAAGAAAACTCAGGTGGTCTTTAGCTAAAGGTCACTCTACCATGCTACACATACTTTAAGGCATTGCACATGGTAAGTGATCCTTACATCAGGCTGCAGTCTATTCTACATGATTTAATTTCATTCCCCACTGACATTAAGAACACTTTTGTCTTCTATGTTCTCACTCTTTATTTAGTCTCTTATAACTAGAGATTTGCCTGATGTTACCCATTTGGGTGTCCTGACAAGATAGAATTTGTTTTTTCATACATATAAACTATTTGAAAATCAATTGTACATTATTTGGCTTTAAAGGCTACTCCCATTAAGTTATACTGAATTGAAAACAAGATGTTAATCTCTTCCCATTCCCATCTGCTTCAGTACATATCAGAGAACATTACCATATTAGAGATTTCTAACTGAAAAATAATTATTGCTATTCTAAAATAGCTTAGACTACTTAGAGTGTTACTGACAGTGTTTAGGGAATCATCATGCTGCAGCCTAACGAGAAGTCTATAACATAAAAAGTGCCTTAAAAAAAAGTATTTTATCCTTGTCTAAGATTGAGTAACATATTAGAAAATCCAAATCCAATGAGTGAACAGCTCATTGATCAACCTCACAGTATCCAAAACCAAGTCTCCTCTGCCCAGGAACACCACGGAAAATACCTCCCAGAAGGAAATTTTTAGTAAATGGGAGAACCCAAAGGCAGAGCTTTAAAAGGAGGCTCATGTCCTACAGCAAGGAGGAGCAGCCAAGAAATTTGGGACTAGGGCAAAGAGACTAAATACAGACTCACTCAAGAACTTCCATAGAGGGCTCTTCTTCCCTGCCCAAACACATGATGTAAAAGCTCCATCATTTTAACATATCTTCCAAAATAAGATAAGGACAGGAAATTTGAGATAATTGATACACAGTCTCCAGGTTAACTACTTTTAACAGTTGCAAGCTCTTACTGATGGGTGGGAATAGCCAATTATTCCACAGTCACTCTGCAAACAACTTCCAAAAGGTGCTGCCAGACAGCAACTCACCGGTTTGCCTTTTCACCTATCAGTCAACAGACTGGCTGTGACTGCTGCTCTCCAGCTACCGCTTTCCACTCCTCAGTCAGAGCCTCCCTATTTCCACACTGACATTAAAGAACATCAGCACACTCTGCCAGAGTCACCACCTAGCACAGAGCTCACCTCCCGCTCCTCCGGGTTCGCTTACCACGAACTGTCCGGAAACGGACCCATTCCGCAGAGCTGCCACGTGCACGTCCCGCGCCGAGCCGCGCCCGGGTAACGGCCGCTCGCAACGGCCGGCGGGTAACGGCTCCCAACGGCCGCTGAGGCGGCGGCCACGCCCTCGCACGGCAGGCCCGGGGAGCAACGCTGCCCAACTAGGAAAGAGCTGGTACTGCCACTACATACCTATATATACTTTAAAAAAAAAAAAAAAAAAAAAAAAGCGCCCTCTAATTATCCAATCCAGCAATTTACCTGGGAAAAAAAAAATCGATTGCAGGTGCAGGTAACTGGGTTCAGGTGTTTCCAACTAACTGATGAGCCTCACCAATCACCAAGATGTGCAAGTGCTGTGGGCATTAGGCACAGCTTCTCTGCATCCTCATTTTGCATGTTGGGAGAAGCTTTGAAAATGTGGAGTTTCAGTTTTTTAAGTTTTAATAGAGGTTTGGATATAAAGGCAAAGCTGGAGGTGTCCATATCCCCACACAGATGCACATACTTAAGGCCCTGGATTGTAATGTTTGAGTAATATATGTATATTATGTGTTGTGTTCAAGCACTCTTTCTTCTTAGCGCTATACATAAGCACTTGGCAAGGCAAAGCTTAATTTGAAATGAAAACACAAATACCAGCTTGAGGGTTTCAGTCATCGTTTGTGGATCTATGCACAATTTCCACTCGACACTTGGCCTCTTACTGCTATTGCCTGCTTTTGTCAACCGTATACTCATCCTTAGCATCTGTATGCCAAGTAAACTGGGAGGCGATTAAAACTTGGAGCTGAATGTGATGCAGTTTAATAGATGGCTCCCAACGAGTAAGGCTCAGGGTAAGTGAGAGGCTGGTAGGAAAAGCAAATAGAAAGGACGAGTAGCAGGAAAAAGAGCAGGCGCTCCCATTATTTGTGTCTGTAGCAGCCCTATAACATATACTGTGACGCAGCAGCTGCTGGGTCAGACCCACATCACTCGCTGACCCAAATCTTGCCTTTCACGCTTTTGAGGGGGACAAAACCCCTAAACTGACCTCACCACCACTGCCATAAATGACAAATGACCCTGGTGCTGCCTGCACAAGCGTTAAAATCACTAGCCCAGCAACCTCTCTAGTCCCATCAAAACAAGAGCTAATAGCAAAGGGGACATAGGACAAGGGTGAATTTGATGGACAAATCAGTGTGATATCAGGAATCATGTTTCTGTTGCAGAAAATCTGTGGAGAAGATTGGTAAATACAGCAGTCAAGCCACTGTACGTTATCACCTCACACACCAGAACAGGTTATACAGCCGCGAGTGCAGCACAAAAGCGCCGCTCTGCACCTCTTAACCCTGCCAAGGTCGGAAGGGAAGGTGGGTCCTACACGGCAAGAATCTTCTTAGTTTTTCAGGGGCCTTTGTGGGCCAGACAAGGATTTCCTCGAATTTGCTGCTTCTTTTGCAGCACCACATTGCCATCTGCCGGCCCTCCTTCCCCTGCGTGCCCGCGCTTGTATCTGCACATAATGCAGCGCAGCTGTGAGCTCCTGCTGGACAAAGCTCTTCAAAACGCTAATAGGTCTGTACCAATAGGTTTGGTACCATAGCAATTCAGTTACTCAAGAAGGAACCATGATTCTTCAACCAATAACGTGTGTTTGGATGATAAAAACAGGCAATAGGATATTTTAGATGAGTTTCTAAATCGACACAGAGAACTACTTGCGACAGATTTAATCTCCTCTTAAACAGTGGCTCTAGGCCTGAAGCTACACCCAACTTGGGGAGGCTGAAGCCAGTGTTTGGTTAAGGTGGAACTATGAAAGTCTGCTCTTCAGAAAGTAACCCAGACGTGAGCAAACAAACCCACCGAAGGAGCCTCAGCATCTACTGTCCAGCCCAGTGAACTCAGCTCATTCCAGTTCTATATTGAAGTAATTACCTGATTTGTCTAATGATAATGGATTTGTATACATGCCAGACATAAACAGTCATTGAAATATTTGTGTCAAGATGTTCTTTGTCTTGTTGTCCTTCATGAAACTTCTGAGCACATCACCTGGAGCACATTTTCTTAAATTTGGGTATTATATTCGTCCTTTTGAAAGCGAGCAAAGCCAGGAAAATGGAACTTCTGCATGTCTTCTCCCTTCCATTGCTACCTTGTTTTCCTACTCACCTCTGCAAGCAACTTCCAGAAAACAGAAGAGCCCCATTTTGCAGTTAGGGGGAAAGAAAGAGACTCCCGAAGATAAGCTGCAATTCCCCTTTGCATTGCCAGTCCATTATGAAAACTTGTAAAATCTTTTAGTTTTGCAGTGTTGCAGTTTCCTTTACTCATAAAATAGGACTACACAGCTAGGTTAGTCACACTCATTCAGTACAAAAAAAAAAAAAAAAAAAAAA
>PTEX01000002.1:3792469-3818611 GCA_003342815.1 Eudromia elegans | reverse complement strand
TTGAAAAAAAAAAAAAAAAACAAAACACTCTCACACTATAACAGTAGATAGGAAAAAGCATCAGCCTGAATAAAGAGAAGGCAAAAACACACAAGAAGGAGGGAGCATCACTCATTAACTTTCACAAGAAGTAACAGGACAAAGAAAAGAATCAGGCATACATAAAGAAATGAATAGAGAAAAACAAATACCAACTGGAACACAGGAGACCAAGTCGTGAGGCTCTTTCTTACTGACTAGTCCAAATTTTATGCATACAATATATACATTGATGCTTTTTCTAGCTCATAGTGCAAGCTACGAGGAAGCTAACAGATGAACAGTGATTTATGTAGGGAGGGACTTGAAACAGTAATTTAGAAATTCAAATTTATATAGAAAAATCAAGTAAATTATCCAAATAAATAGATATGCCCTTGGGAAAAAAAATCTGGGTTGCAGTTGAACTAAAATCCCCAAAACTAACAGTATGAGTATGCAGGAGGCAGAAAGAGCTGTAAAGTAAAGCAAAAAAAAAAGGCAGGGCAATAGACAGCAGGCATATGCAACTCACTGCTAAACACACATTTTTTGTGGGCCTACTTTTATAACAGAAACAGAAATGAAATGGAGGTGGGGCATTCGCCCAGGATCCTATGCATGAAAAACCTGGGATTTGCCAGCAGCGTGAGACTCTGTGTGGGCATCATGTGGTGCATATGCACCTTCTGGCAGGAAAGTCAGAACCAATCTTCAACAAACACGCCTGGAAGGCCTTAATCCACCCAGGAGATGGTGGATAACTAGCTTTTTATTTGTAGATAGATATGATACATCCAGAAAAAAATTGAAGTTACAGATTTTTAAGATTAAAATTATTAGGGAAGACAGAAAAGATGAATCCCTTAAACAAAGCATAGTTTTCTAGGGGAGATGGCTCCAGAAAATATTCCAGGGAAAGCGATCTTGCCAAGGCAGAAGATGGTTTGGATGATCTAATCATCTCTCATGTCAGTGCTGTGTCATTGCCCTCAGTGTGCATTACAGATTACACATGCTACACGTGCCTGGAAATAGCGGGTGCCCAGCACGTTGCCCTCCTGGACCCCGCCGCTCTGCACCTGTCCAAAAATTGTTTGCCAGATCCACAGAGGCAAATAGCAGCAAGTCAAAGGCTATCGTTGCGTTCAGCAAGAGGACACAGAGATCCACGTCCTGGGTGATGTCGGTATTTACCCTTTACAGAAGGGAAAAAAATTGCCTCATGAGTGTTAAGCATTCTCTCCAGGAACACATCAGACACCTGGATTATAGCTGGCAGTGAAAGACAGTTACACTAGTCTCTGCCCTGTTTCCATCTACCTGGTAAGTTAACAAGGATGAGCTACTCTGGCTGCTATTTCCCACTTCTTCATACAATAATACTGTTCAGTACAGTAAACAGGATTTACCTGCAAAACAAACCCTGAAGACGGGCCCAACCCAAAATCCACATTGGCATATTTGGAATGTAGGAGAAAGGTGAGATTTAAAGATTTTGTTGTTGTTGTTTGGCTACTTACAGATGACATTTAAGTTGATTTTTAAAATGTATAGCTTGTTACTTTTATAAAAGTGCCATCAATATTCAATTTCTCAAAGCAAATATCGGTCAAAATGTGTACACTTTTTAAAATACAAACCATTCCTGCTTTGACCAGACTGGAGCTCAACCCTTTTCTCTCAGTAAAAATTTTTGCTTTTCATCCAGAGCCCATATGGGACCCCGCTGCGTTTTCCATTGCCCTCTGTGCCAGTAGGTGCCCGTAACAGTAGTTAGTGTTGGTGCCTCCCGGTATCGCATGTGCATTGAGATTGTTGGCCATTGCCTAGTGCTAATGCCTATTACAAAACTTGCAGCTTGGCTTTCAGGAGTTCATTCTTCTTCTTTGGATAAGAACTGGCAAAACGCCCCCAAAGCCTCAAAAAAAGCTGCCTGTGGCATTTGGTGCCATATTAGAAAATGATCGTGCTAACTCTTTGGGTTGCTGTAATGCGTTAGGGCTTGCTGCTCCCTTGCTCTCATCAGCTCTGGGACCCTCAGAAGCAAAGACTCTGAAGCAGTATGAGATGTTGGGCCTCTCAAAGAGCTGCTAACTAAGCTGAATTAATTGCAAAGTTATACCTGTTAGCACATTAACTTCTCCAAATTTTACAAAGGAATAGGTATCCTGAGACACTTAGCAGCCAGTCACATCTCTTAGCTTACTGAAAGCAGTCAGTTAGAGAACAACAGAGCTGCATCACAGCAGTCTAAAGCTCTGGTTTGCTTTTTGTCATCATAACGTGATCACTGAGACACACGTGTCCATCTTTCAGTTCTAGTTAGCAGCCTGCAGAATGCAGGAAAACAGCAAGCTCCAGATAAAGCTGTGTCAGCCCTGGCGAAGCTGTTGAGGAATTAATAGTTCCTCACTCTTCCCCGCAAGTCATTGTTACAGGCAGAAGTTAAGTAACGTATGCATCAAGTCCTTTTTCCCCATTTATTATCCAAGAGAAGCAGAACTAATTAAATATCAGCCTCAAACAGCCAATTCTTTCAGCATGAGAGAGATTGTGAAAAATCACATTCTCCCATTAACTTCCCAGGCAGTACCAGAAGAGCTAAGTTAGAAACCCACCAGCCTGAAGACATTTTCTCCTTCAATTTACATTTTAATGGGAGAGCAGAGGACTTATTGCTAAGTGCCAGGAGCTGATAGAGCTGTGCAGATTCGAAGGGTCTAACTAATAAATGCACTGACCCATATTTTTCACATTTTATGGGACAGTGGGGAAAACTGCTGAAAGAGCTCATTTGCAGCTATGTTAATTACACTTCATGTGGGAAGGCAGAGGAACATGCCACAAAGCACTAACTTGCAGCTGCATTTGCAGAACAGTTTAATCTAACATTTAGTGCAGATAATTGCATGCCAGAAAGATGTCAAGTTCATATGATAGCTGGAACACTGGGCTCTGTGATGGTTGTGGTCAAACCTTGACTTTACTGGGCCACTCAGGCCACTTACAGAAGCTATAAAAGTACTAGACCCTTACTGGGCAAAAAATGCTGTATCCATATTGAGCTTTCCTATGTGATCAGGTTTTCTGAAGTAACTGTTACCAAATACAGAGGAGCTCATAAGAAGTTTGTCTGTGACATTCATCTCCACTATCTGGTACAGACCTTGCTTGCAGCTCTCGGGAAGTGTTTTCCCTTCTTCCTCACAGTGGGGAAACAAGCAGTGCTTAAGAGAGTCCCATGCTGTCATCCAGCTCTGCCTCTCATCCCGCACTGAGAAGCAGAGCAGCTGTGGAACTGGAGAGACGTCAGCTTTCATCACACCCATCGGAGCCCTTCAATGCACGTCCCGTGGCACAGAGCGAAGCTGAGTGGGACATTGATGCATGCTAAATAGGTAGGAGCTGACAATTAAATTGCTTAAAATCAAGGTACTGCTTCCATATGGAGAAGAAAAGCCAGAGAGAGGAGAGTCATGCGGGTCCTCCCTTTGGTGGAGCGTGCATTGCTCTACTAAGGAACACCAGCTCCACTGAGCCCGTAAAAGCCTCCCAAAGTCCTAGGGATGACTCTTCAAGAGACCCTTTGCAAATGTTCACTGTTTTTCAGTGTTTTTATCAGAATCGTGCACAGCAGCATAAGCCTGGATCTTGGCTTGTCACCTTCATCCTTCCAGTTTCCACTGTAATGAGACATAAAAACAACTTGCTGAGGAATCCTCAATATCCCTTATTCATACTGAGGAAAATATAAGAGGTACTTTTGTGTACCTCTCTAGGTATAAATACAGAAACGTCTTCCCAAAGCATCCAAAGAGCTCCCAGGTGCTTAGTGAATGTAACCTCACAATTATCCTTTGGATTGTGCTGCTCTCTTTTATGATTGACTAAAATACCCTTCAGGCTGGGATCACACAACAAGCCTGCAAAAAAAGCAACTCTGCCCCCACTTAGCTCCTCCTGGGAGCCCCATCCCTTGGCATCAGGAAAAGCACCCCAGGCAGACAGGCTGGGTGAAACAGGCTGGAGACAATGCGGGAGGAATCTTCAAAAATACATATATTTAATTAATTAAAAGCTGGAGAAGACATAAGACATGCAACAATTGCCACTGTCAGTGCATATCTTTTAATGTACCTCTCTGCTTCACGTTCCACCACCCACCCACTCTTTCTTAGCACAAATGAAGGGCTAGGGTCTTGATCTGTACAAATATGTACATTATATACAGAAGTGGGTGATGCTGGTGTGAAGAGAAATAGATAAAATGTGTATCTTTCGACAGGTTATCTCCTACTTTCATTATTCATTCTTCTTTTCCTTGGCAAGAAAATTAGGTGGGGGGGGGAAGTGGTATTACACCACACTGCTGTTTTCTTTCTATTATCGCTGAATTTTACAACAGACTACAGGAATCCCATTAAAAAGCTTTAAAAGGAGTTATTTAATTCAATACCATAATTGTAACCAGCGTGTTAGAAACCAGCTATGCAAAATCATAGCATATAATGTCCTGTAGTTACGTAAGAGGCATTAGTTTCAGAGGCAGAGAGTAAAATCTTTCAGATTTCCCACCTTGTCCAGCAGCAGCAGGAATTCGCTTTGTTGCAAGGAAAGGAGGGGTTGCAAAGGAAGCCCACAAGCTCAAGCAGATGCAAAGCTGAGACTTTTTTTTTGGATAACTTAATGGGAATTCATCTGCAATATCTGCCACTGTCCTAACTGATTCCCAAGTAAACATCCCAGAATAATTAAGGTTAGACAAATTTTAGTAGTTGTGTTTTTAGGGACTGTAATCTATATGCTACAGAGATACTGAAAACTTTAAGAAAAGTATTGTCAGGTTAACCAGAATTTTCCTTTGATTTCGATACAAGAAAATTATTAAAAACTCAGAAAAGCAGTTCTAATGTATTAGTCAACTTTAACCACTTCAAAAGCAAGCTATGTGTCAGGAATAAGATTCCATGTGGGACTGGGCAGGGGCAGGATGGATCAAGCCAATTCATAGTGGAATTGACTTTATAAAAGTGAAAGCCATCAAATAAATTAAATTTCAGAATGATACAGTGATTTATTGCATATAGTATAAAACTTTTTCTCATCAGGACTGGAAATGGGGCTGTCTTTTAAAAAGACACTCTCTAGATAAGCATGAGATTGGTTAATGTCAAATAACTACAAATTTCCACTCTTATTTACAAGAATTTTAATACTGAATCTGCAATTGTAAAATACTTTTTTTGTATCTTCCTAGTCTCAATATCTCATCAACTTTCAAGTTATTTTCTATTACTCTGAATGTCTTTACTCATTAAATAAAGTGTTTTGAAACTTAAAACAATACATAACAATTTTATCCAGCGAGTTGTTCTCTGGGGTCGTAACTGCATTGAATCTAAGTTCTTACAGTTTGTATTTATAAAACTGTTCTCCATAACCCAAACTTGCACCCTTAAAACCAATTTACTGGTTGGTCTGGGTTATGAAACTGAATACCAGGAGAAGAAGAGCAAGAGTCAAAATGAAAAAAAAATATTTAGCTTTCCTAAAGAAGTGATTGTATTATTCTAGCATTTCATTGACTCACTAAAATGACATAAATCCTAAATTTCAGAGATCATAGACAGATACTTTTATTGACTAGGCTGGTGCCCTTTCAGTACCAAACTGATGAACAATCATGGCAGACGATCTTATTAAATTAGCTGCATATTTAAAAAGACCTCTTGCTTAATAAATTGCTGTGGAGCAATGAGACTTTATGTAGATCACTAGAAATGTCAAAAGAGTATTACACAGGCCCTATAAAACAAAGTATTACTCATATGGGTCACTCAACCAAAGTAAAACCTGGTATTTGGTTTATGAATTTTCCCTCAAAGAAAACTTCCGTTCTCCTGCTCTTTCTAGCTACATGGTGTCTTCGCATGACTCCATCTCTGGACAGCAATAAATTCTACATGTTTAGTTTTATTTACTGATAGCTGATTTTTCAGTGGAGGACGGTAGTAGTAACCTTTAATGTGTAAAAAGAGGTTTTTAATGTGTATAAAAAAGAAAGAGAGAGAAAGATGGACAAGAGGCAAATCTGGAGGCAGTCAACAACAAAGCAAAAATGGATGCTTCCTCTGTCAGAGATAAGTGATGTGTCAGCAACTTCCTCACCGCTGCTTCTGAGGGAGAAGCAGTTAAATCCTGTGCTGTCTAGAGGAGAGACATTTACATTTATCTCCTATCAGAACTGCGGGAGAGGAGAAGAAACATCCATCTCAACAGGCCTCTACTTGGCTTCCTCCGTGGAGCAGAGGGCCTGGCCAGCGGTGGCCACACGCAGCAGCCACCTGCATCGTGCACAAGTGTCATTCCAGGCTCTCCGGCTGGACTGGCTCTTTGCTGTGGGAACACGATTCTTGCACACGTTTATATATACACGTCTATATGAGGCCTGAAGTAACAGGACCCCAGAGGTGCTGCTGAAACACTTCTGTTTTCACAAAGCATCCCCTAGAAACGCAAGACGGAAAGCGGGAAATAAGTTGTCCAGCTGCACCCTCTACTGGGCCTCATGCTCCAGGAGCTGCTCTGCCACAAGAAGCGAGGAAAAGGTTTCCTTTCCGCGTGGAGCCCTCATCCTGAGCAAAGGCTGCTCCTCCTCCTCCTCCTCACAGCCCTGGGCTTCTCAGCAGCACCAAAGCCCCTGCAAGCAGCAGCGCCCACACCCAGCACACGAGAAAACTGGGCTGGACCCCTGGACCAAGTTACACAGAGCAGAAGTTCGGTTTCTCTCTTCGGAAACTGCGTCTCGACATGGAAAGTATTTTACTGAGAACCATCACATTGAGGCTGGTCTCACCAGAACACAGGACTTCAGGACAAACACATTTTGCCACAGAAACACCTGGACAGGGAGGTGAGAGCTACAGCAACATAGTTAAACACCAGAATGCCAGAATATTGTAGTCAGAACCATAACACCGAGCTGGATGTCTTTGCTCAATCTGCACTTCAGGCTAGGGAGGATATGAGAAGTGTGTAGGGCCCAACAAGGAGACAAGAATAAATAAAGTCTTGGAGTAAGAATAAAGTCCCCACTATGACGAAAGCAGGTATCTGAAACTGTAACAGGAAACATGGCATGAACCAAACAACGTCACAGCGAATTCTTTAGGTAAAGGCAGGGGTGGTTTCCATGCTATTAATAAAAATAAATCATTACAGAAAAAAAACTGCTGATGCAGGAGGCCTCTGGTGTCAGTGTCTAGGTCCAGAATCACATCAGCTAAATCTGTGGGAACTTCTCTGCAGGCTGCAGGTTTCACTGGCAGATGGGGCAAAGCGGCATGGAGGAAATGAAGTTTCCTGCCTGTGTGCCCCTGCACAGGGCCAATGCTGCACTGCCAGGTACTCCACTCTCATGGGCAAAGACAAAAAGGAAAGGAAAAGAAAAAAAAAAGCAAAGAATTGAGTATTTATCCTGCACTGCCCAGACAGCAGCACACGGGGCTGAGGCCTGAAGGAAGAACTTCGCAATTATCCCTGAAGTGATCTCTGCACCTGCTTACGAATAGATCGGCTTTCTCTTTCATTAGAGCAGTATTTCCTGAGGTGAAAAAAAGGAATTTGATTTCTTTGAATGACATGAAGAAAATAGTTTCAATTTTTTTATTATTTTTTGTTTTAAAATTTCATATGAAAATTATTCATCTTCTCTGACTGTGACTTGAAACATTAATTAGAAAATAGACGTGATTCTTTTAGAGCTCATCCATGCAAATTTTGCTCTTTCTAGAGTTTCCCTGTTTTCCATGATTCGGCTGCTTTTGTGGTTTAATTTGTGTTTGAAGTAAAAGTCTCAATTCTCTAAGGAATGGTAAGCATTAAAGCAAATAATTATATAAAAAAATTTGTCTTTGTAAACCTAAAAATAAGCATAATGCAGCCCTTGCATTTAGCCTTTAATCTTCTTCATTTATATCTATTAGTTTTATGTCATTGTTCAAAAATTGCTGTAAATCACACTATATTACAAGCAACTGAATATAGTTGTTTTATTACACTAGAAGGATGCAAGAGTTTGCACTGAAGGAGGCTTTGATCTCCAGGCCAAGAAAAAGTCCTACACTAGCCACGTTCAGGAAGGGTACGAGCGCTGCAGACAGGAGTCCAAGTGCGCAGAGCTGGGCAGGGGTCCCACAGCTGGTCCAGAAGGGAGGCACCCCAGGCAGCTCCTCGCTGGCCTCTGTGCAGGACACATTTGGAGAGCCGTCATCTCTTCAGAGGACGCTGCACGCTTTTCTACAAGTTTTCTACGCCAGCTTGGCTTCTGCAGGTGGCTTCTACCATCCCCAAAAACTGTCACGTCTGAGCGGTGCTTCCCTGGCAGGCACCGTGGGGATCTGAACGTCAGAGCTGCTTCCCCGCCTGCTCAGGAGGGTTCTCCCACGTGCTCCCGGCTGCTCTCTGTCTCCCTGGCTTCCTTTTTCTGGGAGCTCTTCCAGGACATGACCGCAATGTGGGGGTGAAACCGTCAGCGGCACTCGCCGTGCTCCCGTGCTGCAGCATGTGCCTGCCGGTGCCTCGCTGCTCTGCGCAGCACCCAGCGCTGGCTCCCCACAGTCTCGCTGCAGAAAGCGGTCACACCAACCCCGTGCTGGGCACAAACCTCAGGGATTTCGCTGAGCCCAGCCCAGCATGTCCACAGGGTGCCCCTCGGTGCTGGCATTGCTGCTTCTCCTTCAGACTCAGTGCCTGGAATGAAACCTCAGATGTGAATAGGGTGGTTTGAGATCTGCAAAATCCAAAGACGACTTAGCCAAAACCAAGCCAGTTTGGTTTCTGTCCATCTTTATCCTACAGAAATGAGAGAAATGTGAGGTTTCACCTCTAATATGATGACCTATGAAAGGAACAAAGTCTGCAAGGTCTGGCTGCAAGTGGATTTTCAACCAAAATGTCTTCCCAGCTCGTGCCCGAGAAGGATTAGCTTTTTGATTAGTACAAAATCAAGGGCAACACTAAGGGAAAAGAAATTACTATGCAAGGAGTGATTCACGTTTACCCCAGATTGACTTTGCAGCATTTAAGATACATATCTAAATTCAGGTGCCCCTGGAGAAGAGCACAGTTCTTGTTAAACTAGACCCTATAATACTTTGCAACAGTAAACACATTTCATTTTGAAATTAAATCATTGTGTTGGGTGGTATTGTGCCACTCTAAGCCCACCTCGAGCAGTATTTCTGAGGCTCTCGCCTCCAAGGCTCTCTGAGGCGAGAGGTATTTCTCTGAGGTATTTCTGAGGCTCTCGCCTACCTTTGCAGATAGGGCACATAAAGCCGTGACAGGGCTCGTGCTGTGGATAAGTAATGGCAGTTCCATCAAGAAAGCAGCACCAGTCAACACACTGCTTGATAAATATCCCCTATTAAAAAGCACCAGCATTTTACAAACACACTAGGTAACTGAGAGCGATCACTCCATAATCCATTTTAATTCACATTGAAAGGTTTTTTCTTTCTTTCAAGAGAGACTTCTTCTGCAAGTAAAGTCACAGCGGTGAAGCCCCATGGTACAGATGAGCTGCGCTCGCCCGAGCGGGTTTGGCACCTTGTGCTCCGGGAGCCACCACTGCAGCAGAGCCCTGGTGGGTGCTGCCTGCTCTGGCCATGTGGCCCTGGCTCATCCCAGCCTTCTGCCATAGGACCTGCATCCGGCTCAGGCCGCTGGCTTCTTTCTGCTCACAAGGCAGCCAGAGCTCTTAACAGATTTAAATATACTAATTAAAGAAATAATTTTAGGTCAGCACAGAATATTTTTTCTTACATAGTAAACCCAGCAGCTTTTCTCACTAGCGCACCAAGCATTTATTTTTTCTTACAACAGTGTCAACCTGCTTCATCGTAATGCAAACTAGCAACATGTGGTCCTACAAAATAAAACTGTCCTAGGCAGGAGCAGGAGTGAACTGGAAGGAACGTTTTGGCACCCATAGCAATGGCACCCGACAAGACAAATTACATCCACAGCCAACACATGGCCATGGAAAGCCATGTAAGAAGCCGCTAAGAGCTCCTGCAGCAAAGCCCTGGCCAAAGCCCCACACACCTGAGGTGATTGAAGCAGGAGGCGGCTGCCCCAGCCAAGCCAAGGGAGCGCATGGGGCCGGGCAGCCGCGGCACCGGCCGAGTGCAGAGCTGCAGCCAGCAGGACAGCACCTCCACATTCCCTGTCTCAGCCCTCCTGCAGATCCACTGTATTTAAGGCTCCCAAAGCCTCTGAGCAGGACACTTCATGTGGCCTTTAAGAGAGGTAGAAAGGCCAGAGATGTAAGTGCCATGAGACTCAACTTGCAGACAGAGGAGGTGGGAGCATTTGTTTGCCTTGAGATTTGTGACTAATTTGGGGCAATCTATGAACCCAGCTGTAGCCTCATCTGATTAAAGGTACTTGGACCAACAAGCAACACATGGTTTGACCAAGATACTGAAGCAGACGAATCAATATTGTAGAGAATGGTGTTTTTCAGACATTATTAGATCAAGATAATGCCTCCTCCACGAAGGAGCATTTGATATATTTCTAAATGACCCCTTGCTGCGCTTAACACAGGCAGAACTTGCAAGACTCTTGTTCAACATATTTTAATTAAATCCAAAGTAAAGCCAGAGTGCTCTCAAAAGAAACACCGAGTACACGTGAATGCCCTTTAAATTAAGTGCTACTAGAAGTGCCACTGACAAGGCTATTGCCCTAAGATACTTCAGCACATGAAGGAGCTGCATGTTATTTTGGCAGCCTGTCCTGCTTGCTCCTCCTCCTCAGATCCCCAGCATGGGACTCACGCGGAAACCCACTACAGCAGTGCTATGACCAGAAATGTCCTTTGGCAGGCCACGGCCGCAGCCCTGCCGCGTCCATTACGGGGGTCACGGCTCGCTGGAGCCGCATCCCGGCACCCTGCCGGCCTCCCCGACCCGCCGCCCCAGCTCTCCGTGCAGCACAAACCCCGCCAGCTGCTCCCATTAATCTGCTCCCAGAGCCCCTCTGCTGGACTTAAGCATCCAAAGACTATTAATCTTGCACTCTCTTCCACGGGTATATTGTACCCAGAGACTTTTGTAAGGAAGCAGCAGCTCTTTTTGCCTCCAATTAAAACCTTTCGGAGCCAGCCCAGACAATGGTTCATTTACAAGTGAATCCTGCTTTGTTTCCGGCTGCCCAGTGTTTCCAGCTCCTCTTTTCCACAAAGGGCCAAGCAATTTATGGAGAGGATTAGATCTGAGCAGATCCTTGAGAGACTCCAGATTTTACGCATTGTTTTCTTAAGAAGATCCACAGAAATTATTTATTCAAAAAGTATGAAAACTTCAGCAGGATAACTGGAAATTGCTAGTCAGATGTCCATATTCCACCATCTGTCACCGGGACCATATGTGATGCAGCGTGAAGGCACAACAAAAGAATTAAGGGTGTTGTGACAGCAGGATTCCAAAATTACTGTCATAACTTGTTGTTTTTCCTCAATATTTAACAGCTGCCAGAGAAGTCATAAGCTGAAATCTGCATCTTTTATCTGCTTGGTATGTGAATTTGAGCCACAGAGGAGCTAAGTCAGACTAGCACTGAATTAAGTACCAGCTACTGGACAAAGCCAGGACATCTCATATTTTTTATTGCTGAGACTGAAACAGGGCGATGAAGCTGATGAGTTGAAAGACCCTTTGCATTTACTGACAGAATGGGTCAGTCTTTTAAAAATGGCTTTTTCTTACTTCTCTTGTGTTAAATTTCTCTTCCGCTCTCTCTCTCTAGGTATATATAAACACATATAAAAATATGAGACACTCCTGGGTATTAAGAACACGATTTATGGTGGTATTTAGATAAGGCATAGAAGGCACAATGGCAATTTAAGCGCAAAACCTGAGAGCAGTTGAATACCAGCCCAGTTCACAGGCTCCATGTCAGGGCTGACCCTTCATCATTAGGTTGCAACAAGCTCTATAAATCAAGTGCTAGAGTCTTTACCAAAACCGTGACTCTCCAGTGGCTGCCAGTATGGATTGCCAGAGGAATTCTGACCATGCAAAGATCGCAGGATCCTTGATTAAAATTCCATCAGGATAATGAATTTCCCTGTGTAATTTGAACAGGTTGGTTGCAAACCTGAAGTTTGTGACGTGAAATCTCTTGAGGTTCATTTGCACAGAAGTTTGTTCTCTTAGATATCATCCATCTACTTGGAAGGACTGTTAGTTAAAATCAGGGCTGCTAATTAAAACTAATTTCTCACAAATAGAGCATTTCTGTTAAAAGACCAGGAAACCTCGCCACTAAGCAGACGCAGAGCAGTCCCTAAGGGCTGCCTCGCTTCTCTCTACTCCATGGCAGAGGGAAAGACGCGTCCCTCGGTCACAGGGCTCCCCTCCAGTCTAGAGCAGGATCTCAGGGATGTCATCAGGGTACAGGAGGAAGCCCGTGAAGACGCTGTCGTCCTCAGCACTGGCGTAGAGCCCGTTCCAGTCCCGCGCCACCTCCAGCCACACCTGGTCGCCCGCGCTCAGCCTCAGCACCGTCAGGAAGGAGGCCTGCTCGATCTCCTGCCCATGGAGCGTCTCGCGGGTCCTGGCCACGCGCCGGCTCCGGGCCACGAGGCTCACGCGGGCCGGGCGCCCCCGCACCGTGAGGTGGTAGGCAAAGACGTAAGCCCCGGGCACGCTGCAGTTGAACTTGCCCGTGGAAGGGTTGTAGTCGTCCTGGTCGTTGTACAAAACCTTGTCGAATCGGATGGGGGCATTGGGCGGAGGGAAGGGCTTGGACAGGGCGGCGCTGAAGGCCGATCGCGGCAGCTTGGCGCTGTCGCCCCTCATGCCTTTCGCCCCCCGCGAGCCCTTCTTGCCGGGAGCCCCTCTGCCCCCTCGGCTGCCAGCGTCACCCTTGGGCCCTGAGGGTCCCATCATGCCGGCAGGTCCCAGATCTCCCTTTTCCCCCTTACTTCCCTGCTCACCCTTTTCTCCCTGCTTCCCATCTGACCCGTGGATACCTTCCTCCCCCATTTCTCCTTTGCTGCCTTTATCTCCCTTGGCGCCCCCGTCGCCCCTCTCGCCCTTCTCCCCTCTCCCTCCTGGCTCCCCGCAATACCCCTTCTCCCCAATGTCTCCCTTCTCCCCCTTGTTGCCACGTTCTCCATCCAGCCCTGGCACGCCGGGATCCCCCTGATCTCCCTTGGCTCCTTTGGTGCCGTTCTCACAAGCGTCCCCTTTGCTGCCCTTTTGGCCCTTCAGCCCAGGGAGGCCATAGCTGCCCTTATTGCCTTTGACTCCAGCTTCGCCTAGGAAAAGGACAAACAGAACAGGCAGGTTGGCAGGAGGGAAAAACAAGAGCCAAAAATCAAGCAGACATTGAGTCCCCAGGGCAGAGGACACTGCGAGTACTGGGTGGCTTTGGAGGTGGTGGCATCACCATCACCAGAACACCTCCGCAAGGGGCAGCATCTCTTGCTTTTCCAGCACCCCGTGCTACGTACCTTGTACGCCAGGTTTGCCTGGGTAACCTGGGGTGCCATTCGCTCCGCGTTCGCCTCGGTCCCCTTTGCCACCTAGGACACATTGGCCTTAACGTGCTGTTAGTGACATTACCTGCAGCACAGCAGTCATTACCCGCACTGTGACCACTTCACGTGTGTCTCTACACATGAGCACTGTTATTCTCCAAGAAGCTCCTTCAGAAGCCTTGGCCAAAACCACCCGGTACAAGCACCATCACATGGCAGGCTGCAGGCCAGTCCCGGGGCGGGTTTCTGACTCGAAGCCCTGGCTAGGAGGGAGGTCAATGCTGCTCGACGGCAGGACGGAGAGGATGACAGCTCCATACTTGTCATACACCAACAGCCAAAATTCTCCTTCTAGCAGAGACAGTGAAGCCCAAGAGCTCACACCAGCACTGCTGAAAGGGGAGCAGCACAGGGCTCTGCTGTCTGTGTCAGCTGGGTGCCTCTCTGTGACCAGAGACAACGTGGCAGCAGCATAAGAGGCAGACGGAGCTGCTCTGTGCATGAGAGCAGCGTTTCCTCCGTTACCAACGGCCAGTGACTGCTCTCCAGCTTCGCTGCAACCACGCTGCCTCCTCCATCTCTGTGTAGCTTCCACAATATTTTTTTTCCACTTTATCTGGTCCAAAGCAAATTTTGAGGTCAGTTTAAAATTTCCTGTTCAGAGCAAGGAGCTTTGGATAGGATCTTTGTGAACAAAGATGTGCTGCCTGAATGTCCTCTACCAGCATCCAAGTTACTTCCACTCTATTAATGCCAGACAAATACTGCAAGGTGCCAATTCACACCAGCAGACTCTGCTTCCTTTGTAAAATATTTTAACCTGTAACTTGGCCGTTTCAAGGCCTGTTTTCAAAGCCAGCCCTTAGTCTGCTTTACCTCTTTCTCCTTTACCACCTTTTGGACCCTGAGGTCCTGGCGTTCCTGGCGGACCTCGAAGACCAGTGTCTCCCTTCTCTCCTTTGGAACCTGTAATCACATCAACAAAGTCATCTTGGCAACTCGGAGGATTAACTTTATAAAGAAAATTCTTAGAAACAACCAAGCAACGTGGCATTGAGCTGCCTACAAAACTTCTGCTTCCCTGGAAAGTGCCACACGATTTACATGGTGTGGACAAGGGAGGCAAAGTGAGTGGGAGGCTCGAGGACACTGCCCGGGGACCTGCAGCCCAGGTTAAGGCCTTGACTCCCACCTTTCAGCTCCTGTGATTCCTGAGTCTTGTGATTCAGCATTTAGATTTTGGCTGTCCTTAAAGGTTTTTTAAAACTGCCTTCCAGTAGTCTCAGGGCTGTAGGAGCTCTGACATTCATGAACATCAGAAGAAATCTGTCCTGGACATCTGAATGTATCTAAGGCCACTTTGTAATTTCTGTAAACGTAGGCGCGGAGCCTGGCAGAAAGCTCCGTGCTGTGTAAGGAAGGGAGGCCTTTGAAAGGCACGCAGGCCGGCTCGTTTTTGCAATGTTTCCCTGGTGTGGGGATGTGGATAGTGCCAGGGCACAGCCCAGAGCAGAGCACAGCAGCATGAGTTGTCACAGCCCCAGGTGGGTGACAGGAGAACCTTCCAATGGGCATCCAGGAGCCACGAGCGTCCCGCACCCTGTGCCGAGCCAGGAGAGCCCGGCTGCAGAGCAGAGCTGCTCGCACGCCCCACGGAGCCGCTCCTACCTGGCAGGCCGGGCTCTCCCTGCTCCCCGCGGCGGCCTGGCACGGGCGGGCAGCAGTCACAGCAATTAAAGAAGAAATCAGCCGCATCGACCGTGTAGTTCTCCAAGGGCAGCGACGTGGTGGCAGTGCTCGGTGGGGGCAGCTTGGCCCTGCCTGGGACCTCCAGAACGGGGCCCTTCCCCACAAGGTGGGTGGCAGAGGTGGCCAAGGCCCTGGCTTGCGGCGGCTTCGTTCCCGAGTCCTTCAGCACAGGCGTCACTTTGGCTCCCGCGCATGTGGCGGCGGCCGCCAGCAGGAGCAGCACGGCCATCGGCCCCGGCAGGCGCCGCATTTTGGCAGCTCTGCGGGAGGGTGAACACGGTGGCCATGAGTGCGGGCCCCACACAGCCAGGCGCAGCCACCATGGCCATGCACAGCCCACATGGCCATGCTCGCTCACTGTGCTCTCCCACTGCCCAGTCTATGTTTCACTTTGTTTTGCAAGATGACATACCACAGAAAGGTCCCAAAGACATTTTGCCATTTAGCCTGCTTTCCTTTCAGCATGAGAAGCACCCGGCCGTGCGGGTGCTGGATACACAGAGCCCTCTGCACGGGCCTCGCTCCAGCTGATGGCTGCTGAAATGCCACCACCAACATCAGCAAGCGCTCGAGGGACTGACTGGATTTTACGGCCCCTTCCCGAGCAGGAGAACAAGCCTGAGCTTGGGTTCGCCTCCCACACAGGAGCCTCTGTCATGCAGCTCCACGTGGCTGGAGCGCGGTGCGGAGCAAGGCGCGCTATCGTGAGCGCGATAGCTCCGTCATGAGCTTGGGATCAAGCACGAAGCAAGAAACCCTGAAGCCTGCTCCACCAGGGTAAACGGGAATAAGGCACTCCAATGTCAGCATTCCTGACATAAATGCTTTAGCACCAACAGCATTTCCTGCACTTGCATACCCTTTTAGTGCAAATATTCGGGTCCATTTTTGTTTTAAAGAGTTAATTTAGCTGGAGCAGGAACAAACAACAAGGTAAGAATTGCACTTTTTTTTTCCCTATATAACAGATGATGCCTCTCAGATGACTTATCAGATAAAGCATCTTTGTTCCTCTCTTAACCAGTGTGGTGCCCTCTAAGTACAAACGGAAAAGAGCCCCTTTCTTGCAGAGCCTGTAATCCAAGCTTTCTGCAGCAGCTAAGGTGGTTCATTATGTGAGGATTTCGCCAGGATCAACACTCAGTGCTCTGGCCATCCAGAGGGCAAAAGGAGGCCTGGCAACATTTTGAGGGCTGAGGAGTGTCTGTGAGGACCACCCTGCACCTCCAGGATACTCTTATAAGTGTAGCCACTGCAAAGAGATGTGGAAAATGTAATTACTGTGCTCCTCAATACGCTGACTTCTGCCTAGTGTGACCTGCGAGTGCTTTAGCTAAGCTGGCTCAGTTAGTTAAGTCTGGCATTACTCCAGCTCGTTTTTCTTGTTAATAATAATAGCATGTCCTACTGCCCACCCGTGCAGGGGAGAAGCCAACAACTTGCAGACGGTTATGGAGCGTAAGTTCATTAAAAGCCAACTAAATAGCAAGACAAGGTTGGGTGGCCACTTTAAAAACTTGGTAGATTTATAGGAAAATGGTAAATAAAACTTCAAATCAAAACCATTTAAGTGTTACTGCCACAGACCACTTACACACGTAGTTCTAAAAATATAAACACTGCAGTTATACAGTCAAATTGATGGCTTGTTATCAAATATAGGTAAAACATAGTCAACAAAACAATTATACCTTATCACTCTCTTTAGAAAACATATTGCTCGTAACAAGGAGCCCCAGCAAATAAAAAGTCATGTGTTTGAATATATGCACTAGAAAAGATTATGATTCACATATAGTGGGCACAACATGAGCAATTAAACTTTGCTGCAGTGACATCTAGTTCAGCCCAGCTATATTCAATTGCATCTAAACATTCACAAATTGGTCATATGCACCCCACAATAATATTTAAATAATTCATTTAAATCTTGATTTGCCCCTTAAAAATACAGGCTTCAGATATTCAAAGTTACAGCAGAAGTTTAACTCCAAATTCCCAACTTTGACTATCATGGAGATGATGGCATTTTTTGTCATTTAATTGCTTCAAGCTATTATTTAGTGATGGAAGAATAAGCCCTCCTGCAGCTGCATAAACATTAAAGACAATTTTTGGAGACAAATAATATTGCCACTATGTCTGAAATCCTATGACTCTCCCACCAAAATCCAGACCAAAGGAAGATAAAGGGCACAACACGTGTCGTCTCCTACCTTGTGAGCGTTCCCGCTAGCAGGACTACCTGCCCTCAGCGACGCTTTGGTTAAAATAACAGCCTTATTTTCAGAGGGAATCTATTTTATTTGTGCAATTACTGCCTTTGTGACCAATGAGCGAACACAGCACGCACAGGGCAGGCGACATCGGCCAAGGCTCCGGAAAGCAGCCAAGGAGGCCGTGAAACCCGAGGACATCCCAGTGCTTTCCCAGGCCGCGGCTCTGCTCTTTACGTGGGGCTTTCCTGGCTCTTCCCCCAGCACCCAGCATGAGTCCCCGGAGCATTTTGGCCTCTGCTTGCCCTGCAATATTGAGAGACCCTCAGAAGTGGGGTTGTCTTCTTGTTCAATGCGCGGCCCGTTGTCCCAAAGGACCGGCTGACACGAGCAAGGTCCCTGCAAGGCTGCTCCGCATCTGCTTGGAACCAACGGCCCCTCTGGATTCAATAAGCTAATGGATTTTTCTTCTGCTGTCCAAGCAATCACAGCACATTCATTTCCTTCCCCAATGACATTAAAATGAGCCATCATTTATTCTTGGGTTTCACAACCCAGTTCAGAGTCAGGGTGAAATGCAGTAACGTGAGGCTGCCTTTCCTTCCCTTGTCTTGGTGAAATATGAGTGAGGAAACCATCTCATTCAATCAGTCTGAATTTACTACATACCAGTACATTCAAAGCTCAGTGGGCAGACAAGAAAGCCTGCTTGTTTCAGGCAGGCTGAAGAAAACCATCAATCCTCCTTTAATGTCGGCGCTGGGAATTGTAATCCTCCGTGATTTATTTGTAACTGCAAAACTACCTTTTCCTGCACAACAGTGTACAGCTTTCAGCAGTAAAAAGCTGATTAAGGAAAGTCTATTACTAAACATACCAGGCTAGATTGATTCACCAGATTTTCATGCTGTTCCAAAGAAATCAATTAGGAATTTTGTAGAAAGATGCTCTAGCACTGCGTAGGTCAGGCACTCGCACGGCTCCTACAATGTAACCTGGATTGGCACTCACTAACCCTCATTAGCACCACTGAAGGCAGAAGACAGACCCTGAATCCAAGAACAGGTCTTTTCTTTAAAAAGTAGCAATCATTTTTAATGAGGCATCTTAATTTTAAACTGAAATTGAAAATCTTTGTGCCTTCAGCAATTACATTTCTAATGAGCTAGAGTTACCTGCAGATAAATGGCATCAGCACCAGCCTATGGCTGGGACTTAAATCCGGGACTGCGCCTGCTTTGCAGGCACACTGCTCTGAATCTAAGACACCTCCACTCACTTCTCATGGTAGCAACTGATTTACACAGAGGGCCTAGGAAAAGAGCTGGGACCTCCCAGACTGAAGCACTGGGGGTTGCTGCAAGCTGCCGACTCAGTGCCCTGCAGGGCCATGAGCAAAACTGGGAGCATCTCAGCCCAGCATGAGAATGAGCCGCTCTCCTTCAGAGCTGCAGCCCCGGGAGGCAGAAAATAGTAAGTGATGGGGGAATTACAGTCAAATCCATTATACAGAAACAGAGGGATTAGATGCAGCTGCAGGTTACACAGACCTGTCCTATCTCCACGCGCCTACTTGTGCCCTATGTTCGCATCCCTGCGAGGTCACACAAGACAGCAGGGTTGTCCCTGGAAATGGACATTTTTATTTATCATGTTTTATTTATCCAAATTTAAATATATCCAAATGATATTTTATAACCTTGAACAGGCATCCAGCTGATGCACAATATTTATTTCCCTCAGGCTAAGTGTTTGCCGGCCAACAGATCTGGTCTAGAGGCAGGCACAGGAGGGACACACGCAGTGCCACCCGTGGCATGACACCCTAGCAGAGGACACCCAAGCACGTGCTCTGCGATGCCCCTATGATTCCCCTTTGGAAGGTCAAGGGCAGAGCTGCTCACAGATGCGGTGATCCTTCAGCTGGGAGCAGCATCGGGAAGAACATCCCCGGAGCTGTCCGCTTCCTGGCGTTGAATCCTGCACACACAGGTTGTTCCACTAGAGAGCAACACGAGACCGACCTTTCCTGCCGCGCCGCCCACTAAGGAAATCCACGGTTCCCACCGGGATCCACCTGCTGCTTTTCCGGGAACAGAACCCTCTCCCTGCCCCCGTCCCTCCACGGGGGCCACAGATTGTATGCATTCGTCCACATGCAGTATACAGAATGCAGACTTAAAAACAACAGTATCAGTGTCACTCGATTCCTTACTTCAACAACAGGCATGATAGAGGAGAAGAACAGCCCTGTTTTACTGTCTTAGCTTACCTTTTATAATTGATTTTTGTTCTGCAGGATTTCCTTTGTGGGAAAGTGTCACTACCATCTCATACCTCAGTTTAGGTATGAGCAGGTATCTTCTCCCATCGTTAATTCTGCAGTTATAACCATGGCCCATGAAAACCGAAAATTAGCAACACTATTTCCACTGCTTCCATTACCTCCAGAAAATGAAGGGTTTATATCATTCATTTCTCTGGCAGAGAAAAATCTAGGCAGCAGAAATCACAGATCTGTAGACATGCCTCTTCTTTAGCATTCACTTCACTACGCTTTTCCTTAGACTATAAGCAACTCCAGGGACCAGTTTATCCCTGCTGAATGATGCCTCTTCCAGGTACATTCAGAAACAGATCTGAAACAGAAACATGCAGGTTTGAGAATATGGAACCGCATTTACAAAAGTAGATATAATACTGCACTTCTCAGCAATCCAAAGGGAGGTAGATTAAATGCTAATAACCTTCAAGTGGAAGATAAGCAGTAACGTTTCTTCCAAAAGCAATTTAATATCATATGGCTATGTTTTTCCAATAATGACTATTTTCCAATAATGATGAGATAGGAGTAAGACTAGACCCAAAAGGGGGCTACGAAACTGCTGCTCATCATGAAATGCGCGTTGGGTCTAACTGATGGATGAACGCTCCCCTAGATCCAGTTCAGTGCAAAACCAACAACTAAGAACCAGTGGAATTTGTTCATGGTCCCTAATCCACTCCTTTTCTACTTTCTCCACTTCCAATTAAAAGCCACAAGTCTCTGTGTTCACATCCGGGAGCAGTTCAGGAATCTCTTCCCGTAGCCGTCATGATTTGCAGCTCTTTAAGGAAACTGGCTGCTTCTCACTTTTCCTTTGCACAAACCCTACAGGTCAAATGTCTAAAGCCCTAAACTTGGTCACATACTGCGACCAATCATTGCATTAAAAAAAAATTACATTCCAATATTAATACTTTTTAAATTCCACAATATTTTTCACAGGGAGAGAAATATTTGCTCATACAGCAGTTATTGCACTTGAACCAGGTGCAGCTATTTTCAAGTCAAAAGTTTCCATAAATGTCCAAGGACAAATAAAGCCCGGCCCTAAGCCAAGTAGAGTTTAAGGGGGTTAGAGTCAGCCCAGGCAGTATTTACCCAAGGTGTATGCCAGGATTGCTTACACAGCGGCATCCTATTAATCAGCAGAGGCAGGTGTTGTTGTTTAAGATTCTTTATTCCAGCACTGTTGATTAAGTCCAAAATCATCAGTTTTCATCTAATTATTTCACCCATCACAGAAGGTCTATCACTGCACGCCAGCTATTTTCCCTTCCGAAGGAGATAATTTAATTAAAGTTGGAAGCTTATGTCTACACCACTCCTTTTACTATGGGAGATGCAGTATCAAGGAAGCGAGGCAGGTGCTAGAAGTACCAACCCTCACCGTTTTGCCATTTTTCTTAGGATATTTTGCATTTTTAGGCCTCAACCCCTTGACAATCTGTGACTGCAGAAAATTGCAATTTTATTTTTAAAAAGTTCCAAGCCTGGTGTTGTAAAGGCTCCAGCTCTATGAGATGAATGACTGTAATCCCAATATAACTATATTTAATTTTTTTTTTTTTTTTTTTTTTTATCTCAAAAGCAGACCCACCTATTGAGAGGATCCCAGTCACAGCTTGGAATATTTAACTTCACATGAGGAGGTAAGAAACCACATCTTGGAGCTGGACTCTAACTAGAGCTAAGATGGAGCTCAGTAAATATAAGAATAGCACTGACTAAAATACCAGGATACAGGACTCAACAGTCGCCCTTTCCGATCTCGTATTCCCAGCAATACCGAATGCTCCTTCCCTGTGGAAGGAAGGTGACACCTATTTACACTCCTAAGACTCTCCTGTGTGCCACTGGCCATTAGCTCCTTTTCAAGGCTGGACTTGTTTTGAATTATTATGGATTTTAAACTAAACCTACAGGCAGGTGCTATCTTTGATCTACCAGTACAAAAAGCCTTGCAGCACAGAAAGCTTTTGTCCTCAGTTTATTATTCCATAAGGAACATTGTCATTATTATATATATTTTAATACTACGGTTTAAAACCATGGAATCTGGTCAGTCTGAAACCACCCAAACCAATAATTTGTCTTAGAGAGTGGATTTACAGATCTCCAAAGCACCAAATTTAATTCAGAGAGTCTTGCCCTGCTCCCCTGTGACATAATGTTGACAACCAGGGACACTGGCTCCTTTGGGGATTATTGCAGGTTGCAACACCACTTGGGAATCAGGAAGTGGAAATATTGTCTTTCTTTTAGCCCAAACGTCTCTGCTCTGACAAGCACACGTGCTGTAACAAGGCCAGGTTACACCAGTTAAACTCATGGTGTTTTAAGTCCACTAACACACCAGCTTTTAACATGATGCAACCACAAAATTCTGAGCAACAAAAAAACCTTGAAACAACATTGCCCGTGATGGGTGTCAGACTCCAACTTGTCAGGAGTTCATAGTATTTACAACTTCAAACAGCAGTAGCGGGCAGGAAGAGAATTATTGGGGTTTTGTGCCTTACAATGCAGATGGAAGGGAGTTTGGATCACGCCTGAAGTGAGATGCAGGAGACTCCCTGCTTTCTTTGGAAGATGTGAATTCCTGTGCATTAGCATTGAGTCGAGCAGAGGGCCACAAGCGCGGAGAATTTTCAAAAAAAATATTTGGGAATTGGCAAAAAGAGGCACATTTGTCAGGAGCAGATGTACCCCAGGGCGCCTGAAAGACACAGGATGGACATCGAGGACACTGTCATTGACCACTGCAAGTTCCATGTCAAATTTCAGGTTGGATTTTCCTGGAGAAAGTATCTCAATGCTTTGTTCATTTCCTATTGTATCCAAATAGCCACTCCTCATTTTTCCCCATGCATTTTTCTCAATTTTCCCTCAAAATGCCCCAAGAGGAACCACAACACAAATGTCTGGGCTCCCGCTCCACACCTGCCCCAGTAGGAATAACACTGCGATAACAAAGGGCATCACTACATTTTCTTAGATCTCCTGTTTGGGGTAGAATGGGAGTAGCTATCAGAGCAGCCTTGGGAAGGGAAGGCCTCTGGGAGGGGTTTCTAAAGCACTAGCTGTTGTTTGCAAGAAAGCAACAGAGTCCATTTCTCATTTCAAATTCAGCGAGAAGCTGTGCCATATGGCAAAGACTTGTGGTGAAACGTGGCATATTTCACACGCAGAGCTGAAAAGTAAAGAGGGGGATTTCCACACTGGGAGCTACGGCTGTGAGGAAATATGGATTACAAGGGCAAGGCGTGCGATGGAGAGCCTGGGACGGCACAAAAAGACTCAGGAGTCATGCAGAACCACAGGCTGTCAGACTGTTGGCACAGACACCCAAGCGCCCCGAATGGCCCTGCCCAGGGTGAGTTTATGGCCCAGCCATCCAGAGAACCCAAGCACCCAGACCTCAGCCCCCATCACCCTCCAGATCCAGGACAGGGCACTGTGCATCCCGAGTGCCCTCTGCCAGTCAGGCCAAACTCATCAGCAAAATAACTTATCAACAAGCAGCTAAAATCAATTTTAAGTATAGATAAATATATAATTTGTGATACATCAGCTGTGTGGCAATAATCAGAGGAGAGAATTTTCACATTTGTTTCTGTTGAGAGCAGAAAAATGAAAGTTGAATCTATATGGTCTAAGTACTTAAGAGACAAAAAAAAACTTAAGAAAAATGCTCACTGTCAGAATGAGCAGGAGTAATTAGATAGTCGGCTGTACACTTACAATGTTGTGAAAGAGCGTGAAGAGATGAAACAGATAATGGATGGAACTGCAGGATTTCAGAACGAGGCGCTGCCTCCTCCAGCTCTGGGTGCCACCCAAGGAACAGCCGAACCGGCCGGCGCGGCTCTTCCAAGCGCAACTTTCCCTGGAACTGCCCTCCCAGTGCAGCTCTGCATGGAGCAGAGGCAGGTCTAGGGGTAGGTCACTTACCTCCCTCTGCAGGCTGCTGCCACCTGCTAACTCAGGTCGAGCAAGGGGACAAGTCACCTGGCATGGGCTGAACATGTTGGTTCTGCGCCGGGTCCGCAGAGGCTCAAGGTTGCAGCGGCTCTGCCAGGGATAGACTGAGATCTCACAGGCCAGTGGGTCTGCTACAAAAAAGAGAGACTTCTGCAATAATCCAACCTAGTTGTAAATATTAGTTCAAAAACATCACTGATTTTATTCACAGTCTATGTCCTCTTTTGTTTGTCTTCTCTGAATATTGTAATGAATAAGTTTTCTATCAGGTGGTAATGTCAATGGAAAAAAATAAATATCTCATAAATATTTAAAGAAGGACAATTTTTAATCTGTAAGCACAAATACCTCTATCTGATATCTGAATAGAGAGGCAGGTATGGGACACATTCAGTTCTTAGGATCAGGTCATTAAATAGATTACAATTATAATACAAGATGACAAACCCGCTTATACGGACTATTAAACCAGCTGTAGCAATTTAATGGTGTAAAAGGGACACATCAAGAGCAGAAAAAGAATGATGTGGAGATCTGACTCATGCAGGCTACAGATCCTGCCCAACCCTTGTACTCCACATTCATGAGTCTTTCACCTTCTAATTACCTGCTGCACCTGATCTCAGGATTTCACCCTGCCCCTCTCCTCCAGCCGGACAGTGGGATGACCCACCCACCCAGCACAAGGTGACAAGGAAAAGGCTCCTTGCAATGAATTACCATCAAGCTGCGTGTCAGCTACCTGCAGGTCTCTGTGCAATATCCTTTCTGACACTCACTCATGGATCTTCTCCTGCCCCAACTCCAAAGGAATTGCACTCAGGCAGGCTCACAAGGAGGGTAAACGTGACAGATCAGTCACGGCCACGCTTAAAGTTAAAACGTGTCCAAGGTGAGATTTTATGGTGAACATGTGCATTTGCAGCCCCTGAGGGCGAGAGAGAGGATGGCCACCTGCGGCACACAGCTCCAGCACCAGCAGCACCAGCAAGGCACTCACAGGTGCCTTGGCAAATATTTGACATTTGAAGTTTGGAAATACCAAATGCACACGTCGATTATAACACAAATACAACCTGTTAACAAATGCAGGGCTTTATTTTTAGAGCTTCTTCCATTTGTGTCTTCAAAGTGTTGCTCTAATGCCCAGGAACCAGTCGCGAGCCAGTGGTTTACCCTCTTGAGAGGACAGAGCCTGCCTGCATGAGCAAAATAATGAGCCAAAACCAAAGGATTTAGGCTTAAACCCAACATTACCTCAATCCTGGGGGCAAAGCCAAAGGCAAGAGCTAGTGAGAGGAAAGAGGATTAAAATGCACATTGACAACAGCTGTGCTGTTGTGGCATGCAATTCAGCCGCTCGCTGAGTGGACTTAGAAAGAAAACCTGCCTGTTGGCAAGTGTTTCTATTACTGGGCATGATAGAGCCCAGAGACTCATGAAACATTCAGAGACTCCAGTTTTCACTTTATAAACATTACGTTCGTCTTTAGAGCAGGTCAGGAGTTTTATTCCTGTCTCATGGGGGTAATCTCCTGGATGGTTCCTGCAGGAGCCAAAGCCAACACTCAAATCCCTAGCAATAATTAACACAAATCCCCAGGGGCAAAACAGTGAAGGAAACGGAACTCCCAGAGCACCAGCCCTTGGGGAGAAAAAGAAGCAACCCACATTGTTGTTACATACTTGATAACAACTCTATGATGGCTTTGACCACAAAAAATGAAGGGTTTTTACATAAGTCTGGAGCTCGGAAGGCAACAGCCAAGATGCAACACTCTGGGTTATTTCCCTTTTAAGCTACAGACCTTCTTCCTAAAGTACCATGAAGCATCAGGCTCCTTTGTGAAGGACACATAAAGTCCTTGATTCTATTCCTAACTCTGATTGCTCCACTTGGACTTGCAGAAAAACCAACATTCCACCTTTTTTCTTACTTTCTTTTTTTCCTTCTTTCCTTGTTTCCTTTTCATTCCTTCCAAGCCAGAAACCAGTAGCTTTCCAGGAGGAGACCCCCTGAGCAGCCAGCTCAAAGACCCAAGAAGAAACAGCAGCCCCAAGGTTTAGAGCTGCCTCCTCTCAGGAGCCAGCCCAGCCACAGCCTTCCTCACACTAAACTCTATCTTGAAGCGTCTCCCCCCGACCCGTTGCCCAGGGCCCAGGTCCCAGGTATTACCCAAACCGCCGCGGCTCGAATCAGACGAGGTCGGGGAGCTCGGCCGCTTCACAAGCCGCTGGATCCCAGGGGGCCCGCGACCGGGGGCCTGATGTCTCCAGGGAGGTAAGTAGGTGGC
>PTEX01000002.1:3686032-3792009 GCA_003342815.1 Eudromia elegans | reverse complement strand
AGGCTGGCCCGCAACACTATCTCACTTTTCACACAACAGTGATTAATCCCAACCTTAATCAGGAGGCAGCTCTGACGACCATCCTCCTCTGCGAGATACCTCCCTCTCCAGGATATGCCAGCACGGCTCCATGCAGGCAGCTACAGCTGCATCTCATCCTGCAGCAAAACACTGTGATTATTAGCAAAAAGTTAATTCCTTGCAAGGCAAATCCTTTTCCATACGATAAGCTAACACTTAAATCAGTGTGAAGCGTTCATTTACACTGAATTCAGGTTTCCTATGAATTGGCAAGTGCTCCTAATATAAACTGAGGGAAGTCAGTAACAGATGAGAGTGGTGGAAATGTACCTGGGGGATAGTTACTCGTGAGCTGGTCTTCACAGAACACTCTCCATCAGATAAAGCTGTGCAGCAAGGGCACCAATATCTGTCATTTTTGTGAGTATTTTAAGGGGACTGGTGCGAGTGATCCCCCCAGCCATTATCACCAGTTTTCTCTTTGCACATACGTCATTTGGACTCTTTTTAGTGCTCTCTGAAATCAATGAAATGTCTCTCCTCCAAGATGGGATGGGCCTATTTGCAGGTTTAAAATCAAGTCTGTGCATAAATATTTTTAGGATCAAAGACTAAGTAAGCATCAGTTCTGCAGCTCACATCATAAAACAGCTGCAGAAGGAGGAAACAATGTTCCTATTGTGCAGTCTAGGAACAAAACTACGTAAAAATCCAGCCCATACCCTGATTGCTCCACTGCCACCGATGCCGCTATGTTTAAGGGCCTTTTAAAGATGTTAAATGAGGAAAGAGCATTTTTAAAGCACCATTAAAACGTATTCAAATATTAGGAGAACAATTTTGGTAACTGCAGTTATAGGTGGCCTTTGAACCAGTCCACATTCCTGCCTGAGGCCTTTATGGCCTCCCATGCTCCTAAGACATCACTCCGTGCTGGAACAGCAACTAAAGGTTTACCCAGGCTTGACTGCATGGCGGCCACCTGACTTTCATATGACCACGTTGGAGAACGTTTGCCTCCATCTCCTTGCGTTCCTCCACCCGCACCAAGAGACAAGGGCTCATGACTTCTGATTGCAAGTTATCTGGAATTAAGGCTTTAAGCAGTCTTACAGGAAGGCACAATGGTATTTTTCTAGGCACCTTCAGTCTCTCAGCATGGCTCTACTGGATGTGGTGCACAGAGCAGCAGCCTGCCCAGACCAGGGCTCTGCTATGGTTTTGCTCATCCTCAAGAGACTTCCCCTAATACCAGAGGGATAAAAGTAAAAAGAGTAAAACATTTATGTTTTAAAGTAAAATGAAAAGTACAAGAGGCCTTAAGCTGGCGCGTTAGATGAAAGCTAAGCAGATTTGAGGTTTAGCACCTAAATTCTGCATAATTTCCACTAAATTCAGGCCCCTTGTTGAAAGTAGAATTGAGCAGCTCGTGGCAGCCTGTGCATTCAGCCTCTCAGGAGCAGGCTGAACAAACTGCCCACTAGCGTCGGAGCCACACGCAGCCCTAGGGGCAGCCAGACCTCCCCAAAGGAGCCTGAGCCCCGTGCCCACCATAGAGAGCAGAGCAGCGCGGCCGCCTGCGTAGGGGACGCTGCGGGAGTGGGGCCTGCTCGGGGCGCATCGCTGCTGCTGCTGCTGCTGCTGCTGCCGCTGCCGCTGGCGGGGAGAAGCGGAGCACGCGGTTGCCCCCCGCACCGCCCATAGACTCCCCAAAGAGTATCGCGGCCGGGCGGAGCGGGGAAGGGCCGGGCGGCCGCCACCCCTGCGGCGGGCGGGATTTAAGCGCGGCGGTCGTGCGGGCCGGGCCGCGCTGCAGAGCGGCGGGAGCGGAGCAGGAGCGGTGCGGGGCAGGGGTGAGTGCGGCCGAGAGGCAGCAGCCGAGGGGGGCCGCGTCCCCGCCGCCCCGCAGCGAGCGTGATGGGCGGCGCGGGGAGAGCCGCAGCGCGCGCGGGCTCGCGGCGCAGCTCAACCCCCGCGGCCGCCTCCGCGGGGCCCGGCGCGAGCAGTCCCGGAGCAGGCGGGAGAGCGGCCCGGGCCTTAGGGCAGCGTGAGCCCGCGGGGTGCCCCGTGCGCCCCCGGCCAGGAGCCGCTGGGGGTCCCAGCGCAGAGGGGCGGGCGGTTGCAGGCTCTGTCTGGGTGCTCCTGGGCTGCCGCGGGAGGGATCTGGTGATGCAGCCGGCTGGGCTCTCGGGAGGCGGCTGGCAGGAGCCGAGAGTCACTGGGAAATCAGAGATTCGTTAAAGCCAAGTCAAGCTGCTAACAGAGACGTGACCTGGAGAGGTGGGCAGGGATGGAGGGGAAGTGGTGCTGGTGCGAGTGCCCCCGCTCTGCTCTCCTGCCGTGCGTTCCTGTTACTGCTGCTGTAATGCTCTGCCCGAGGTGCAAGGGAGCTTCCCTGCTCTGCCCTGCAGTGACTGCAGAGTGGGAAATCCTTGTCAAAAACGCTGATATTTCACTTAATCAGCACACACAGTACTGTTTGGACCATGTCCAAAGGATGCTGCGAGCGACGCAGGCCTGGCAGACAATGTGTCTGTAAGGCTGTGCACCAAGAAGGTGGCTGGGTCAGAGCCTGGTGCTACCAAGAGATCCTCCTTGCTGTCTAATGGCAGGAGCGCTCATCCCTCTGCGCAGTGCTCTCCAGACCCTGCTTTTATTGGGTGCATGTGCAGGAGTTGGGCGCACCCAGTCAGGTTGCGTTCTTGGCACCGAGTGGAGCGGCGTTCCTGAAACCAGCGCTCATCGCGCGGAGCCCTCGCAGCGCTGCCCACGCGAGATCTGCCCTCCAGCAGGTCCCGCTGCCCTTCGGAATTTGCCCTTTGTGGAAGAATTTAAATAACAATTTCCTGCTGTTTTAAGTGAGACCACAAGATTAATACTGTATTAGTAGGTGCTCTCTCATCTGTTGCCACAGCTGAGATTGCATCTTGCGTGTGCAGATGCACACGTGAAACCCTTAAGGTGTCGGCCAGTCACTTTGGAGACCTCTTTCCTGTTCATCTTGCTATCTACTCTGCTATCTACTCTAGTCTAAGGCTGAAATAATCCAACCTCTACCCTGTTTCAGGCCAAACTGGCACAGCGACATGTTGCAACCTCGACGAGAGCCTTATCTTGCCCAACAAACCAATGTTCTTTAGATCGTCACAACCTGCCTGAACGGAGCATTTGTTGTGTCCTTCCCTTCAAAACTGACCCCTGGGTTTGCTGCCCCTCGCCTTGGAGGGGGTTCTGCTGAATTGTTAGGGTGCTGCATCCGGAACTGTTTGGAGGCCACCTCATCCCTGTGCGCGGTGGCTCCCTGCGTGTGGTTACATGGGTGTCTGCAATGAATATATGTCTCCCTTTTTACCTCATACCTGTTGCAACTCTGACACTTCATTTTTTTCTCACTTTCCAGACTGATAACCAGTATGTTGCAATGCTGCTTAGCTCTCAACAGCTATTTGCTTGCATGCAATGGCCTGTTTTACACTAATTCCAATCATAAATATGACAGCATTCCCTTTATATATATACAATATATATACAATCCAATCCATCCAGCTCTTGTTTAGGCTGCTTTAGAAATGGCTTGGAGCAAACCAGTGAGTCTGAACAAAATAACAGATTTCCAAGTAAAGCTCTCTGTAGAGCCGAAACTGCTGTGCTGTGACCTGGATACTTGGAGCCTCTTCCCTGATAAGATCTTGAGGACTAGCAGGTTACGTTATCACATTTAAAATTACTTCCTACCTTGTTGTAGGCAATCATACACTAGATCTCAGTGTTAAAGAACTTGAAAGAAATAATAAATGCTGTTTCAGGAGCCTACGTATCCTGCAGTCCATGCAGATCTATGGTCTAGCAAGGATCTTTTTGCTTCAATTACAGACGTAGCTGTGACTTATAGGCATTTTTCAATTTCATGTTTTTGGTCACTGTAAGCACAAGAAATATTATTGAAGAGGAGCAGAAGGAGGGTGCAAGGAAGAGCCCAGTGTGATTTTGGAGCCAAGGAAAAGGAGCCTTGGGTTGGATCTTATGGGAGTGGCTGGGCAGGTGCCACACCATTAGTGTTTCGTGGCCTTGTCTGATGCTACCAAAGGTAAAAGGAAGCCTTGGTCGCTAGCAAAAGGTGTTTGAATTCTTAGGTCTTAAACACAATATGTAACTTTTCTCCCTCAGAAGCAAAATCTCATTTACATTATCATTAAGATTAGCAGGAAGAGGGATGGTTAGTGCTGATAAATCAGGAAGCTTCTGAAGTTCTGAGCAAAGTAAAGCAGAAATGTGGCTGAAAATGTCACTGCTTATCTTATTGTTTCCCTTCTTGAAGTATTTTTCCAATTTTTTGAGAAAACTCACAGTCAAGGCATGTTCACCTGCATGTCAAATGCCTGAATCATGCACAATAATAATTTCTTCGAACTTTGTTGGCAGGAATGCATGTGTACGAGTTCACCAGGAGAGCTTCTGCAGCCAGCAGCTGCAGTGATGCCAGGTTGTGCTCTGTGGTGCTGGTGCAGGAAGACGGTCCTGGGGCAGAAAAGCAGGAAATGGCCTTGTACCTGCTGCAGGATTTTGCCCCAGAAGTAGAGGAAAGGTTTTGTTTATTTTAATCCACATGCAAAACCATTTTTACTTGCACATAAATGCCCATAACGGGTGCTGTGCTGGATTGAGGCTGTTCTTTGCGTGCACATTCTTTGTTTGATGTTACCTCCCTGTGAAAACAAGGTTTTACACACTGCAGTGCTATGAACTCCAGTAACCAGAGGGCCCTGCTTGTCAGCAGGGTAATAGGCAGCTCTGGAGGCTGAACTGCTGCTGTGGCCAAAGGGCACCCAGGTTGCAGGCTGTGACACCAAAGCAGATGGAGACCCTGTCCCCAGGAATGGCTGGCAGGCACTTAGTACAAACCCAGCTGCTGCATCAGCTGCATCTCTTCCCAGTCAAGTATCCCTGGTGCAGAGGACCTGTCATTCGTCATATGTTGGTGCTCACTGAATAAAACATGATAAACCAAAGGCACAATGGACTGGGAGTGTGAATCCTCTGGGCGTTCTATTTGCACGTTCAGGAGTCAGTTCATTTAGATCAATGGGTTCATTCCAGAGTTATGTTAGCAATAACAAGGACAGGATAAGTCCTCAGAGAATTCAGGTCAGGGTGCCTAAATAACAGCAGAACCAAGCCATCCACAACAATAAAATTAGGTAAAAGTTTAATAAGTGTTAGATAAATGATTTGCAAGGAGGATATGTACTTCAGCATCTGAGATGCACAGCTCTAGGCTTTTCTGATAATTAACATTATTTACATAACATATTAGGTATCGTTTTAAAATAGTTACTGCACTTTTACCTTCTTTTATCTGCATTTGGAGCCTGCGCACAAGGGGGAGACCAAATATAAGACTCAGGCTGACATGTTTTGTTTTGTTTTTTTAAGATTGCAGGGTTTTATCTGGCTTCACTGTGACTCCAGCCTGTTAGGACTGTGCAGTCCTGACCAAGGCTTGCACTTATCTATGTTCTAGCAGTGGCCGAGCTACTCGATTACATATGTACATACTTGGGACTGAGCTTGAGGGCTGCTTTTTCCGCCATGCCTTGCTGGTTGCACTGCAAAACATATATGAAGATATTACCATTCTCATTTGCTTGTACTCTACGTGTAAAGGCATCAAGAACCATCTATGTAATAATTGCAGTGCTATCTACAGTTCCAGGGTTTGCTTTTGCCCAGTACAGATACAGTTTTGTAGATCTGAGTATATTTTGGAAGCCTTTTTCTCTCTGTATGGGTAGTCAAACTCTCTTGGGGAGAGTGCAAGGTGTTTCTCAAGCATTCTTTGGGAACTAGTCTGTGCCAGTTACATTGCAAGAATGTTTTTCTCCACAGGTATTTCCCACTATGTGCACGTGGGGTTCAGCCACCAGAGCTACCTGCAGGCAGTGCCAAGAAGTGATGTCCCCAAAACAGCGTTGCACAAAGCAGAAAACTATCGTAAAGGACTCAACATTGGCATCTTCTAGGCATTACAGCTCCAAACTCTACTTTTCACACTTAGCTAAGCTTATTCAAAGTGGTTTTGTTTTGTTTTTCCTGAGATTAGGCATGCTCTTAAAGGAAAACTCTGGGGATTTTTTTTTTAATTTTTTTTTAAATTTTTTTTTTTAATTTTTGGTGGGGAGGGTTTAGTTTATTTGGAGGAGGGGATGGCTGATGATTTATCTCTGCAAGGGCTGTAATTGGAGATGTGCCAACAGTCAGGAAAATCAGGTTACCACTTAAAACAATAGAAGCTGCTTTACAAGTCGCTCTTCTCGCCTTTTCCCTTGGAGGTGAAATTGCTGAAAATAATTTGAGTATTGCCTCATAGCTTCAGAAGCTGATTTCTATTCACTGCATTCACAGCTGGCTGTAACTGTTCTATGGCCTCTGCACAGGAAGGCATTTCCATAATGCAGCTGAATACTTAAACTCAATTTTGTAGAAAAATAATAAGCAAGATTGTGCAACAACAATCTATCTCTTCCCATTCTGAATATTGGAAACTGAGCTAATTATGCAGGATCCTTTCAACTCAGAGATGCAACTAATTGCAGCATTAATGCAGCAAAATGCAATAAATATCAGCAACACTTGATTTCAAATGGAAGCCTTTAGGACAAGTCCTGTTTAATATACAGATTTTCTATCCTGAAAAGTGATCTGCCTGTCCTTTTAACACACTGCAACTGGACTAGGTGGTAACTTTTTCTGAAGCGTCTGGACATGCATATTGCCTATGTTTAAATTTGCAATTAATGCAGATCGAATAGCTTAAGAAAAGCACCACAGGGGATCCTTATCTCACTGGCTCATGGATCAGTTTAAGATGGCTCTTTTCCTTACCCTCTACATTTTCCTTTAATTATGTATCTAGAGTTTCATTGTCCTAAGGTACCCATCATGTTTATTTTTTCCAAGATGGTCTCAATAGAAAAATAAGTTTCTTGGTAAATTAAATGGAATGGATTGGGGTGAATTAAGTGGAGGATGGAGACTGTAATCTACCTATTTATCTCTTACTTATCCCAACCTTTATTGCCCATTTGGACACCTCACAGACTAAAACAGCTCACGTTTAGCCACTCTGAGGAGTCTCCTTACGCCTGTATCTGAGTGCCTGAGGATCAGTTTATCCCCTTGCATGGTAAATATGGGAGGAAGTGAAGCACGTGCCAGCTATGGATGTGGCCAGCATTGCTAGGAAAGCTGTCTGGGCTTCACTAAAATGCAGTTCCTGGGCTAGAGAAAAAGCTATGGTGTCTGGGTAAAATACTGGAGAGTATGAACTGAAAGGTCTGTTAATTATTTTTTTGCTGCACAGCCAGCGAGCACTAAACCTTGCAGTTTCTCAGCACAGCAATCAGGCTGAAGTTACTTACACAAGAAAAAGGCTCATCTAGGCCAGGTAAAACCACTGAGTAAATACTGTGATCCCACTTGGCATAAGAGGACTCATTATGCTTAGTGGCAGTTGTATAGCAAAGGGCTAACCTGTTCATTGAGAAATGTTGCTCTTTTTGCAGAGTTAAGAGATACTTTTCGCTCCCAGCGAGTCACAGTTTGCCAACTCTGCCATTCTTACTAGAAGTCTTACAGTATTGTCAAAGCTTTAAGGCTCCTTGAGTTCTGCCTAAAAATACCTTATCTGAAATGAATTATCTTCCATTAATACCAGGACAGAACCCAAAGGCAGCTCTTTCTCTCCAAGGTGCAGCAATGATGGCCATTGCTCAATTTAAAACTGAAGCAAGCTGCTACCCTCAAAAAACTAGTAAATCTAAACTGGAATATAAAGCCTTATTGTTTATAATTTTATCTCTTTTTCTGCAAGTCGGTGTTTCTAACTTGAATTTAAAGACTAAAATATTGGAAAGCAGCTTTAACAAGAAATAGTAGAAGGTAAAACCGATTTCCTAGTTAATAGTTGCTCAACTGCTTCACTCTGTGCAGAGACAGAAGCAATGAATGCAGAGAGGTACTAGCGGAGAAGATATTCTTTCAAGTTAATAAGCTACTGCCAGATGAGTAACAAAACATATTCATAATCAGAATGTAGGTTGTAGAGTGCCCAACTGATACAACTGAATTGCAGGTAGCAGTTCTCAAAGATAAGAGCCGTTGGCCTCTGCTCCAGGAGGGCAGAGACTAGCGATGGGTCTTTATTTCTAATTGATCTTCACTTTATTTGCCATGTACTATTGAACTTGATACAATATTAACCATAGCCATTTTTACTTCTGGGTTTGTCTTTCTCCTGCAGCAGCAGCAATCCTGGCTTCTTGTTGCAGTCTACCTTCTCAAAATCAATGAATCTGAAGATGGATATTAAGCGTGTGAAGGACTATGTCTACTGGCTTTACTTCCAGTACCTCCTCATCACTTGCAGCTACGTGCTGGAGCCTTGGGAGCAGTCCATGTTCCACACCATCACCGTGACTGTTCTTGCTATGGTGCTGTACACTGCTTACGTCTTCATCCCCATTCACGTCCGCCTGGCTTTCGAGTTCTTCTCCCAGATGTTTGGAGGGCAGCCTGAAAGTGCTGTGTCCATCATGAACTGAACTTGCTTCCACCATAATGAGCAACGCTTGCAGCTTGTGAAGTGAAAAGCCTTCTTCAGTTCTGTGTATTAATTTGAGTTCTGAAGCAGCTCTGTGGTTATGAAAATACTGTTTTGTCTTAAAAAACATGGCTTGCTTAACTACCATAGCTGAAAAGCAGAGCAATGCTGACTACTGGTGACACAGAGCCAGTTAAATAAAGCACAAGACAGCTTTCGCTGAGTGATAATGAAACACACCATCCAGGAGGAAACACTTACCTAATATTCAGCTGGTTCACTGTTAGAAAAATATTTGCGTATGGTGAATCCCTTGAATGCAAGGATGTCTGCTCTCTCACATCTGAAACTTATTTTTAATCATAATGGAATACAGGTATTCTAGAATTGCTTGGTTTTTTAAAGTGTAGTTTTGCACATTTTCTTCACTCTAATACTGGCATATATGAAGCAGCAAAGACTCTTAATAATGACTGTGAGGAGGGATATTTTGCTTATTATGCACAACTGCCATCAGTGCGATGGCAAAATATGCTTTTTTTGACAGACCAGAGAATGTAAGG
Organism: Eudromia elegans; assembly: GCA_003342815.1. Lineage (NCBI taxonomy): Eukaryota > Metazoa > Chordata > Aves > Tinamiformes > Tinamidae > Eudromia > Eudromia elegans. The sequence continues at coordinate 3,782,826 of PTEX01000002.1, read as the reverse complement.
AGCATGAAAGAACTAAGTACGATTGAGTACTGATGTCTGTCTAGTAACTGACTTGTTTTTAACGGCTGGAAGAAATTGGATGTGATAGTAATAAGGGGTATGAACCTGTATCTAATTTTTAGCATCTAAGTTGCTGCTACTAGATTTAAATGTCCTAATTGCAATAGCAAAATTTTACTGAAAACAAGGGACAGAACCAAAGCGATTGTTTTGGTGCATTCCTGTCTTCTTGGATATAACAGAATTTTTTTCTTTTAGCTCCCATGCACTGAGGCGAGCAAAGTGCATGTTGTTCCAGAGGAAGATCATCCAGTATATAAAGTGGAAGTAACATTTTAATAACTGCAAGGATAATAGCTGAAGCATTTTAATGAAATTTTGATACAAAAATCTGCTTTACAATGAAGAAATGAGATTTATTGTAATTGCCTGGGGAAAGTTTCTTCAACAATGTAAGGTTTGTTTTCTTTGTTTTTCACTTTGCATCCAAATCAAATGTCAATGCCAAATTGCAAACTATAGCTATGCAGTGCATGTATCTAACAGCAGATGCTAATGTTATTACTAGTGAGAGGTATAAAATGTAAATAGCTTTCAAATAATGTTTGCACGGATAAAGGATTTTTAAAAAAAGCTTAACTTCTTTATTAAGCTGCAGTGTGGTCCTGCATGCTTAAAGAAATGTTCTGAACTTTGACAGAAACTAAGACATGTTTTGAAGGCTGAACAGATCTGAACATGTGTATGCATTTTTTCAAAAACAAAATAAAAATTGTTTCTTCAGGAAACAATATTTTAGTGTATGATATGACTTGGCTCCTTTTCTTTGCAAATAATCAAGATGTTTGTGGTCCAGGTCACTAGCATGGGAACAGTTTATTTTTGCTAACATTCTGGGGAAAAGTTCCACAATGGCTCGAGTAGATCCATGGCTGGACTATTCATCCTCACTTCGGACTCATGTCCCTGCCTGAGATCTCTCCTCTCTTTGTGGGAGGATAGAGGGGAAAATAGCAGGATTATCACATCCTTCAGGTAGGATCTGTAACCTCTGCTTATGTATATACAGTAGTACTAGAACATTGTAAAATTAGTACTGATGCAGCATAAGATATCATGCTGCCACACAAGCTGATGGTCTCAAAATTTAACCACAAAAAAAGGTGTGACATAAAATTTCTGTTTCAGTGTTTGAAATCATGCTTTAGAAAGGTGGCTTGATGTCTGTCCCCACACATATACTCATCTAAGAGTTCTCTACACTTGCCTATGGTGATTACTGTCTTACGTTTTAGCATGTGCCTTCCTGGCCCAAGCCTGTTTTGCCTACTAAATGCTGTCTCTAAGGCTGACGGAAGCAAGGCCCTTCTCTGATGTGGCCTAATTATACCTCCCAGTCCTCAAAATCCACAACATCTTGAGCCAAACTTATCAGCATATACATATGATGTTTTTTTGCTCCCCCAAAGCATCAACCATAACTGACCTGCTTTTAGTACTACAGGGAAAAGTGATTTCTTGTAGGTCTGGGTCTCGTATCTTAAGGGACACACACCCTACTGTGATGTTGCAACTTAAATGCTTAACTTAAAGCAAACAGAGCAATCATTCACAAACACAGGTCTTGCTCAGGAAGAGGGAATTTCCAATGACACTTGCATTCCTTGTTCCTTCCTTAGATTTTTTACAGTTTACAGAAGGCACAGGGAAGATGGGGGAAAGCAACACTACTTTCTCTGGAAAGAGTCTCCTCTAATTGCCTCCTACAGCACTTGTCAACTGAAAACACTGAGGGGGAAAGAGGTGTCTTCAGTGTGTTTACTAAATTTGAAAGGAGTTTTTGATCAGGAGAGAAAGGATGGAAAGAGACAGCTAAGAATGATCTCTCTACTAAAGAGCCCTTTGAGATTTTTTTTCCCCAACTCTCTTCCCTTCTTGCTTTCCACTGTCAAAGCTGAAATATCTCTATTTATTTAATATTTAAAATTAATGAGCTCCACTAGGAGATTTCCACAAGTTTGTTTTTTTTTTTTTTTGAATCCAGCAGTAAACAAAATTGTTTCTTCCCCAAATAAAGCCCATCGTTTTCAATAGGCTGACATGGTACTACAGTTTAAGAATCTGTGATTCTGAAAATCTTTTTCTCTGCTTGATGAAGTTGTTCATACATGACAGAAAGAGGTTTCCATTACATTACATGCTAATGTAAATGTGGAATTACCATTTCCTGTAAGAGGAGGTGTGTAACTTTCCAGAGCAGCCAATACACAGTGCCCTCCTACTCTTTTGTTACCTGAGGTAACTGCAGGTGCCTGGGCCATTATTATCTTGCGCTGGTTGTAGTTTGGGCTGAGCACAGAAATTGGATATTCTTGTAACCAAAAAATGAAAATACAAGATTAAATAAAATCAATAATCTATCAGTGATAAATGAAACAAACACTGAAAGGAAGATGAACTGGATCCATCCGCATTCACCCTGAAAGTGCAAACTCCTCATTAAATTAAGTGTTGAGAAATATTTGGGGTCAGCCAGCTAGCACCATACCTCCCTTGTTTAAAATTCATTTTCTTAATTTCACTTCATCAAAGCTAGCATTTATTCTGCCGTAAAGGTTTCCTGGCCAATTTCATGGATCACCTCCCAAATCCATCACTTAGGGCAGATGCATGTGCATCTGTCTAGACAACACATTTCCAGAAGGGTTTTCCCAAAACACTTCCAGACAGTTTTTGCTAAAGAAAAAATTATTGAAAAGAGAATTCCAAAAGCCTTTTTCCTTAGCTGTGAGTTTTTACAGGTCTTGATGTATCTAACAGTTTTAATTATGAATTATTTTGGTGTACTCATTTTGCAGCATGAATTGAAACATGGAACATCAAATACACGAGCCCCAGCTAATAGCTCAGAGGTGGCTCAGCGAGACAGAGAAGGCTCTAACTACAGGCTGCCAGCTAAGGCTGGCACCAACTGTTACTTACTCGAGATACTCCCAGTCCCTTTTCATATGCCTCCATAACCTCCAAATGGGCTCTGCCTTCCAGCTTACCTGAGAGAAAAGGAATACATATATTAGCGGTTAAAGCAACATCTTTTCATTGATCTTCCCATAAAAGCCTAGCGAAACAGTCCCAAGTGGCTGGCAGTGCTGCCAGGTAGGTAACTGCTGTTACCTACCCTATGTATTTTCAGGGAGGAGACAGAGGGCACTTGGGCTCAAAGCAGTCACAGAGACAGAGCATTACCTGAGTGTCCCGTTTCAGGTACATGAAATTCCCTGAAAAAATGAATGAGTTTCTGAAAAGATTTGAAATATTAAACATGGCCAAGCATAAAACTTTTCTAACTTTTTATTATTGTTGCCATTTGGCCATAACCTGAGAATCGTGCTTTGGATGCAGATTCGATGAAACAAAAATACATTTTTTCACTGATAAACATTTATGTGGTTATTGTTAAAAACCTTAGTATCTTTTCTTCAAGTGAAAAATGTTATCAACATATTTAAAATAATCATTTTTATAAAAGTTCTGTTTTAGATAAATTTTCCAAAAGAGCAAACAGATATCATCAATCAATAACAGGCAGACACTACAATGTGTGAGCAATGTACATCTAGAGATGCCTCTTGGAAACTTGCCTAGAGTCAAGGGATGGTAAAAATAGTATATGGTGAGAAATGGTTCTTATCTCAGTGGATGGAAGCACTGCCGTACTACTTCAAAATACAGATGTTAATCTGTTCTGGTTACATACAGAGTATTTGCCCTGTTCAGTACACACACAGTTGTTATCCATCAGGTCTGTGAACACAACACACTGTGTCTGGATCTCCCCTCAGTTCTCTGTTGCCAGGGCAAGGCTCCACTTCTAGATTTTAATTTATTAATTATGTGAAAGCTGGGGTGGGGGACACATTATTTAAGCCACCATAAACATGGATCATTCACCCATTGGAAGAAGGGAATGCAAAATATCAATAAGAAAGCAAATCTGGTTCATTGTCCATCTAAATTCCTAGGTATCTCTTTCTTTGTGTTTATACTCCCCAGCTGCCTTCTGCACCAGGCATGGTCTCTCACTAAGGCTGTGTGGACACTTCCCACAGACACTTCCCTCCAACCCAAGCACGGTCACAAAGTAAAGAACTGGGCAGTCAGTAACAGAGTCAATTTTCTTCTAAGGTACAGGGCATAACTACTACATCCACATTAGACTCACACTATGTGAGTACTTCCCTCTGATTTGTTGCAGTCAAGGAAGTCAGCGATATTGAAATAAACTGCTTTGGCAAAATAAAATACCTTAAATCTCAGGAAACAGAAAATTTGCCAGTTAACAGAGAATATCAGACCCCTGCAATGCCCCTAGGTCCTGAGAAGGCATGAAAGGCTGGAGTGCATAGTAAGAGTACAGAGCTCCTCCAGCCACTAGAATGGAAGCAAAACAGGCTCCTCTTCTCCTTCCCTACAAACAGGAAAAAAAAAATGGTCTGAACTCAATGAAAATAGCTTGGTTGAAAGCATGACCAATTTCGTCCACAATTGATCATTTCCTCAGAAATTTGTGCCACTGAGACTTGATTATGAAAGTATCTCTAGGCGACTTATTAGGAAACTCCCCAGCTTTACAGCTGTGATTCACAGACAGGGGTGAGACCTAACGCTGAGTTACCTGTCAGCCTTGAAGGCTACTCCACCCTTTCTCCAGAGGCTGCTCTCAGCAGTTGCTACATGAGCACAGCGGATAAACTGCGCTGATCCTGGCCTTTCGAGGTGCTGAGCCCCAAAACGAACCTGTTCTGCAGTTGTTATCAGGCTACCTGCAACCTCCTTAGCTTGGAAGCTCTGAAGCTGAAAAAAGGGTATTGAGATTTTCATGTGTCCTCAGTGATCCTCAGTGCCCACTCAATTATGAGGAGCCTTCATCTAGGTTTAAAAGTGAGGTTAAGAAGATGTATGTGAATCCTTTGGACTAAAATATTTTGCTATTGTTGACATGCAGGCCGGAGGAAAAAGCCAATAACCAGGACAAAGGTGAAGGCAGGAATATGTTCAAGGTCAGGATGGGGTACATATGGGAAACTTGTATGAAAGTCGGGCTGCTTTGTTTGCATTGAATGGGTAAAGAGGAGGAAAGAAGGAAATTAAGGTAGATTGGGTGCTGTTTCAGATATTTTTTCTGACAATCCCTATCTTTGCTTCACAATCATTGAGTAGATCAGAAACATCTCACTATTCCAAAGTTATATTCAAGCATAAATCACATGCCATGATTCTTTAGGCACTTTAAATGCCAAAAAAAAAAGAGCAGGAAGAAAGTCTGCAGGTGAATGTACATCAAGGAGTATGGTTCACAAAGCAAGCAAGGCCACGCTCACAGTGCAGCACCCTGACATTGAAAAGCCCGAAAAATTGCAGCAATGTCATTAAGAAGGGTAACAAGGTGCATTAAAAGGCCTCACCCATTCTGGAAAAGAGCATCTATCATGTTATTGCACTTTCCACAGCTGCAGATGGGCCAGGAAAAGTATGGTTAACCCATATACATTAACTACCTGCCAAGCTTAGTTAATAAAGTTAGTGAAATATATTTAGAGAGAAGATAGCTCAGAGTGGATGGATACAACTCCATACTACTTAATGACACACTTTGAGGAAGTACATGGTATATCAGGTATTTTATTCAGGGGAGAAACTACTTCACATCACACAGGAATACTCTTTACTTTCCTTTTCAGTATTTCTTCTCATATCAGAACAATAAACATGACTTTATTAGCTGCATTCTGTGAATATAGGTAAATGCTGCCAGGCTCAGTCCTACCTGTATCCTGCAAAAACATCTCAGGCTGATAGAGAATACTTAATAATCCACAACTAGATTATTATTGCCTATTATTACATATTATTTCTACAGTTAGCACTGATTTCCAGCTGTCAGTGTCATCTCATGCGTAGTGTGGACAAAAGCAAATAAAGGCTAAGTGCCTCCTACATTCAAAGCTTTCACATCTGAAGAGAGCTAACCAATTTGTAAAATATCAGCTAGATTTTTTTAGAATCTAATAAGTACCAAAAGCTCTTTCTCAACTTAGACATATTTTGGTGGCACCAAAACACCACAGATCTCCAAATCTACTTCAGTATCAGCTTTCTATCTGGAATTATGCCGGCTAAAATCTGCTTAATACAAATATAATGATCAAGAAAATATATCTGGTTACAACAGCCCTGCATGCGTGGCTTGTTCTTTCTAACACATCTTCCTTAACAAAATTAGCATAACTGAGGTTGTATTTTACACAAAGCCACGCACTACCAAATAAATCTTGAGTTGCAAACATTCACATCAGCTTTACAAACGTTTCTACTAACAAAAAGCCATCTGCAATCTGTGTCTTTACACTAAGCATCTATTGCATCTACAGAGTGTTCAGATTTTGCAATTTTGGAGCACAGCAAAACCTGTGCAGACATCTTTTAATAGAAATGTGTCAGATCTCCATGTAAGGCATGTGCCAGAAAGGTGGGAGTGGTGGAAAGAAGAATTCAACCCCTCAGAATTGCAACACTTCATCCTGGGAACTTATCTTGATGAATAATTATAAAATGCACACAGCAGCACAGAGATGTTGTAAGCAAAGAAAAAATGGGCTACCTGCCAATACATTTAACAGACCTTCTACCTCAGTAGCAGGTTACTAGTAGGTTACTATTTGTATGGCGCTCAGTGTGAAAATGCTCCAGCACCTGGTAGGGCCCTGGGAGGGCAGTGTGTATCTGCTCCCTGCAAGTCATGTTTTCCTTTTCTGACTGGGTAATTTTCTGTTTATCAGCTTACCCTCTCAGGAAAAACTTAACTACAATCAAACAGATCATTTCTCAGGCTCCTTTTGCCCCAGGTCTGTTCAAGTAGGACTATATTGCAATCTACCGATGATTCCGGTGATGTAAGTTTGGCAAGGGAACTCTGGGCACGTTTCCATCACTTAGTGAAAAAGGTGACAAAACAGGACAAAAGCAAAACACTGAGCACTTCTCTTACAAAAACTACCTAGCTGTTGTTTGGTTGTGCTGTTGGTGTGTTTATATTATTTCACTCTCCTCCTCCAGCCAGTTCTGCGAGGCCCCCTTGCAAAGCAAGATTGTTTCTACTTCACATCCATTTTATCTGTTTTTCCACAAAAAAAANAAAAAAAAAAAAAAAAAAAAAAAAAAAAAAAAAAAAAAAGAAGCATCAATTCACTAAACTTGGCTTTGCTTCTCTCTTTTCCCCTACAAACCATCAACAATTGACCTTTTCAGGTATGTCTGAACTTCTTGCTCCTGCCTCCAACATACTCTCACGTTTCGTTCCTACTCCCAAAAGCAATGTTTGAGAGAGGAGGAGCAACACATACCCCCAACCAAAGGATCCGGCTTTGTTCCTAGGACCAGGTCCCTGAACTGTTTCTGGCTTCTTCCCTATCGGTTTAATCTTCGTCTGGCTGGACTGGGAGGGTAGAAAATGTCAACATTGTCCTAACATACAGGACATGCAAAACACTTCTGCGTGCCTATTGCCATTATTCCCACAGTTCCTACTGAGCTCTTAGAGTCTCATAATGAGAGACCTCGAAGTGGCAATACATGAAGATATAGATACTACAAAAATGTATTTACTTTAATGACATATATATCCAGCATTCACATTCAGTTTGGATCCTCTCCTGAAGATCCAAACATTTCACTGTGCTTCTTTTAGATGGCTAATGGGATGAGATGTTTTTAGCCGAGACACGCCAGATTACAAAATGCTCATGAAAAGCAAATAGCTACTGTTCAGTGCTCTCCAAGATCCCTATCATGGTTGGAAGAACAAATATTTACCTTTTTAAAGGTAATTATTCCTGACTGAGGTTCAAGTCTAATACATGCCAGTACAAACAACAAGTATACTACTATTAAAGCAAGACTTCTCATCTCTTGTCCACATTTTGCATAAAATTCAATCTTGAACATGCCTGGTCCTCCATGTTTGTCCCCTAACAAAGATGAAGTAAGCCCTGCCATGATCTTCTGTACTAATGAATAAAAACATAAATAAGATCTTATTAAAGAGATTAGGTTGAATTGATCTATGGGAATTGGCTGTACTCTCTGCACTGGTTCTAATAGACATATTGGCAGGTACCAGTATCACATTAAAACTGCCCACACTGCTCTAAAAACAGGAGAGGAGCCCTGTTTGCAATCTTAGCAGAAAAACCAAGTATTATATAGCAATGAAGAATTAATTAGCAAGGAGAGTTTCCTTGACCCTGTAATGCATGGATAGGACCAAGTGCTATGGCTATACTGCTTGGTTATCCCACTGGCAAAGAGGTTGGGTTTCTGCGGAGATCAGGACACACTAACCTGTGGTGTTCGATATAGGGGGAATAGAGGATGGGAGCTGGTAAAGGATACAAGTTTGTCCCTTCCAACAAGACGATCACACTTCATGCCTTAAGGATGTCTGCTTGTTCCTTTGGGAAATCAATTTAAGTAACTTAATGATCTTCATTTTTTTGTTTTTTAAAAGGTACTAGGAAAACCTCATCTGTTACTAACCGCATGACATGTATCAGTGTTTCTTAAAAGGCTCTAGGGATGTGCAAGTAAGAGGTTGCCTTTCTACATAAAACTGCTGTATGTACCCACACATGCAGTACTGGGTTTTCACAAAAAGAGCAGCTTTGCTTCTGGCACATGGAGAATTCAGCTGTTTCAAACTTGCTCAACATACAGCAAAGACAACTGAGAACCATCTCCCCCTGCTGACAAATGGCAGAATTTAGCCATAATTTGGATTATTGTACAGCCTAAAGTCAATCTCCTGTTCTTTAAAACACAACTGAATTAGGCTTGGCACTTCTGGACTGCACTGGATCAAATATATCTCACAGGCAAGCTGCATGCAACATATTGCCCAGGTAATAGGAAACTAAACCATAGATGTGAGCTGCAAAGAACCACCTTAAAGCTTGATGGTGTCCCGCGCACATTGTATCTGTTAATCAGCTGAAACTGCAGTAACACAATATGCAGGTTTCTGCTGCAAAGGTACTTTCAAGTTGCATCTCAGATCTCTCTATACTGCCTCTGAGCAGCAATGATGTTTGTGGCTCTTGCTATACACTGGATCATCAAAGTAAACGAAGTTAAAAATAATAATAAAAAAAACCCTTTAGAGATACCTGGAGGAAGATTTTGAGCCACTGTAGCTACTGACACACATGTGTCCTGCAGCACGACAAGCTGCTGCCTCCACCTTGAACCTCTAGCAGCTACGCTGACATAGTCCTACCTTGAGTACTAACTGTGATTTTTGTCAGGCATCTCCTCTCTAAAGGGAAACAATTCCTCAAGTAAGCACTTTGTGCAATAGGCAGCAAACTGAAATTGCTAAGAACGCATGCAGGTTTGGGCCCTTGATAACTAAAAAAAACCCAATCTAGTTGTTACCACAAACCTTCAAAACAATACCTAAGTTCTACAGAGGTTCTCACGGAGATCTCTCTCACTTTTACTGCCCAACCTTCTATCTTAATGTATTCCTACAGTTAAATCACAGTCTGTTTATTAGTTGATCACTTGGAAATGCTTAACATCCTACATGCTGTATATAGTGCTCAGGAACTCAAGTTTATTTTACAATGAATACTTAAAAATCTATGTTTGCTTTGGCTCTTAGACTCTTGAGAGTTGAACCATTGATATTTACATGAGAAACATTTAAAACAATGTGGTTGATGCGTGGGAAAAGGGCTGCTCAAACCAGGATGAAAGCACTGCTACAGATCTGTAGCTGTTGCTTGAAAAGCAGAACAGCTCTACCTAGGCAAGCAGCCCTAAGAGCTTCCCCTCCAGTACTTTCATGGGCTCCATTCCTAGATCTAATTTGTACAAGCAAATAGTGACCTCCGGTGGTCTGTTAAATTAATCACAAGAATGTCCTTCCCATGAATTTTTCATTCTGTTTCCGTTTATTAGTTTTTACTGAAAATTAAGCTTGTGTGAGCCAGCTGTTCTGGCTGGTGCTTCTTCACAAACAGTGTCTGACTTTTCCTGCCTTTTTATTTTTTTTTAAGCATTTCAGTAAAATCCGCACTGTTATTTATTCAAAGATCAGATCATCCACATTTCAGAACAAGAGTAAACTTGTATTAAAATTGTTTTAAAATGGTGTGCTTACTTGTGCTTTCTTTCCCTTCACATTGCACAGATTACTTTTAATACTGTGGCCTCTGATTCATTTGGCAGATCTGAGACAGAGCAGTATTTTTAATGGCAAGGTACCAAATCTACTTCAAATCTAAGGACAAAAATCTGACTTTAATGAATTCAATATCATTAACTCAAATGCTAATGTGCCCATTGATATATCATGTAAAACATCTGCATAGTCTAATGAATAGAAATGAAATATAATATAGCATTGGGTGAAATGTGTCTATAGTAACAGATTATATAGACACTAAATAATATGGCAGTAAAAGCAGAAAAATCTTACATAGGATAAATATTGTGTCCTTGGCAGTGTTCAAGAAAAGTGTAGATGAGGCACTTAGGGACAGGGTTTAGCAGTCAGGGTGGTGAAGGTCTTACAGGTGGACTCGACCATCTTGCAGGTCTTTCCCAACCATAATGACTCTATGACTCTAAATCACTCTGCACTGCCAAATTCTCCAAATAAAATGAAATTTAAGCACCTTGCTTGATCTGTTTCTGCCCTTAGGGAATCCTAAGGGGTAATTAACAACTCCAGATAGCAAGTCTTATACTGAAATTTCAATACGTTTTCAGTTAGCAACAATCCCTGAAGGGGGAACAACATATTTTTCACCATTTCCTCTCTCAGTCATCACTACTAAACTTTCTGGTAGTGGAGACCTGACAGTTTTATCATCTAAGCTCTCAAAATTTACAAAACCTTCTTTAAATTCACAGTATTGTCCATACACAGGCTCACGACTCCTGCAGCTCCTGAGTAAAAAGGGAAATTAAATGGAGCTGTGAAAGCTAAAACATCCTGATGAGTTACCATTTTGCACTTCAGATAACAGCTTCATACATTTACAGGGATAGAAAAAACCTCCTCAGAGCCTAGGCCTCTGTTAGGAGTATATATATATATATAGATATATACACACACATAAAAAATACACAAATACACAAAAAATATAAAAAAATATATTTTTTTTTTCCTTTTTTCCTTCCCCTTGAGACAGGTGGGCAAATATAGCCCCTTTCTTATTTCCAACTTATATATTCTATTAAACAGAACATGGTGCTATCTGATTGGGAATGAACCAATCAAGCTGATGTGGCATGACAGGGCTGAAAAACTAAACCCTTATCCATCATTTTTACTACAAACGTTATCATGGACATTTGGTGATTACATGCTCGAAAGAAACACCCAGCCACTGTTGGTCTTTGGTAAACCACACCTATGCAAATCACATCTCTAGCTATTGCTGACCTGATTTTAACCAGTAGTAGGTGTTTCTGCAACAAGCTTCTGCAGAGTTTAGTACATTAGTACTGGAATAGGTTCTAAAAACTGCTGCTGAAAATAGATCTATAGTGGAAACAGAGCGTGATACTAGAAAGGGATCAAATTCTCCTTAGGGTGAACACAAGAGTTGTGGCTCCCCAAAGCAGGTGCTTTGTGCTACCCTCTCCTGCAACAAGAAACTAGAGGAGAATACGTGTCACAAGGCCCATGTTATTTCACAAATAAAAGGGATCAAAGACCAAGCAACTCCTCAGGGCTGAAAGTTAAAACTATACAGTAAACATCATGTGGCAGGGTTTCTGAGGAGTATAGAAACAAAACTTCAGCACAAGGAAACACCCTTTGCTCTGTCTACATAAAATGGTCTGTATTAAGTCTCCCGAGAGGTCTGCAAAGAAACCCAAGTTCAAAGGAGCAAAAACGAGTCAGAATGTGCCAAAGCAGGGAGGAAAAAAAAAAAAAAAAAAAAAAAAGAGAGAGGCAGATAGCTTGACAACTTGTGATATTTAGTCCCAAAGGCAATTCCAAAACAGTAAACACAATGCTCCCCTTTCATCAGCATTATACCCTGTACTAAATAAGCTACGTGCTGCATGTTGATACAATTCTGCTTCACTTTTCTCCACTGTAATTGTAAATACTCAAAAACACTCAGTGTAATATTAAAAAAAACTCAAAATCCAGCGTAGTTTTAGTAGGAATCAGCCATCCTGAAGAGAGATGACTGACATCAATTGAACAGCGTGCTATTATACTATGAGTGTAGCTTCATCCTCCCTTAATCTCGTGCCTGCCAGTCTGTTCTGTGGGTAGTTTCATATGAAGTCTTAGCAGTAATTGAGTGGTAACCATCGTAGTTTAATCTAGTGACAAGAGTAGGACCCTCACTTATTCACACTTGATGGTGATTTCCACTCAAAACTGAATCCACAACTGTCACTGTTGTTAGCTTCTCCACTCAGAAACATCTGCAGCACCAGATAACTATTCACCCTGTGTCAGAAAGGGCCACTTTATGTTCACAGAAAAATCTCATTGATCAGACGTAAGTATACCAAACTATGAGGGAAAGTTAAGGTACTTCGCTTCTAGCCTTTCCATTTCTAAAGATACAAAGTAATGAGAAGTTGCAGGTGGAAACATGAAGCTGCTATTTAGCGCTGAAACTGGAAGTTAACAGTCTTTTCACATCAGTACTGAAAGAAAAATGAATTTAACACCAAACATCCCTATTTTTATTCCTTCCACCAAAGTTATAACTTCCATTTACACACATTTAAAGAACTATTTGGAGAAGTTCAGCCTTATAACATAAATAAAACCAATAATATAAATAATTCAGAATAGTATATGGGGAAGAAAGAATAACAGTAACTTTCAAGAATTAATTCCTGTTGAAAAGGGTCCTCTACCTTAGGTATTGCTGGCAGCATCAGTTCATACCACTGTAGCTGGATCCAAGGACATCTATCTGTCAGCTGAGTCCCTGTGCTAATAAATTGATGTAGCACGTTTTAACGAAAAAATAAACTAGGACATAAATACAGTGACTGAGGGAGGGGGAAAAAAAAAAAGGAGAAGAGAAGCTGCCCTTGTACACTACTGCCACCACCTGCTGGGAACATTAAATATGTAGTTTGATGCAAATAACAGAGAGCACAGACACACTCCATAGGCATAGCTAAGTTAGAAGGATGGACCAGCTCCCATGAGTGCAGCATGAGTTGCAAGGAGTTTAGTTGGTTTTTCAAAACTTATGGAAGTTTTTCATTTAGAACTGTAAAGAGTCAAAAATGTAAGAATGCTTCACGTGATCTCCTGGCATCTGCAGTGAAGTTGTTCATACTAAAGAGCAGAAAACATACAAAAAAAGTTGAAAGACATGCTGTAAACTATCTGAAATAGAACGAGATAAATAAACAGAATGCAAAATGTACAGCAGACAAATAGCTCTTCAGATTTTTTTTTTAAATTTGTAAACATATTTCTTGTAGGAAAGAGAAAATGCAATAATGATATAAAGCAGCTCAAAGAGGGGAAAAAAAATAAAAAGGGTTACTAGTTTAACCAGGAGGCTCCACAGGGTTACTTTTGTAACCCAAAGGTGGAAATTTCCATTCTAAGGGGACAAAAACTAAAAAGACTTTTTAAATATAGAAAAACTTGCTCAATTAAAATATTCTTTCCAAGTGACCTATTTATGACAGTAAGTATAAAATGCACTTCTATGAGAAAGTAGCAGTTCTCTATTTTTCATTTTCTCCACTGAGTGCACGAAACCATTTCAATTGGCACATGGAAGCGAACAGACACCCCAGAGGGTTCCCCTGCTTCCCAAACGAACAATTGAGACATATGGGAAAACCCCTAACTGGAAAGAGAACTGCCTCAAGATCTCACACAGCCCTTCCCATAAAACCATGTTCACGTATCGCTCTTCCATTTAAGCATTAAGCGAAAATAAACTGTGCATCCTGAGAAGAAAATACACCCTTAGTGAAAAACAAATCAATAAGACAGATATCACAGTTGATTCAGAAAAAAAAAGTTTTCCAAACTAAAATTTCTGAGTCTCAGAAGCATTATGGGGACTTTTTTTACATAACCTGGTGTGTTGCTGTCCTACCTTTCCATTTTGGACAAGCACAAAACAGGTTTTTGGGAGCCTAATCCTATTCAAACCAGTCACCAACAGCATTTTTACAAGCACAACCAGCAGATCCCACAAGAGCCAGCAGAAACTCCTGCTGCTTTCGGCGGACACTGGCTTGGCCTGTGGGAGAGCTGGTGTCTAACGAGCAGCTCTTGCTTCTCTCAAGTTTTGCTCCCAAGTGTGGCTCAGAAGGAAAAACCACCGGGGCACCTCAGTAAGCTCAGACTGCTCTGAAAACGTTACCAGATGGAAGATAACGGTGAGGAAAATAAAAACCCTTCCTTTACACACGCTACCCAGAGCGCAGGTATCGCTGCCTCCTCCCCTCCACTTACAGGCATTTCTGCCATCCTCGCGACCTCTAACGGCCGCAACGGCCACGAGACACTCACGCGCCGCGGCAGCAACGCCCACTTCCGCCCCGCCCTCAGAGGCGGTGCCGCCTCCCGCCCCTTCCTGCCAGGCCCGGAAGGCGCCGCTCGCGCTGAAGCGCTGACATGGAGTACTTGGAAGGGCCGGCGGCGCCCAGCCCGGGCAACATGTGAGCCCGTGGGGCGGCTATGGGGTTATGAGGGCGGGGAGGGGGGCGCGGCTGGCGGCGGCGCCGCGCGCTGCCCCGCGCTGCCCCGCGACCTCTCCAGGCGCTGGGCAGCGCCGAAAGTTGCAATTGCGGCTAAAAGCCCCACGTGTCCCTTGGGTTCACAGCGGCCTTCCCTCTCGCTGGCTTCTCTGAAACGGGTTTGAGTTGGCTTGCTTGCTTTATTTGTGTGTGTGGGTTCCTGATTATTATTTATTCATTCATTTATTATCTTATTATTTTATCTTTGTTGTATCCTTTTTATCTTTTTATTTTATCTTTATTTTATTTGATATCTTCTTATTTTTATATCTTTTATTCTATATCTTTAATATTTAATATCTTTTTATCTTTCAGTAATTCTTCTTTCATTTTGTTTTCCCTTTTCCCCCGTGACCGTCTCTCTCTCCCGCAGCCTGTGCTGCCAGTGCGGCGTGCCCATCCCGCCCAACGCGGCCAACATGTGCGTGGGCTGCCTGCGCTGCCAGGTCGACATCACCGAGGGCATCCCCAAGCAGGTCACCGTGCACTTCTGCAAGCAGTGCGAGAGGTGGGTGACACCGAGCAGCCCTGGCCAGCCCTCTGAGCAGAGGCACCTCTGTTTAAAACTAAACATTGGGGAAGAGGCACGTGTCTTTTGAGTGTTTTAATTTATTGAAGCCGTTTTATAGTTTTTCAGATTTTTTTTTTTCTCCCTGCAGGTATCTTCAGCCTCCAGGAACGTGGATTCAGTGTGCCTTAGAATCAAGAGAGCTTCTTGCTTTGTGCCTAAAAAAAATCAAAGCTTCGCTTAGCAGGGTTAGTAACTGAGTTCTGTTAGTGCTCCATGAAGTGAAATCTGACTGATGTGCAGAGATAGCTCCTTGTTTTTGTACAGAGTTTATCAACTGATTTATCCTGAACATAGAGAACAGCCATCTGATCTCATGCAAGTCCTACAGGATTTTTGAAGGGT
The DNA here is from genome assembly GCA_003342815.1 of Eudromia elegans. NCBI lineage: Eukaryota > Metazoa > Chordata > Aves > Tinamiformes > Tinamidae > Eudromia > Eudromia elegans. The sequence goes on along the minus strand of PTEX01000002.1, from coordinate 3,767,096 downwards.
TTCCAAACAAACTGAGGCTACTGCAGGCCAAATCCGTGACTTTAAGACTTTTGTTATAATCTCTGTGGAAGTTGAGTGTAATCAACTGAGGGAAGCTAAGGTGTTTTCAGTGCTATTTAGTTTTGCAGTTTTCTTCTCCGAAGCTTGTACATGTGTGTGTGCTGTTTCGAAAGGATTTGCAGAGCGCTGCACATGGACTGAAGCAAAAGTTATGGGTTGGATAAAGTGTCTCTTAGGTTAAGGATATTACCAGAGGAGAAAGCCTGAGCTAGAGTATTAGCTTGCCTTGTTGAGATTCTTTATATTAAGCCAGTGGTTATGTATTCTAAGCATCTTCATGGAAACAAAGCGCAAAATAGATTTTTTTTTTTTTTGTAATCATAGCAATTTTTGGTAAATCCTTTTTTCCTGTGCTCATATTAAAAATCCACTGTAACTAGTACCAGTCTCTGTATCCACTCTTTCTTCCGTTATTTTTGTATCTTATTTTTGCTCCAATTTTAGTTTACTGCAGTTACTGAAAGTTTGACTGCATCTAGTAAGTTGCACTAGAGTGCCTTTTTAGATATATTCCTGAATTTTGTACGTTTTTTTTTGTTAAAGTTTCCTTGGAAATTAATTAATCTCTGATGGAGTTTTCCTGCCAAAGAAAAATTCTTCTGTTAAAGTAAATGGATGTTTTATGCACTCGACACTGTTGTTTGTGAACTGTTGATCCGTTATGTCGGACTGCAGGTTGCCAGCCAAAAGCAAACTCAAGGGTAATTCAGTCAACTATAAAGTACTAGTTTTGTTGTTGTTGTTAACATGATTATTCTACCAGTGTGATATTGCTTATTTGAAAAATTACAGTAAGCCTTGAAGGGAGGGAAGAAGAAATGCTACTCTGCAACTTGTCTGTGTGCAAGCTAAGCATAATTACTATTATTTTGGGTTGGTAGATTGCTGAACTTCTGGCTTGTTTTATTTTTTTGAGGTTATTCACTTCCTAAGTGGATGAAGAATGAAGTGTACCATAAATGTATGTTTTCTGGTAGCACATACTCTAGTAAAGCTGTTAACAGCAGCTCAGTTTTTGTTCATTTTCATTGACAGGTCCGGCTCATTGATGCAGGCTTTATTTGGACTGAACCACATTCTAAGAGACTTAAACTAAAACTGACTGTACAGAAAGAGGTAAATGAATTCTAGTATTCTGCATGTAGCTTTAAAAAGATAGTGCAAATATAGCTGTGGGGTTTTTTTATGGATGATTCTTAAAAAAAATAATGATTTCATTATACTCACATTCAGCCATTGGAGTGCTGCTTATCACAGTCTGAACAAGATTATCTGACCCTGTAAAACTGTCCCAGAGAAAATACAACTGATGTTTGTGACATGAGTGTGACTCTGTGTCCTATGATTTTAGCATATGTATTAAAAATAGTAATGGCATGGAAGTTGTTTCAGAATGCTGAAATGATTATATGAAATATTCTTGTTTTGACATGACTAGAAAAGAGAGGGAGGAAGCTCTTTAAACTTTCGTTTTTGCAGGTAATAAATGGAGCAGTTCTTCAGCAAATATTTGTGGTGGAGTATATGGTTCAGTCTCAAATGTGTGAAGACTGTCACAGAATTGAAGCTAAGGATTTCTGGAAAGCTGTAGTTCAAGTCAGACAAAAGGTAGAGGCAAATTAATCTTCATCAGTTCATGGTAGCATAATGAATTAGATCTTTTGATGTTTTTCTGCTGTCATCAGAATATGTGCTTATGATTACAGGCTATCACAAGAATAAGTTGTATGTTTACATTTTTTTTCCCTTCTCTCCTGTTATCTAGTAGTATGAGAATATTCTTTTTAAATGATAGATGAGAGAAAAATTATTAAATGAGTGTTAGAACCATATACATATACAAATAACAAATAGATGGTTTAAATAAATTATACTTATAAATACAGAGTATGTCTGAAGTCTTCTTGGTTGCAATTTGTCTTGTTTTGGTTTTAGACCTTGCACAAAAAGACTTTCTACTACTTGGAGCAGCTGATTTTAAAACACAGACTTCATCAAAATACACTTCGCATCAAAGAAATCCATGGTAAGTGAGTTGTCTTGTTAATCTTTGAGGAGAAGGAGGAGTAGCCTGTTTTATATTGGAAGAATATTTGCATCAGTAGCTATGTACAGACACATGCCAGACCGTTCTTTTCAAATACACTATATAGCGTAAGTGCAGTATTTCTAATGGTTGTCTTCACCGAGCTTTCCTTTCTTTAAGATGGCTTGGATTTTTACTATTCGTCAAAGCAACATGCCCAGAAGATGGTAGACTTTCTTCAGTGTACAGTTCCTGCAAGGTATGTCATGTAATATTTTTTTTCTCCTGCCTTGAATGCTCAAATACTTTGGGGAAATGTCTTTTATCTTTATTTCATTTATTTTAAAAAAAATATACACCTGAAAGTGTAAGTAACCTGTATTTTAGTTAAACAGAAACTATTCCTACAGAAGTCTTATGTTTTTTGTGGTATGCAGCTACATACCTTTGTTGCCGTACTTTGTGATGATTATATTCTCCTTCAAATAATGTCTTTCTTACTGCTTCAAGGCTTTATTACTTACGTTTTATAGATCAAAATCATCTCAACGCTTGATCTCGCATGATATCCACAGTAACGTCTACAATTACAAAAGCACTTTCTCTGTGGAAATTGTTCCCATATGCAAGGTAGCTTCTCTCTATTTCGTCTTGGGGTATTCAGTGGCTAGAGTTTGGTTTTGGTAATGGTGTTCAGAGATTCTTCCTTGTCTTTATAAAGTTCTTGAACTATGTAGGCTCAATTTAGTGTCTCTTTGGGGAGGAGAGCCAGTGTGTGTGTGTGTGTGTTTGTGCCCATGAAGGGACATCTTAATGAGGTTACTAGGGGTTAGCTGATGGAGTTTAAGCATCAGTTTAAAACTCCTGTCAAAATGTGATTTGAAATTAGGGAAATATGAGTATAAAATGTTTTCATTTTGTGTGCAGGACAATGTTGTTTGTCTGTCCCCAAAACTGGCACAGAGCCTTGGAAACATGAGCCAGATCTGTGTGTGCATTAGAGTGACAAGTACTGTCCACCTCATTGATCCGAGCACTCTGCAGAGTAAGTTGTGAATTCTTCACTGCCCTATGGCTACTCGTGGCTTTCCACCGGCACAGGCTTTTACTTTCTGCTTCCATGTTTTAAGACCTCCATGTTGACAAGGTACACTGGTAAATATAGAGGAATTTTTTTTATGAATAACAGATAGTTGTGCTTCAGACATATGATAAATGATCTAGCTTTGTATAGACAGATCATGAACGCCTATTGAAGCAAAACTTTACAGTGAAGATGATGTCCTAGACACTTGTTTATGATAACAAACTTGGAACAGAGTCCATTTGGCAATTGCGTTAATTTTTATTAATACTTGTCTGTGGCTATGTTTTTTTTAATGGTTTGTTTTTTCTTAATTTCTCTGAAACAAATTCTCACCCTGACCATTGTTTGTGTCTTTTCAGTCGCTGAAATTGATAGCAATACTTACTGGCGCCACCCTTTCAATAGTTTGTTCCATCCAAAGCAGCTGGAGGAGTTTATTGTTATGGATATCAACAGAGTTCAAGAGAAGAGAAAAGGTGCGGGTGCAGGGGCAAGATCAAACAAAGTAAGAGTTCCCTTATATTTGAGGATTTCTGTTTTGAATCATTCTACATTACAAAATTGCTTTTTTTTTTTTTTTTTTTTTTTTTTGTCTGAAGCTTTCTATATCTGTCAAAAGCTCTTTTCCAAGTATTTTTTTTTTTTTGTAGAAATGGTCTTAAAAGCCATGCCTTAGAGGTGAGAAGTGGGAAATAGTGAGCAATTTTTGGATACTTAATGAGGAAATAAGAGTTTGATTACAAATGTCATTTAAAGCAGTAATATAGCAGTATGAACGTTTTAATAGCATAGTAAGCTGTACTGCATTTGATTACATATATATTTTCTTTTTTATTCCTTAAGCACACACTGGCAGAAGCCTGGGTACGGAAAACTTCGGAGTTGAATATGGATCATCAGTATTTCTGCAATACTCACTTGGGACACATTTTAAATCCTGGAGACCTTGTCTTGGGGTAAGAGTTTGCGGGGAGAAGGGAGGTAGAAGAAGCTTCCATTTGAATGAGTAACTCTAAGATTTTGTCAACTGAGTCATGCATGCACTAAGTATTTTGTATTTTGGTGATGGTAATACCAAAAGTTACCTTGAGAAAAGAGCTCTCAATAAAAGGATAGTTAAAGCATTGACTATAAGTGCATGTTTGAGTAATAGTTGCGATGCAAATCAATTAGAGACCATTCAGAAATCTCAGTCAATATGAGAATATCATCAATATCTCATAATCAATTATATCTATAATATCATAAGTAGCACTGGCAAATACGAAATGTTCATGAGGAAAATTAGATTTTGATGCTAGTGGGCTTAAGCATGAATGTTACTGGAGCTGCTCTGAGCCCAGCAGAATCTCTGTGGCTACTCCTGGGTGGGGCTGAGGCTGGTGTGTAGGACAAGCTACTGAACACAATTTGAGATCACTGCTTCTGCCATTTAGTTGTACTGAGGATGGCTTCTGTGGTTTTTAATTTGCTCTAATTTATTTGAAAATGTTTGTTTGCATTGGAGCTATAATTTATGATATGCAGCTCTTCAGCATAAGCATTCTATGCATCAAGTTCGGTTTTGTGTTTGTATGTAAAGGGGTAGGATAATGTACCTGTTTTCATTTTTAGATTTGACTTGGCCAATTGTAACCTAAATGACGAGTTTGCAAATAAGATGAACCCACACCATATTCCGGATGTGGTAGGTTCATTTTCTTTCTCTGTATAAAATATTTGCTCATTGTTCAGGGGTATTAAGGGATAATCATTTTACAATAAATAATTGGTAGTTCCTTGCCAAAGGAAAGGAACCTTAATGCTGAATTTATACTAATTTTGAGAATTATTTTCTCTGTCTTTGTGAGTGTGGTATTTGAATAATAGATTTCCAAAGTGTTTGGAAATGTTTAGATTGACAAATGTTATATAAACTATATATGAAAGCTCCTTAGTGCCAGACTGGCCACTCTGGAGTACTCAAAGCAGATGTACTGTGTGGTCATGTTGCTGTCTTGTGTTTAGTAGTATAGTTGTTCACTCTGCCATTTATTCAGCTGATTTTACAGGTTTCCAAATCTAGACTTGAAAATTGTTTGGGATTTTGAGAGAACCTTGTCAGTTTTGTTTAAGGCCTATGTGTAAATATTGTTTTTGTTATACTTAGGTGCTGATAAAGAAGAGCTATGACCGTTCCAAACGCCAGCGTCGCAGAAACTGGAAACTGAAAGAGCTCGAAAGGGACAGAGAGGGCATGGATACAGATGACGAAAGGTTCAGTATCTGCCCTGCAGCTTTTTGGTCCCTTCTACTAGGATACTGTGCCAGGTCTAGAAATAACATTTCTCAGTGTCTGCTGAGGATAAACTCAGTGTAATACCTTAAGTGATTTACTTTACAAGAAAAGCCTGAGCCAGGAGGCATTATTAGAATCAGAAACTTTTTTCCTTTTTTTTACACTTGGCATTGATTTAGCTGAAGGGTCATTTTTGTGAAAACACAGAAGGGTTGCCATGGATGGTACATTCGGGGACAAAGCTGCTATAGCAACAGCTGATTAATTCTAAATAATACTCAACTGAGCAGAAAAAATGAGGCATGTTGTATTAAATCAGGACAGGTGATTTAAACAAACACTGTTTAGAAACTAAATAGGTGCTAATAATTAAAGTTAAACTGAAAGAATTATTTTTGAAAATATTTTTGAAAATATTGGCTTTGCAGTCTGAATGTGTGTATAAAGGACTTAATTCTGCAGTCCTTTCTTGGAGCTTAGTGTTCTTTGATTTTTGTGGGCACTGAAGTTCCCTGATGAATCTCTAGATAAATTTGCATAAATAAAGTCGTTAATTGCATTAAACTTCTTTTACAGACAATACCAAGACTTCCTTGAAGATCTTGAAGAAGATGAAGCCATAAGGAAGAATGTCAACATTTATAGAAGTAAGGCCTTTTTAATAATGTAATGGTGTATAATTAGGTCATGACTCTTTCAGTTAAAGTATTCATTTTAAAATTCTGTGTTTGAATTCTTCCAAGTGCTTTGAGAAATGCCGACGTTGGAACTATGGGGTCTTCTCTGTTTCACGCAAACTGAATGGATGTTGATGGGTTGTTTTGTGCCTTTGTTTGCATTTAACGTGAGATAGAAGTGCATTTTGTACCCCTCCCATCTCTCCCCCTTAAAAAGCCATCAACAACAAGCAAAAAATCCCTTCTGGGTGCAGGTTTTGATAAGTTATTCAGTATCCTTCATGAAGCCAAACTTTGTTCTTTGTAGTGTAGTTTGAGGAGAGAGTTTGGGATTTGGGTGGGGTTTTTTTTTTTTTTGTTTTGTTTTGGTTTTTTGTTTGCACATGTGTGTGGTGTTTTCTCAGTTTGTTGTTGCTTTGTAGATGCAGAAGTTCCAGTGGAGAGCGACACAGATGACGATGGGCCACCACGCATCAGTCTGGCTGAAATGCTAGAGGATCTCCATATATCCCAGGATGCCACTGGTGGGGAGGGAGCAAGTATGATGACAGAATAAGGACAGTCCATTAGTACATTCAGTAAATGTCTGTGTGGGGAAGCAGAAATACCCAATATATAACTAAACATTACAAACTGTAATTGTGAGATGCTGAACTTGGAAATAATGTGATCAGTACCATTACATCACTAAATAATGTTGCTGAGTGATTATATAGAATCTTCCAGAAGAAGCAGCAGTTGACGTTAAATCCCTGGAGCAGGCATTGCAGTGCAAGTTCCACAGGTTCCCTTCATCTCCCTGGAAGCTGCTTCCCTTGAATTTCCACAGTTGTAGGTAGTGAATCTTACCTACTCCTTTGTTTCTTCATCTGTGAGGCAGATTTTTGCTGTCTTGATATTTTTTTGTTTTTTAGTACAATGGTTTCAAGAAGATGCTGGATTATTCCCTATTATAATATTTGGGGAACCTCAAGCATGCATCTTCTGTTCCTTTGGTAAGATAACTCCAAATCTACATGTTCTGTACACAAAAACTTCCCTGTAAGTTGACTGAAGGTGCAGCACCCTAACTCAGAAAGACTGGTAACTTCTGGTGACTGTAACAAATATTGTGTGCATAATCTCTAATTAATATAACAGATAATGAGCTATTAAAAATTATAAAACATTGCTTTTGTCCATCACTTAGTTATCTGTTCAAGTAAATTACTCTTGACTGTAGACCCAAATAGGACACACTGGTATGGTTGGACATTGACAATTGATGTCCATCAGCTCTTAGCTAACTTCACTAGGCAGAGGTGGTACAAGAGAAATACTACTAAGAGTTTATGTGAGTTTACATTTAATAGAAACAGGGAAACATGCCATACAGGAAGCATAATTTTGCAACTTATTCTGAAACATGTTTTCTGAAGAGTTAAAAATCAACTAGCATGTGTGAAAGGAGGGAGGAGTACTTGTAAAATTGGGAAATATAGTAAGAGATGTGTAGAATTCAGTTACAGAGGTATTATTGATTCTCGTGTGTAATTCATAAAATGAGAACACTTAACAGTTTATCTGTCACTACTTGTGTGTTTGTAGAACTTTTTGAGAAATATATAAGAATGAAAATTCACTGCACTATTTCTCTGCAGTATCTGCTGATGAGATGTTAGGAACATCTTTCTGAATTTGACAGCACTAGACAGCTTTTTAAGGTCTAAATGAAAAGTTGAACAATCAAGGCCTTGGCAGTGGGCTGGACATTGCTAGCTAAGAGAAATTCTGCCTTAACCTTTAGTTTAAATGTCAACTGTTGGGTAAGCCTTTCTGAACAAGTGTGACTTCTTTGCATTCCAGCCTTACCTCTGTTACTGGTGTTTGAGCACAGACAGTGTCCACAAGAGGCAAGTGATTTTTTTAATTATAAAAGATGAATCAAGTTCAGGGTGGTTTGTTTTGTTTGTTTCTAATTATCTTATAATCATCCACTTGCAAAGGGAAAAAGTGGAAATTTGGAAGGCAATTTTGGTGTAGCTGAGTCTTTGCTTGGAACAAGCAAGCAGGTTAGCAGCTCAGGCATCCCTTTGGAGTGTTTCTCACTGTGTATTTGTCATGCTGAACTTCTTTACTTCCTCTCAAACTTTGTCATGTATTTTTTTTCTACGTAGAAAGGCAGTTAAGAAAAATCCATAAAAAGCTGCTGAGAACTGGAAGTGTAATTTATCTCATACTGCTAACTTAGTTCAGTATAGAAACTGCATAAAACAATGCTCAAAAAAATCCCTGAGAATACAGCTGCATGGCTAAGCTGAATTATCACTACAATAAATTTTATTATGCTCTGGTGGCAGGAGTGTTGAGATAGAGATAAAACTCAGTCCTATTCCTTCCTTTGGACTGTATCTGTGGAAATCTTTCAAGAGCTTTAATTTGTAGCCAATTCATAATGTGGCTGGGTGGGATGTGTTTTGGGCTGTATTTTTCTGGTGGCTGAGAGCAATCAATCCTTTATCTTGTGTTTGCTATGAACAATCTGCCTCTTGCTGGGAGGTGGAGGGGGAGCTGGAATAAAAGCTTGTTTTGCACCATGCCGCTTTGATCAGCCCTCTTCCTTCCTCTCTGCTGCCTTCCTTGGCTGTAGGGCCCAGTAAGTTCAGATGTGCTGCTGTCCTGTCCTCCTGTGTTTGCTCCATGAGTCTCCCTTCCCTTTCTCTCACTCCCCACGAGGTTTATGACCCATCTGCATTAATTTCCAAGCCTCTTGCCCAACTTTTAGTGCAATTGTTTGCTAGCTGGTAACAAGCAGTGACAGCGCTCAGATGGGTGGGTAAACTCTGCACTTGAAACTGAACCAAGTTCTAATTTTAGGTCCTCACGTTCACAGTGTCCCTTTAACATTTAAACAGTTGGGAGCCAAAAGAGGCTTTGAAGGTATAACAACAACTGAAATGTTTGCCAGATCTTCTCAGTGACACTGGATGAGTAATTTCACAGCAGGTACCTAATTCTCAATAGATAAAAAGGCTGCCACTTTAATTTGGGAAAAAAAAAAAATCTTTTGTAAATGAAGGGCCCACCTTATACTGCACAGAAGCTGCCTTGGGCTTCACGCGCCAGAGCTGCTCGGTGGTGTGTGGGCAGGACCAGCACGCACGGACCAAGAGGTGGGTTGTGTGGAGTGACCTGGGCAGGCTCTGCTGTAGTGCTGTGACGGTTATGTCTGAAGGGTGCTTGTCACGTGTGAGATCAAACACCAAGTATGTTAGTCTAAAGTATTAAAAAGATGATGCATCCAGCTGGAGAGCTAGGGTTTCAGTAGAGAAGAGCTTTTGTCCTTCAAACAGCCCTTGTCTTGTTCTTTCAGAAACAAAGCATTTGCAATGGGAAACTGAATAGGGCTTCTGGCAGACTTTTGGCCCAAACACTCCTTTTCCTGCTTGGGAAGGGTGGGTAGTAGTAGCCCGGGAGTGTTTTCATGCGCTTCCCTTTCCTTTCTCCCAGGAGTTGCTGGTGTGGAGGGGGGGTTGTGGTCAGCAGGGGGCTTTGCCAGGGGCACAGTGGACCCCATGCACGCACTTTCCTTTACAGCAACTGAAACCTGCTCGTCAACGCAGAGTCCCTTGTTCCCAAAGGATGCCCTTAGTTGGGATGGTGCAACACTGCAGAGGGAGGGAGCGCAAGTCTCATCTGCAGAGATGGGCAGGAATTATTCACATGCAGAGATGGATCCAGAAGAACTTGTGAGACAATCCTGAGAGGCTGCAGCTGGTCCACCTGGTGTCACTGTTCCCTCACTTGAACCACCTGAAGCAGCGACTTCAGCTGTACAAAGAGCAACCAGCTTTGAAAGCCAAAAAATGTCCACTTCTTGTGTTTGCTGATAGTGTTGCTACATTATATATTTTAAGTTGATTAAAAAACAAACTTCAGGAAAAGGAGAGGAGAAAAAAAAAAGCTGCTTTGATTTTGCTCTTCAAGGCCTTATTCCTGGCACTGCTCCTGCCAGCAGCTTCCCTCTACACTCTGCCAAAGCCTCTTCTTTTAGCTGTGTGCTCCCAAAGCAACAGTTAAATATAGCAGTGAGGCTCCTGTGTTGGGTTTGAGTCTTAGGGTGCTACAAGACTGTAGCATGTTGCAAAGAGTATTATTGACCTCAGAGTTTCAGACTTAGGTAAGTTTTGGGTACTTGACCTTCAGCTTAAGTATAGGCTGGGAACCTGGTTGAGACTCTTAAAAGCGGAGAAGTAGCATCTACCATTTGTCAGGATCAGATCCTAGCACAATTATCAAAAAATACAAGTGCCTTCAGCTTCATAGAATGAAACAATATGTATGACATGACATGCATTTGCAACTAATGTAATTCCTTGCATTAGTTAAGAAAATGTTTTGCATGTGTCAAGGACTGCAAGGACATCGGGAGAATTATTTGAAAGCTGGGTTCAATGACAATCTTTAAATGAGAGATACAAGCTGTTTAATCTCTAATTATTTGCAGATAACCAGAGCAGAGTGCTTAGTTTGATGAAACTCGCTGCAGATGGGCTGTAACAAAGTACTTATTGCTCTGGGGGTTAATGCAGGGCTTTGTAAACTCAAACCTTTTTGATGGGGTGAGCAGAGATTTAAGGGGATACAATTTATAATTGTGCTTGTGCTGAAATGAATTAATGCTAAAGTGCAAAGGCTTGATCTCTGTAAACCAGAGTGAGGGCTGGCAGCTGAGAAAGCCCCCAAAGCCACCTGAACCTCTGGGTTTGTTTCTGATTTTTTGCAAGAGAGGTGTGACCCTATTCAAAATGATCCAGAATTAGAATTAGCGGAGGGCCATTGTGGAGGGTGGCTGAAATTGAAATGACAAAGGGCAGGATATCCTTTGGCATTCTTTCCATGGGGTTATCAAATCACCTGCCAGTAGTAAATACACACAGGGGTTTTATATAGCTGTTATTAATAGGGAGCATAAAGCAGGGACTTTACAACTTTGAATTACGTACTAAAAATAATAGGTTTGGTATTTTGTTTAGTTTTTACTTTTTGCAAGTTTACTGTTTGAGTGGAGCTTTCCATCCTGTTTTAAAGAATACCTATTTTCAGGATTAAGCGGTGAAGTCAAGTTGAACTGTTACATTGTCCTTCAAAATCCCTTCTTAATGCAGATAAATGAGCTGTGTGTAGATGTATAATTGAAAGAAACCTTAGATATTTTCAAATAACAGCCTTGTGATCAGACAGGGCAGCTGCAGGATATGAACACCCTGGTTTCAGTGCCCTTTGTGTAGGATGAGCAGCAGTTGTGGAAATTCCGATTAAACATTAGGAAGAGGTTTGTAAATGCCACTTTAAGAGCATGCTTGCTATTCAGTGGAGGAGTCCCTGGAGCAGGGATTTATTTTTGTAGCAAAGGAGGCCTGGCTGGGGCATTAGGTTGTTACGTGATTTAGTATCCAGCTGATCAGGAAAGGTAAGCAGAGGGTTTCACACAAGCAGGAGTGCCTAAGTCAGCTTTGTAAAAGCTCTTCCATAAACTCAGCATAAACACATATGTGAGATGAATAGGAAGATAATCTGTGGGATATAAACCCTATTAAGTGCTGACAAGTTTAATTCATAGTAGAAACAGGATTTTCAAGTCAGCTAACAAATACTCAAAATAAGAACTCATGTGTAAATAGTTGCAAAGACAAAATGCATATACTGTAGTAGCAAAGACAATAAAAGGAACAATAAGGATTACAAATGGATTCTAGGCCTCCAAAAATGGTTAGAGGTAAGCAATAGCATAGGAAGTAAAGTTCAGTACAAATAAAATAATCATTGTCTTCACTTCTTTCTAGAAGTTTAACCTGTTTGGATCAATAAAATACTGATTCTAGCTTAAATTTAACAATAGAGAAGCTATAAAAGTCCTACAATAATCAGATTGTATAATGAAGATGTGAACCTACTGTCATGTATTACAGCTGTAAAGACCAAACAACTCATACTACTTCCATTCTTGGCCTATTTTATTGTAGCAGTTGTTTGTTTTGTTCTTTAGTTTCAACTCCTACTGAACCAGCATCAGAAACCTGTACAGCTTAAATATTTGACACTTTTAAAAAGTCAGTATGTGCTAAAAGAGCAATATGAATGGTGCTTCATATCACCTTCACTTTCATTTTTAATTTTTTTTTTAAAATAAATCATATCACAGTAACATAAACTTCCAAATTATAAGTACGTGGAAGGGCAGGTCACATCAGTTTGCAAAGATGGACAGCAGAAATTCCACAGGAGAGTATTGCATGGTAGCAAATGCTTGTAACATAAACACTGCTTATTCATTTAAATCTGTATTTGCAACTACTAAAACCAATACATTTAGGTAGTGTCAGAGAGTTACTAAGCAAGTGCGTGCTGTGACTTACCAGGGCAGGCTGTGGTTATGAGACCCAGGAGAGCTCCAAGCGCCTCTTCTTTGTATATGTTGCTCTTCACGAAGCCGGCGGCAAATCCAGCCAGCAGCACCTGCAGTGACTGTTTGAGGAAAACAAGGCAAAACCACCTGCTTTTCCTCCCAAGCACCCTGTGAAAGCTCAGCCCCCACTGCAGGCAGGTGTGCAGAATTAGCAACCCTCACGGGGCTGGCCTTGCTCTTCAGGATTTGGTGTGCTCTTGCTTTGCAAGCAAATGCTCTGGTGTGTGGGAGGGTAAGCAGCCCCTCCAGTGCCTCAGAACAGCCTCTTACACTGTGTGTGTGTGATACATAAAAGCACAGTCTACAGGTAATTGGCCAATCTGTACTGGAACATTTGGCAAAAGAACATCTCGCTTGCGTGAGCTGTTGCAGGTCTAGGAGGGAGCAGCTCCACAGTGCCCAGGCCTTGCAGTCATGCAGTGGGTCGTGGCAGCTGGGCAGTCTTTGGCAAAACTGCAGGGGGCTGCGTGATGCTCCTTGAGCTCAGAGCCTTCTGTGGAGGGATCCATCGTTCTGCCCTGGCAGGGCTGAAGCTTAAGCATCAGTACAGACAAAGGGCAGCCACAGTGTTCAAATAGAATGCAAGCATCTGGCCAGATATAGTTTTGCCAGTTCTTGGGTGTGCAAAAACCTTAGGCAGTTTGATGGAGACACTGCTGGTGCTAGCAAGACATCATTGGGAACCAAGCTTGGTGCTTAATGCAGGTCTGCAGGCATGAAGTGCAGGGAATGCTGCATTTCCTTATCTTCCTGGAGTACTTTCTGCTTCAGCAATACCCACACCAGGAGAAGTGTTCTGAAAACTCTAAAGCTGCTACTTGGCATAGGTTACGGTACCGTGAGTGTGTTGAAGTTGAGAACAGTTACTGCCAGGTACGGGACGATGCTGTGGTCACACTATGCTGCAGCAGTGTGGACTCCTCTCGCTGCAGAAGGCGCTGGAGCAGACGTCTGGAGCAGACTTTGTTCCATCCTGGGTACCACCCGTTCTCCCACGGCGGCGACAGGCGCTGCAGTGTGTGCTCCGCCAGCCTGGCGGATGCCAAAATAGAGCAGCGCTGGCTCTTGGTCAGTCATGTTGCCAGGTGCGTGGGACTGACCTTAGCAGATAAGGCATAGGGGCGTCATGAACCCAACACCTTGGGCTGCTGCTCAGAACAGAGCTGCCCACAGGAACGGGCCCATACAGGTTAAGAATTTTATTTCTATGGTTTCAAAAATGAAATTGCAGGCGCAGTTTGAAAATGTGATTTTTAAAATCCTTTTCTGCAGTTGAGAATCTTAGTGGCACGGAGCGAACAGATTTTAATGACTAAATTTAACCAAGAAATATTTTCCTTTCACCTGTCACGTAGTCCTTGGTTTCTTTGCTTTCTGATGTTTTCCTTGCTTGATTAATATAGTTGAGCTCTGGAGCTGTTTGCTGCTGCTGCTGAGCAGAGGAAGAAGCTGAACTGCCCCTGGCGCATGAGCAGAGGAGGGAACCGACCTGTGCACGCCGCCAGGGCAGCTCAGCCAATGGGCTCCTGCAGCGAGTCCTGCAAGCAACACTGGGTAATTCAGGCAATCACAACAAACATCAGGTGGGTTTGCACTGAGGAGACAGGGAAAGGGCAGTAATAAAGAAAAATCACAAACATACCCTGGTGTTAGAGATTCTGGGTCTTCAGAGCGATGTCAAATTCCTTAGCAATGACAAATACTTTCAGTGCAGTCTCTACTGTCCTGAAACATAAACACACCTGCTGCTCTGCTTAGCTGCTTCCAAGCCTTTTCCCTTTTCTGGTCCTACATAGTAGTCAAAGCTCTGTAGCCCTGTAACGCTGCTATGAGCAAATGCAAGACATTTGGTTGACATATCACTTTAATAAAGCATACAATGGCATTCTGATCTGAAAGCATCAAAAAGAAAACAATTCTTTTATGGACTTAGAGATCACCTGGGTCTTGTTAGAAGAGTTGCAAGTGAACTGTGCAGCCTGTAGAGATGGCGGTAAAACTCACTCAAGTAGCGTAATCGGAATCTGTGGTTTGCCTTATCACAGTCGGTGACCAAATCTCAGCGCTTGCATCAGTTGATTGCTGCTCAGTGAGAACCTCCTATTCCCTTGAAGAAGAAGGTATGCCAGGAGCAGAGCATCATTGACGGACAAAGGAAAACTCCGGCCTGGGAGGAAACATCGTTTTGTGCCTTGCGATTCACACTGCAAAGCAGCGGCTTGAAGCAAGGGCGATTACAGGACAGCCACTGGGTAACCCCACTCGTGCCATCTCCAAGTTCATGGCTCAGACGCCTTCCAACAGGCAGGGTATTAAAGGAGGAGGAAGATGGAGAATAGGGGTTTGAGGACAAAATCAGGGATGTTATTTTTTAGGCAAGGATCTTATTCATTTGGTCAATTGAAAATGTAATTTAATATTTTGCATATGATTTGCATGCTTTAAGCAGAAGGACAAAAAATATTTTTAAGTCCACGAAAATGAGAATTTTATTTTAGATTTTCAAGGAAGCAAATCCTCTAATTTTAATTAATCGACTGTATTGTTCACATAATGATTGAATTGAACATAATGGTAGAATTACTTGACTGGGTTTGTTACATTTAAATAATTGAGACAAATTAAATAAATAATAAAATCATTCTATTAATATATACATACCAGGCTTAGAGAAGCAGTTTTTAGTTGTACAGTGTTGTGCAAAACCTTTTGTGTTCATATCTTTCCTGTCAGCAAAGCTATGTCAGACAAAACAAACATATGCCATATAACATTGCAAGATGACACTGCTTCATATCCAAGCAGTTCTCCATGCAAAAATAAAAACCTGCATCATGGCTGTTTCCACACTAAGCTCAGCTTTGCAGCTCCAGTCAGTTTTTAAATTCACGCCTCTTTAAAAGGAGTCAGTCAAAATAATTTGCTGCCACAAAGTTCCAAGGCACGGAAGAAGACAGAGGATACTGTAGAATATCACAGCACTTGCAAAGACCCTGCCCCTGCTTCTAAAAAAAAATAAAATAGAGAGGAAAACACTCTTGGATTGAGAAGCTCCTGTCATGATGCCAGTGTTATTTCATGATGGAAACAGTGCTTTCAGGTTGATTTCCAAGGAGGTGCAAGAAGAAGTGGAAGGCCCCGCTAATGTGGGCCGGGATGAAGAGGTAGGCAGCGTATGTGAGCGGAACGACCATGGCCACATGCACTGTGTAGAAGAGCACCTTCTCCCAGGGCTCCATGAGGTAGCTGCAGGTGATCAGCTCATACTGGCAGTAGAGCCAGTAGAGATAGTACGTCAGGCTCTTAATATCCACCTTCATCTCTGAGCAGCTCTGGAGGCCTTCCCCGGTGCAATGAAGCAGAGTTACTAGAAGGATAAGCCCTGTTAAAAACAAGAGAAAGCTTACTTAAAAAAATAAATTGTACTGACATGACAAAAGAT
This sequence comes from Eudromia elegans, assembly GCA_003342815.1. Lineage (NCBI taxonomy): Eukaryota > Metazoa > Chordata > Aves > Tinamiformes > Tinamidae > Eudromia > Eudromia elegans. Next base: position 3,751,078 of record PTEX01000002.1, on the reverse strand, counting down.
CGTGACTGCACAGCTCACTATGATAACTTTCATTTAATTGAAGAAGCTGAAATAGTTACCTGAGATTCACTTAATCTGTTTATACTCTTTTCAGTAAATGATGTTTTAAAAAACACAGAAAAGTTAAAATTCAAGGACTGAAAATATATTTTAAAGCAAGAATGAGTCATTTTTACCCCTCCCATAAGAGACTCTCTGTACTCCTTTTCCTACCTTCAGGTCTGAATAAGACCATCAAATTTTGGTCTCTATATCTGGGATGATTTGCCAAGGAAACTAAATTACAATATCTGTAATTCCACTTTTTCCAGAAATCTGTGACCCAGTAATCGTTTCCATTCCCTTTCCTAGCCCATTCCATTTCTTAACTTTGGCATGTGCTGGATTATTTAAGAGTTGTTGAAGTGTCTTAATTCAAAAAGTGCTTATCCTCTCCTTCACCAGTCATATTAACTTCAAAGTACAATTTGGCTTCAGACTGAATTTTGTGCCTTATGCTTCAGTTGTTGCTAGAACACAGACTGAAAGGGCTGAGAGCACAATACATACAGAAAGACAATACAGTGAAACTATATATTGATGATACAGCACCTTTTTCAACAGACATGAATGTGATTTGTCACAAGAAATTTATCTTTTATAAAGCTTTGTATTCAAATGATGCTAGAAATTATATAATGTTATCTAGTTACCAGAAGAATAAAGAATCAGAGAAGTAAACCAGGAGTATTTCAGTTAGTGTTGCTTCCTTTCATTTGCTGAGCAGGAGAGACATGTTATAAAGTAGATAAAAATGGTGATCTCTCCTGTCCTGTGGTAATTATGAAGCTAGAGCTTCTGGCAGCGCCAAGATCTGTGAATAAATTTTAGTCTATGGAAATACAAAAGACAACTTCACATAATTTATGGAGTGGGACTTGATCCTAACTAAAGGATCAAGGTTTCAAGGTTTTAAAGAACTTTTGCCTCAGCTTTTCCATTTTACAAAACATGTCCATCTTTTTCCCCATCTTTTTCTGACAAATGCAGTGATTTAGGTATCTTATATTCCTAGTAATATTACTATATCAGTCTCCATCCGGAACATTTCACACAGTTTTTACAAAACCCAGATTACACATAAGCCTCACATCAAATAAATTTCTATCCCAAATTATTCCGAGGACAGATTTTTCCCACAAAAACTGTAGTTGATGTAAAAAACACAACCTACCTCTTATCTTTGCCCAGGTGACCAAGTGTCTAGATGAGAGATGTCTGCTGAGCCTCCTGCCTTTTGCAGCTGAGCATTCCCCTGCTCATCAGGAATGGGCAAGGATGAGCTTTGTTCCCCAATTACAGAGCATGGCCTCTGTACTCCACCCTCCTCCTCTCCAGAGCTAGAACTCCTCTGGCCAGAGGCCACCTCGTTATGCAACAGGGACACCCATGGCCTGGCTCCATCCAAGCTCTCCTCATAGTGCTCACCAGGTTATTTGTACACGCTCCAGGTCGAAGCACTATAGGTTGAGAGCAACATATGAGGCTAAAATACTATTTAGGAGGATGGGCAAGCAATTTTTACAATTAGTGCCCTCCCTGAGTCTCAAAGTAGAAATTCTCTTCTGTAGGACTTCCCAGTGCAGGTTGCTGCAGCTCCTTCAACGTGCAATTTAACGTCCCATGCAAAACACGCTGTGAGAGTTGGGCAGCCACAAAAATGAAGCACAATTAGTGTGTCACAGGAGAGTCTCGGGGAAGCTACCATCTCCTGCAACCTTAGATTAACATCACTTTCAAACACTCCTCTCTGTGGCTGCAGCTCCCAGGCCTATACGCACACTTCAGTTAACCTGATCCAGGAACACACTGGAGAAAACATGTAGAAAAGATTTGTGAGAGGTGCATTTTTCTTAAAAATGCTACAAAATTAAACCAAACCTCAGCAAGGGCTTGAGACATTTTAATTGATCTAATTGGACAAGTAAATTAGGTAGAAATCTACATAATATATTATGGTGTAAACTACCTGCCTGAAGCCGAGTCATTTCCAAATATGAATCAGCATCATCTGGGGAGAAATTGCTACCAGCAACATCTAAGGTATCTCAGTCTCGCCTTCCTGCTTCCCTTCCCTGCCAAGCGCAGCCGTGACGACCTATTGCTAACCCTGACTTACTCCCTCAACATTTTGTCAGTGGTTGTTTTCAACAAAACACAGCTTTCTGCTCAGAAACTGCCCACTTCCCATAGAAAGGTCTCAAATGACAAAGCGCTGTTCTGGGAGCAATATTTAATAGGACCCAGGCCTTAAGTTTTTCTTGCAGAGCCTGAGGTCTGCCATAGGAAAACCTCTCCCACGTTGGACAGGCTATTAAGGAGCCTGGCCCTACCCAAAGCAGAGAGGGGTTTGTAATATGTGAAACAGAAGTGCCATGAAATGCATCCACAGGAGTCTTATCTCCAGAATTTCCATTTTCAGAGCGACTTTTTTTCAGGTACATATTTCAGTGGAGTATCTGGAGAAGAGAGGGAAAGCTATTTGTTTCTTTTCATTTTTCATGGAAATGCTAGTGATAAAGAACACTGAGACAATATCGTCATCTTTATGCACAGGAGAAACTTCTGGATTACCGTGGTTCCTGCACTCCTGGCAGGGCAGCATCCCTCTATTTCGGTCACCTTCCTGCTGGGTGAATCACCTCATCTGCATCCTCAACAAGCTGCACCAGCAGAACCTCAAGTAACCTGAGGCAGGGCTGTCATCTTAGTGCTCTCTGAATACAGAAAAGGGGCTGCAAAAAAGCCAGCAAACATTATTTGGGCACTTCTGCCATTTCCAAATGCAGAACAGTGCATTCCTGTAACTGAAGCAAGGCAAGGAGAAGGTGTTAGGGCGAAGCCACAGCCACCTGATGCTGCGAGGCCTTCTCTGCTCTGTGCTTCCTGGGCAGCCACTCCTGTTGCCTTGCCCAGCTTCTGTCCCAGAGAGGAATGAGGAACTCACAAATACCTTTCTGAATCCATAGCCGTGTATGTACAGCTTCACTTGGAACTCCTACCTTGCCTGTAATGCTCACCACTTAAGCCAGTTTGCCCCTACATGCCTTAAGACACCTCATCCCTCCCAGAGAAAAGAAGAGAATAATTTTCAAGATTAAAAATAAAGAACACAAACATATACTGCTGTGCTCGGTAAAAGACAGTGATAAATGACTGTAGGCACAGGGTGAAACCATTTTGTTGAAAAGATTACCCTGTGGTTTTGGTGCAGGAAAGGGCTTTTCCTGGAGGGCACACTGTTGAAGAGCGACCATCCCTTCGACTGTACCGGTCACTGTTGCCGAACTGTGCAGCTCCCTGGCTGTAGCTCTTTCACAGAGCTTTGTATCTGGAATCACAACTTACCTGTGCTCCAGGAAAGGCTTTCACTGACTCACAGTATTGCATCAACACAAATTAACACAAATCTGGTAAAGGGGAGCATGAGAAACATAGCGTAAAGCTTCGAAACTCCCCAAGTGCCATCGACAACAAGTCCTGCATCTCCACAATTAGCAGCAGCCAGTCCAGAGATTGCTTAATTGAGTGGTCACTTGGGTTCCTGGTGAGACAGAAATTGGCAGAAGATCAGAGCATGTCCCCCTTACCCTTGCATCCTGCCATGTACACTAAAGTGACAGGACTGCCCTTTCCCACTCCTACTTCCTTCCTGCTCAGATTCTATCAGTTCCTGAAAGGTGACTACTTGTGGACAGCGAGACATTGCAAGGCAAACATCCAGGCTACTCTGCAACACACTTACTCTTCAACTGCCTCATTATCTTTCTGGATGTTGTCAGGCCTTAATTGCCTTGCCCAGGTTTGTACATACGCAGGCACATAATTAAATTTCAAATCCTTGTTTTTATTGCTTCTTGCGGTGGCTTCCAGTCTAGCAAATTGAAACACAGCCATGTAAAAGGTTAAACACAGACACACCAACGATTCCTTCTAGCACGGGAAATACGAACTAAAAAGCAAACTAGAACATTCAAATTATCACTTCACTAAGGGAAAGTATCAGGCTCAGCCCAGTAAGATTTCCAGTATGGAAAATCAGTGACTTCTTTTATGAATAGAATTTGGTAGAAAAGCTCCATAAGGAGAAAAATAGGAAATGTTGTTTCCTATTATCTTGTCCTTAATAATGGCATCCTCTGATGTCCAGTAAGGTGTAAACATATAGGGAAACATTTGCTTGGCCTTTGGCATTCATAAGAATTTTCTTCCATGTGGCTTCTCTGCTGTCTAGTATAGACTATGTATGATACCACTACTTCTTCAATGAGGATCATCTCTCATCCTCTCTCTTTTGACAAAATTTGTCATTCTTTAAGAGGAGTATTTTGTTTTTGAATTTCACTGACATTGGTCATGGATTGAAAAACAAGGAATGCATGAGAACAGAGAGAAACCTAAGCCTCATTTCCTTAAAAGATCAGGCTAAAAATGCCTAAAATCTCCCTGCTTCACACACACACACATAGTCCCACCTCATTACACAACTGCAGGTGCTGGTGGAGGGCATGGGATGAAGACAGCTGACAAGAGAAAGGAGAGAGTGGGAGGCGAAGAAGGATGACTGCAGCCCAGGCAAAGATGAGCTTGACTTGCTAAGAAACCACATCACTGGATAAGGAATCTTCTCACAAACAGTGCTGCGGCCTCCTCTGCCAAGGTCTGTTTCCTTTCTGAAGGAAAGTCTGATAGTTATCCGAAGTCACTGATAGTTATCCGACTTTCTAAAGACACCTGGACAGCAGCTTCATAACCTGACAACAAGGAACTGCCTGTACACTGAATTCTTAGCTTGACCTGCCAGTAAAACCAAGCTGCATCAAAGAACCTACAAAATATACTACTCTTTTGGGAAAAAAAAAAACCCTGCCCTACAGTGTGTAGCAATTCCTTCACAATTCATAGAAAAGCTGTATCTGCATGGTGTAAAGTATCTGGCACGCAACCCACGAGTCCTAGCAGCAGACAAGTTTATCTGGAGTGGCACCGCATATGGAGCAGGGCTGTAAGACAGGTACAGAAGCACAGTATAGATGAGGAATGTATCCTGAGCAATGTATAGGCTCAAGCCTATAGGGTCTTGACTGACATCTGTCATGAAAATAACCTCTTTTAATTATTACATTGCTGCCTGCATGAATCACATGATATCCCAGCATGCTTCTTTGTATCTGGTTAGACTGGTTCCAAGAACTTTTTTAATTCTACATCAAGATAGATAATTAAGTTAGTGTAAAATCACTGAGACTGATGATCTCCAGATGCAAGAGGAGCATGCATAGTTGGCATAGAAGCTTTAAACACAAAGCTTGTGTCAGGAGTTGCATAAAAGTTATATAACTAAATGTGCCCACTGTGCAAAGACACAGATCTTCCCTACAGTGCAAATGCTTCTTACCTCTCTGGGCACATCACTTGCCCTCCACTTGCATATTTTTTTTAGCTACCAATGATATACTAAAATCCACTGGAAACACCAGCAAACCAGATTGTTTCACCAGAGAGGGCCAAGGTCTCTTCTCTAAGCGTGGTTCAAACTCCTCACATTTTTCCAATCTCAGAAAAAAAGCTTCAGGCTGTATTACCTGAGTTCTTCTTTCTTCACTTGGCAGCTCTTCAGTTCCCTTTCACAGCTGTGGGCAGAGGAAACCTAGCAAAGTTTCTGACAGGTTTTCTCATAAGACAGAGAGCAAGTCAGAGCCATGGTGCAGTGCACTGAAGGCCTGCTGTGCCTTCTGGTGATTACAGCAATCTGTTTTAGGGGATGTCCACTCTCAACTGGGTGCTGATGCTACTTCACAGGCAACTCACAAGATGTTGAGCAGTGATCTGTACTAATTCAACAAGGAAGACAACCAAAGCCAAGAAAACCTGACCAGGAATTTTATTCTTAAAATAAACAAATAAATAAATAAAAATAAAAATAGAAACAAAATAGTTACCTTTCTGTGGCCAAAAAAACCCAGGAGATTAAGAAGATACAGCAGTCCTTCAACCCAATGCTTATCCAAAGTCAGCAGTGAACACGTGGGAGTTAAAGCCTTCCTGCATAGACCAAGCAGGTCCCACACATCTCTGACCTCCTCACAAAACCTCCATGGGCTCCAGGCCACTCCAGTATCATGTTCCAGTAAGACCTTCAGTCCCTACTCATGCAAACAGCCCAGTAGGCAGCCAAAAAGAAAGCCTCTAAGAAAAGGAATGAAGCCCCAAATGATGACAAGTGATGCACTGAATGGGTGATGAACACACACTACACACCAAAAGAGATTGTAGAAAAACTATTTCTGAAAATACTTCATTTAAGGATTTAAATAATTTTTTGCCCCCAAAAAAAACCTTCTGAGGAATTAAAGTCGATGCAACTCATAAGCTGACTCACAAATCCCAGCTGGTAACAAACATACTCCAGATGGCTGGAAAAGGTACAAACTGACGAAGTTTAAGTTCCCAGTACTGCCTTTATCAACATGAATATGGAGTGCAAGTTACTTTCTCCACGTTTCCCCTGCAGACCCCCTGTTATTCCCATTCAGGCTTCCCTTTTAGTTCAGTCCAGCAGAGTTAAACCAAGTATTCATTTATGCCTCAGCTGGAGAAAAGAACAAAATAATCTGCTTCATTTCATTCCAGGGCAAGCTGTTACCTTTAGTCACCACAAAGGTTTTTCAGAAACTGAAACAAGCCTGTGTCCAAACCGGATTCCTGATGAATTCCGTGTGAGGATGTGGCTGGATCCGTCTGCACGCTGTGAGAACCTGGTCCCTGCTGGGCTCCGCTGCTGCTCCGGATGGGAAGGGCTGGTTACACAGCAGGTCTCCGGCCCAGGCTGCAAAGATCTGCTGGTTCCTGAGCAGGCAGTGCCTGAGGAAAAGATTGATCTGCTCATCCATAAAACAAGAAGCTAAACTGAGCTGGGAACGTGCATGGCTTAGAGGAATCCTAACAAAGGGGCAGTTTAATCACCATAACTGACACTATGACCTTTCTGTACATGGTCTGTTTGACCACCAATTGACAAAAATCTCTGATATTAGCCACAGAGAGTTTTATTCAATGTAACTCTTTCAGGGAGCACAGTACAAATTGTCTGAAAAGTATAAACATTGAGTCCAGTTTGCAAGGACTGTTCTCCTGAGCAGCACAGGGGGCAAGACATAGATTTGACAGGTGGAAGCCAGCACCGATCAGCAGCCAACAAGGCACCCTGAGGACAAGCCTGGACAGAGCACCCTGCTGCAAGATGCCTCAAAAGGTCAACTTGAGACTCTGGGACATGGTGCAACCCTGGGAAGCACCAGAGGTGACAGCCCTCAGGACCAGATAGAGGTCACAGGCTTGTTCTCTTTCCCTTCTCCTCTCTCCACACTCTCTACCTCCCTGAAGCATCACATCCCAAATTATACTAATGTTTTAGGACATGCTACTATTATAAAACCAACCTTCTCTAAATCTATTTACTTAATCTTCCTTTCTCCACCAAAGCCAAATGAAATTTGGATGTCACCTGATGGGAGGCGCTAAATTCAAGCTCAGCATAAAGAGCATAGTCCCCTCAAAATGGCAGCAGAGATTTAAGCAGCTGAGTGTATAAGCCCATCATAGTCTGTCTTTCTTTTGGTATTTCGATGAGCTTAAATTGAAAAAATAAAAGGCCTAAGTTTTATGTACAAAGGAGACGGCCTGAGAAGTATAGAAAGAAGAGCTAATAGAGCATGAAGGACAGAGGATCTGAAAATAGAAAAAAGCCTAAACCTCAGTAACTGGAAGTTACTTAGCTTGTTCTTTCTCATTATTACATTTGAAGAAAAACAGGTGTTTTTTTTATTGTCGAGAAAGTCAGGTTGGATTCTGATCATAACCCAGTACAAATCCAGAGTGACTCTGTTGACATCAGGAGAACTCCCCTGTACTTCAGGCCCTGCGAGCCAGACTGCGAGCAAGGAGAAAAAGAGGCCGGAAGCCTTGGCGATTCTGAGGCTCCACCACCTCCGTTCGCAGCAGCTTCAGGCAAACGTGCCAGCAGCACGAACCCAAACAGTTCTCAGATCACTCCCAGCCGGTGACGGATGGCAGGGAATGTGCTAGCAAGAATCATTACATCCATTTAACACATTAGCTTCCCACACGGCTCAACTGCTCATGCAAGGGTATGTACCGTCTCAGGAAGGATTAGACAGGTTTGCAGACAAGTCCATAAACAGGTGATTAAAAGCAGGGAGGTGCCCATTAACATCACCAATCCTGTCACTCTGAGCGCTGAGGAGCAGGAGGCGAAGGGCTGCAGAGGGGTCCCCGCTGACGCCGCAGCTGCGGGCAGTGTTCTGGTCTGCTTTCCCTGTGCACGTGCACCTCCCCGTGCTGACATCATTCTAGCGCTTTACCATTCATGGACTGAGAACACTTCCTCAAAAAACACCACATATTTCACTGCTGGGTGCAAATTTGTCATTTTCCTACTTTATTGGTCACAATCCTAAATTACTGAATATATATTACATTTTAATAAATACTAATTTGATTTATACTACGTTTATTTTTTTTAAGTTCTATGGATTATTATATCCCCTGTTCCAGATCTATATGCTATCAGACAAAGAGTTGTCAGAAATAACACCTGAGTTCATGGGTACACAGAGGCTGTGCAATTTGCCCTCTTTAGCGCGCTGTCTTCGCTGCTCTCTCTGGTGCAGGCGACAGTGGGGCCATCTGCTTTTCTTCTGCATAATCATGAGAGCCAGGTGAAGCAAAGTACTGAGAATTTTGTTGTAAACAAAAGTCACTTACCAGTGGAGCTGTGTTTTACTTTTTGAACCTCTCAGAATAGCATGAAACCCCCCAAGCTTTAGCAGGAAAGCTATTTAACTAGATTACACTGAGTTTTGTTCTCCCTCACTTCTGTCATTTCCCAAGTATAGCTACTGCACCATGCTTAAACAGAGCGGTCTCAGGCAGCTCTCAAGCCATTAAACAGACCTGAAATTCTTTGGAAGTGGGATCAGCTCTACAGCATTTGTATCAGTCAAGCACCAAACCACAGTTTCGGGTGTGACTTACAGCTGCCTTCGGAAGCTGCGGTGAGGAAGGGCCAGGATTAGCCGTCTGTTCCTTTAAGGGTGCCAGAAGTGGATGTTGAAAGAAAACCAGCTGGAAGTATTTTTCAAAGGAGGCCTGAAATACCAGATGAACAGGAAATGCTCAAAACCTGCATGAAGTCCAGTGGCTGGAATACAGGACCGCCACAGGACAGAAGGTGTTAAAAAGGACCTTTACCAGGGAGACAAGAGGGAGTCCAGCAGACAAGGTATGATTATATTTGAGCCTAAGAACTCAGAAAGCTTGCAGGGACCAGGGAAAGGAGGAGGAAAGCAGAGAGCAGCCCAGCACACTGGCCTGGGATGAACCAGACTAGGCTGGGCAGGGAAAGAGCCCGGGGCATCAGCATTAACCAAGAATGATGGGGGGGGGAGATGGGGGAATGAAGAACAGGAGAGGAACAGCGGAGGCTCCAAGGCATTCCAGCAGGTCCTGAAAAGTTCAGAAAGTTAAGACAAACTGAGCCTAAGGGAGGAGTAAAGGAAGGACAGCGAGCGGGACCCCTGTCCCTGGGGCGGCCAGGTTCAGAGCTTCCTGCTGGCGGCTTGTGGCTACAAGTGGCAGAGGACAAGATCGTCCGGCACCCCTCAAGAGCAGGGCTGTCCGCCACCGCGGGGGCCCCTGCAGTGGGGCCGTCTGCCGCTGCGGGGCTCTTGGAGCAGGGCTGCCGCCTGGCCCGGGCACCAGGCGTGCGCACTCACCGGCCCCCGTAGAGCCCACACAGCAACACCTGCAGCAGCCCGGGGCCATCGCAGGGCCGCTCCGCCGCCTGGACGAGTCACGGAGCTCCCTCTTGTCCATGCTCTTCACTCGAGTGCTGGAGACTCTTCCTCCCTTTCCACTCTGGGGCCATTCTTGCAGTCCTCTCGCAGCCGGGGACACACCCGCGTGCTCTCATACGGCCTTAGGATGCTGTAACAACCTTAAGGATCAGCATGTGAGAGAGCAGCAAGGGGATGTTGTGGTGCCTGGCTGTAGGATGGGGCAGAGCTGAAACAGCTGGAGCTCTGCACTCAGCAAAAGCTACCGCAGCAACAGGGAAGGGAGGAGAAGTAGAAGCATCTCATTCTTTGGTGGCTGTGTCCCGTATCCCGCCCAGATGGGATATTTCCTTTGCTGAGCTCATCTTGCCCTCTAGTGGTTCACTCTGCAGAGCTGACAGCACTACCGGGGGTTCAACAGCGATGCACAAAATGAAAAGATTCAGGTCAACTAATTTAAACCAATAAGTCCTTATGTTCATATCCTTATGTTCATCAGACTACTAGCAACTCTATATCAGCATGAAATTGTAAGTAGAGAGGCAAAATCATTGCTCTCATATTTTACATATATCATATCCTAAAGTAACTTTGCAACTTATCAACTTGAATGTAAGTGCAAGTTACTTTCTCCATCTCCATGTTTCCCCTGCAGGCGACCTGTTATTCCCATCCAGGCTTCCCTCAGTCCATCAGAGTTAAACCAAGTATTAATTTATGCCATAAGCCTCAGCTGGAGAAAAGAACAAAATAATCTGCTTCATTTCATTCCAGGGTGAGCTGTTGCCTTTAGTTATCACAAGCGTTTTTCAGAAACTGAAACAAGCCTGTGTCCAAACTGCATTCCTGATGAATGCAGAGCAGGGAATTCCAAGTGAGGATGTGGCTGGGTGCTGAGAAGACCTGGCCCCTGCTGCGCTCAGCCGCTGCTTCCATCTCTCTACTCGCAGACAGCCGTACGCAGCAAGCAGGCCAAGGAGGGAATTGGTAACTGGGAGCTCCTAACTCCCCACTCGACGTGGCAGTGCTCAGTCAGAGCGTCAAGAGAGGTCCTGGCACTCAGCTGGCCACACTGACTCGTGTCTAGGAGGGCTTTTCCAGCTGCTACCTTGACCCATGCAGAACGCAAGTGCAATTCATCTCCTCACTAACACTCTTCCAAGCGACCATCCATAAACACAGAGAGGCTATGACAGATACACACAAAGCTGTTCACTGCAGTTATAAAGAATTATGCTTTCCCATGGCCAACTAAAGAGTGTTCTTTAACACTGGAAGCCATGAAATGACCAGTCACAGAGCATCTTTCTGCTTGCATGAGAAGTACCATAACAACTTGTTCTCTCCTCAGCTTTGCTGCACACATCATGTGCTGCTGGAAGCAAGAAAACAGCAGCAACTGGATTTTTCCCACCCTGGTCCTTTGCATCTACGGATTCTTCTACACAATGAAGCCTTCGGAACCTTTTCTAACCCCTTACCTAACAGCAGACAAAAACCTGACCATAGATGAGGTATGGTTTTACTACACTTTTTTTTTTTTTAATCAATCACTGAAAGAAGAACACAAATATCAAGAGGCTTTTGCAAGATGCAATGTGCTGCAGGTGGCATAAATAAGCCTCGAACTATGTATCAACAGAACTTGTGAAAAATTAGGTTCTGTTGCTGCTGACCATATGGTGCTTTAGACTAGTGAAGTTGTGTATTTTATTCATTCTTTCATAGCAAAAACTAACCTCTACAAAGCCATTTCAAAAAAAAAAAAGATCCTCTCTTCCTCTAAATCAGTAACAGATTTCCTCTTACTTCCCAGGTGACTAATCAGATTTTCCCAGTCTGGACGTACTCCTACCTTGCGCTCCTTTGCCCCGTCTTCCTCATCACAGACTATGTGCGCTACAAGCCCGTCATCATCCTGCAGGGCATCAGCTTCCTCACCACGTGGCTCTTGCTCCTCTTTGCACGCGGCCTCGTGGCCATGCAGCTCATGCAGTTCTTCTATGGCATGGTCACCGCCACCGAGGTCGCCTACTACGCCTACATCTACAGCGTCGTCAGCACCGAGCACTACCAGAAAGTGACCGGCTACTGCCGCAGCATCACCCTCGTGGCGGCCACCGTTGCCGCCGTGCTGGGGCAGCTTCTCGTTTCCTTGGCCCATCTCTCCTACTTCTACCTCAACGCCATCACTCTGTCTTCCCTGGCCTTAGCCTTTGCCTGCTCGCTTTTCCTCCCAATGCCCCAGAAAAGCATGTTCTTCCACAGGAAGGACCTTGCAGATGATGCCCACGGGCCACACGGCACCACAGCAACATCCAGCCCCCAGCAGTCTCGCAGACACCACCAGGACACAGACCCTCCCTGCGGGGACACCACACCAAGGCCCCAGCAGCCGCCTGCACGGCCTCGGCCCCACGTTCTCCGCGTGCTGCTGCAGCTCAGCAAGGACCTGAAGGAGTGCTACAGCTCGAGGAAGCTCCTCTACTGGTCGCTGTGGTGGGCGCTGGCCACTGCCGGCTTTAACCAGGTTGTGAATTACATCCAAGTGCTGTGGGACTTCAGAGCGCCCTCGCACAGTGCTGCAGTCTATAATGGAGCTGTTGAAGCCATTGCAACTTTTTTGAGTAAGTTAACAAGACAGTGTCCATCACAGAGGCAGTTCCTTGATTTCTTTTTAAACAGTTTCGTATCTTTGAAGATCTTTGTTTGTTCAAGGTAGTTTCTTTAATATCTGTTAGCCCAGAAAAGAGAGGGCAAGTCGCATGAATCTTGTATCCAGCTGCTAAATCCAGAAACACCAATGCTTCTTTTGCCAAGGTTATTTTTTTTCCCAGATAAGCATTACAGCGGTTCCCATAGCATTGCTATCAACTTATGAAGATCAGAGGAGTCTCCCATAAGCCTCTCATTACAGTCCTTCTTCAGTGAAATACTCCAGCACAGCCTGAGGCAAAGAAATTTAGTTATCTCCAGACCCTGAGGTTTGCAGAAAAAGCACTCATGGAATTAGTCATGTTAACCATTATGCTTTTGCTTGTGAAGCAGTTGTCTGGCCATTATAAATAATGCAATGTTATCCAAAAGGAACGTCAGAGGATGCTGCTGATTTGGCAGCGTTTCACATGGTCACACTGTGCTGCCGTAGAGGACTTGCACAAGACACTAGGGTGTGACCAACTGGGACAGAGGGATATGTCTGCATCAGAGCTGGCAATTCAGATTTTATTTTTTCTTACCAGTATCTGTTTCCCCTGAATCATTAGGAGTGATCTTATTACTCTTAATAACACTAAGCTAATATAAATCACCCAAATTATGCATTAGAAACACCAGATTCCTGTATCGCCAATTCATTGATTATTCTTAAGGTTAACGTGATTTTCAGCATGGTGAGTAAAAGTTTCTGGGTTGTGCAAGACTCTGAAAATGGCTATTCACATATTCCAGAACTATTCTGCTTACTTTCGCACTCTTGGCCTCTGAAACATGAGGGTGTCAATACTTGGCTGTACAATGTATACAGTGTATGTTTTTCACTTTGTTCTAGGTGCAATAACATCTTTAGCAGTCGGATACGTGAAAGTGAACTGGGACCTTTTTGGAGAACTGGCTTTAGGGATCTTTTCCACCATGGATGCTGGTTGTCTATTCCTGATGCACTTTACTGACAACATCTGGGCTTGCTATGCTGGCTACCTCATTTTCAAGGCATGCTATATGCTCCTTATAACAATAGCAACGTAAGTACAAACCTTTACACATTGCTACCATTATGCAGAGAATATTTTAAAGTTTACTTTGGGCATCCTTCCTTTTACTGAGACAGGTGATCTACTTCTAGACGTATCAACTGTTTAAAGACAATGACATCTAAACATCTAGGCATGTCTAGGACATCTAGGCATCTAGGCATACAACTCATACTGCAGGAATAAGAACTGTATTTGCTCACACAGAAACATGCAAGGTAGACATTATGAGGACAGTTTTTACAACACTATCAAAGAAGTGTACTGGAAAGGAAATCTCCAGGTTCTCAACAAAATTAAGGTTTATAGTGCCTCCAATGTCAAATCACAAAACAAGGTGATTCACAATGTCATAGCAAAGTTGTTTAGAAAACAAACATGCACAGTGACCATCTAACTCTTACATCCTAGCCAGAACAGAACTCCTGGTCAGGACTCCATGAGGTCATGATTTTGTCTAGCTGTGTCTTGAATGCCTCCAACCAGAAGGACTCTACAGCATGTCTAGAAAATTTGGCCCAGTGTTGCAGTTTCCTAGGGGGAATTTTTATTTCCCCCCCTTTATGTCCAACTTGAACCTCTCCAGATATAACTTGTGACATTACTAAGAGTTTCAAACAAGACCGCCAACAGAAGCAACGCTCAAGCACTCAGAAGAAATCCTATGAGAATCCCTAAGGGTTATGAGGGTGCAGGCCAGCAGCTAGAACATCTGCCTGGGACTGGCACTGTCGGAAAGTAAAGAGGGTAAAAAAAAGCACATTATTGAGATTTGATATCCTTCTGGATAAAGTGGATCACGCAAGAAATGTTCTGGAAAAGCAAGCCACACAAGTGCAACAGCATTAAAATAAACCCAGGCTAGTCAGGACGTTATTTAGACTGAGCAAACAAGTGAAGCAGCATTTGCTCTGTCCTTCCTGTATCATCCATACAAACTGTTTCTCTTTATCAATTAAACAGAGAGCAGCAGCTTTCTGTCGCTATCATGGTACCAGTGTAAGTGACCTGCCAGTCTCACCACAGGTTCCAGATCGCTGTCAATCTGAGCATGGAGCGCTACGCACTGGTGTTCGGGTTCAACAACTTCCTCGCGCTGGTGGTTCAGACCATTATTACAGTAGTTGTAGTGGATTCAAAAGGCCTGGGTCTGGACATAGTGACTCAGGTAAGTGCTCTCAATTTACTTCCCATTAGGGTACATCTTAAAATTCACACTAAAAAAAAAAGGCGGTGGGGAGGGACGGGGGAGGATAGTTTAAGAGACAGTTTAATTTCTTCTTCCTTCTGGAGAAAACAGAGAAAACACGGCATCTTGCTTTGCTCTTGTGTGAGTTATCCTACTTCCCTCTTCCCTTTCAGCACAGTATTTAAGATTATTTATGCTGGCCTATGAATTTCTAGACACAGCTGCACCTAACCCTACTACTACGCACTATTATCTGACCAGGCTTTGCTAGCTATAACAGTCCCTCAAAATATCCTCTCTGCTCCAAAAGTCACGCTGATTTTGAGACATTTGAAATTGTCTGACTGCGACATTTTCTCAAATGATGCCTCATCTTGGACATGGGCTGGAAGAAACCTGAAGCTGTTCAGACATTCTACACACACAAAACACAACTTACCTAACAAGGTTAGCATGGCCTGAAACGTATATGAGGCTTCATAAATAGGTTGGCTACTGTTGTTGGAAACACAAATACAAATTCATGGTGCACTTACAGAAGCTAGCGTAGTGCCACTAATAAAAAGTGCAAGGGGAAGCAAATCAGGCCTCTAACTCAGACTCTTTACTTTTTTTTTTTCCATGATTACATGGGTAATGGACATGCTGGTAATAAAGCTACTTGAATATTTAGCAATAGTGGAAAAAAAAAGATTGTTCCTGTCCCTATTCCTCAGAGGTTTAATATGAGGAATAAGGATTAGAAATAACACACCAGTTCTTCACTCCTCAAATACCTGATGGTTGCTGAAAAGGCTCAGATTTTGCTCCAAGCAAGAATTTGTATATAGAGAGACTGAGCTGGGACATAAGTAGACTCAGTAACGAACGGTCTGTTTTCTCCAGAAAAAGCAGTGCTTCTATAACATGTGTTTTTCATCTTTTTTTCTGCCTCTCCTGTCTCTCTGTCTCTCTCTCTCCAGTTTTTAATTTATGGTAGCTACTTTGCAGTCACAGCTGGGATTTTCTTGCTCAGAAGCATTTGCGTGCTTGTCTCAGTCAAATGCAGAAGGAAAACGCTGAGGTTTTGCAAGGCGCCTCCGAGCCTTGCAGAGCACGGATCGACCCGGCCAGTTGCAGCCGTCTATGCGACGCGGCTGTGACGGGCAGGCGGGCCTGGCCGGTCCCTCGCAGTGCAGGACGGCGGGACCAGCATGCGGGAGGAGCACCCGGCGCAGCCACGAGGAGTCACGCAGAGCCAGCACAGAGCCTGGCTGCCACAGAGGCCACTGCAGTGGCTCTGCGCCTCGAGGAGACAGCTGGTTTGCACTCTTGTTTGTTTGCCTGTACCTAATGTAATGGTAATAACTTACCTATAAAAGCAAAGCAACCTTTGCATCCCACTGGGCCATGACTGGAAAAAAAAAAATCACCCACCCACACATTTCACCTTGCCTTCCTTGCTCCAACTTGGTCATGCATTGATGGCAAGCCACTTGTATGCAGATCTGCTCCTACAGGCAGGTGATGGGTCTGTTCCCCCTTTGCATGTACCTCACTGTAAACCAAGGACAACAGTGTCATTTTATTCATATTATTTCCTAGCTAACTCTGGGCAAAGCAGTGACTGACCCCTCTTATGCAGAAGCCCATATTGTACACAGGGGCTGAGCAAGACAGGGTTCACAGAGTAAAGCCAAAAGGGTTCCCTGAAACACAGCTAAGCCTCACTCATGGGCTAACATTGGGAAGCTGCAACCTGAAATCTGTGCTGGATCCATAGCAAATCTCAACCCAGAAGAATAAAAATTTCATAATCCGAGCAAAAATGAGGAACACCACCCACATCCTTTGTGCTTCCAGTTAAGCCACACTCAGAACCCCACGTATTCCTATTTCAACATGAGCAGGGAGGTAAAAAAAAAAAAAGGAGTAAACACAAAGACTGAGCAGTGTGGCCTGAGCCCAGCCAAGTGTGTTGGGTAGGAACCTGGCTGCTTCTGTACAAGAACATTCCAGACCATTAAGGACAGACCAGAAAATTGAAACCAAAAACAAAAAGGCAGCATCATGTGTACTTTTGAGTGCCAAGAAAGAAGGGAAGGTCCACTCATCTCAGCCAAGGATTTGGCAGGGTCAGCATCTCAGTATTAATAATAGGCTAAGTCCTGTAACTTAGTCTGGCACAAAGCAAAGCAAGACCAGAAGCAAAGAGATGTTATATGCAAGTTTGCATGTTGAATGACTAATATAAAATATATCCATATGTTACAGTTGTATACGTAGTGTGATTTGTTTCCAGCTTTCCATCACTACATTCTGAATAATAACAATAGAGAAAAATATAGCATTTACAGAATAATACTTTCACTGTAGAGACACAAGTGATCATTTGCCCATACCTCTGTGCTATTCACACAGCTGTCACATCCTGCCACTAGGAAAACTGCCCAGAGCAGGGACTAAGCATCAGTGAAGCAATTGGCTTTCAGTAATAAGAACTGGTGGGCCTTGATCACATGAAAACAGCTCATTTTTTAGGCTCATTTCTAAGGCCGCCTTAACTGGTATGTGGCAATCCATGTTCTATTTCCCTATTGCCTCAGCAAGTCTGCTCCAGAAGAAACCTGGCGAGTCCAAAGGTTGCTGAGCTACGCGCAGTCAGGTGCCACTAGCGTCAGCCTAAGCTTCCCAACACGCGTGGTGGCATGGGTTAACTGGAGGCCAGTTATTCTTTATATATTATACATCCAATAACATAAAAATGCAATCAAGCTGATATATATGATATTGTCATTGCTTATTCGTCTGTATTTTAACATTTTCATTTTCAAAAGATGTAACAGATATCAACAGATTTCATGGCAGATTTAAAGAGTTAGGATAACACTTTCTCTATATACATAGAAACTATGACTTGCAAATGATGATAACCAGAGGCAATCATTAAAAAATCAATATTCAAGGCAAAGATTGGCCTTTTTGTGATAAGGCTGTGGAGATACTGCCTTAATAATAAACAGCAAGCATAACTGCAGTTATAGAGGCATTTTATCTAAAGAATGCTGCTATAAAGGCAAAGCGAATAGTTTAAAAAAACTGCTTTCAACAGCCCGATTTCAGTCTCTCAGTAGTTTCTTTGCTTGCTCTCTTGAGAATATTCATGTTTCACTTGTTTTCCCAGGAACTTATAATGTGGGCTTTCTAATGTGTAAACCAGTATTTAAAAAACATTTTTTTAGACTTCTTTTACTGCCATTTACTGTAAATGAGTCCCATTGTTTCCCTTTTGATCATCACTTTCAAAATTGAAGTCAAGGTTCCTCTAAGTCTAGGCAGATACAGTGAACAAATCCAAAGATGAGATAGTTCCTTCATTTATTTTTTCCCCACTCAAATGCCCAGAGTACAAATATGATGACTCAGCTCACAGGGGGTACCTAGCTTATACTTCTCATTGTTCCAGTTGGTTCCCAGGGGCAATTCAAAGTCCCCTCCAGTGTCCGGAGAATGAGCTTTAATCCATTTGCAAATCCATTCATTCTGAAATGGAAGCTGTAATGGAGTCTCTTTCCTTGACTAAAACACATCCACTCAATTCTAAGTACATCATTAAGAATAATCCTTGACAGTCACTAAGAACCCTTGACAGGAGATACAGAGATTGGAACTCAACATCACCTATGTACTTTGATCCAGGTTGTTTATTTACAGCTTGCACCTGTGACTACTAGGAAGTATGGCAAGAAAAACATTAGTGAAAGCGGTTAACATGTAAATGTACAGACGAATCTTGACTCACCACAGAGAGCACCTTTAGAGATTCCTGCTTTATTCACTACTTCACATGCTAAGCTAGGTTATGGATTGCTGCAAGGAAGCCAGCAGCAGCAGCTGGATCTATCCCACAGTAATCCTCTGTGCAAATGGATTCTTCTCCACAATGAGGCCATCGGAAGCCTTTCTCACTCCTTACCTAACTGGACCAGACAAAAATCTAACAATTAAGCAGGTACGTAACTGCTCTCTAGAGCAACAATTGCAGTATTTAAATCAGTAAATTGTACAGCAAAAACAGAAGACAAAAATGCTTAAAAATACAGCCAAAATTTATCTAGAGAATATTACTTAAGATTCTGTTGACAAGTAAGAGTTCTTCCTTTTGCTGAAGGTCAAAATTAGAAAGTTTCTACTTTCTTAGTGCTTTGAAACCAACTGTTATTTAAAATATTGATACTTTCAAGTGAAGTTAGGTCACCTAATCCCTCTCCAAAACTGCAGCAGAAGCAATACTAAGATTTATTTATGCTTATTGTGCAATTCACTATAAGAAAAGTAAAGCAGTAATTAAAAATAGTGAGAAAGCTACATAGACTTCTCCCTTTTGAACTGTTAGATTACTGTATCACCTGCACTGCAAGACAGTTCCATGTGTCAATAAGCCTGTGCAGGTCAGATTCACTCTCCCTCCCCACCGAAAAAACCTCAGAACCCATATGGCAAGGGGGCTCAGGTAATAAGTAGCTGAGTCCCAAGGTTCATAGTATAACTAAAAAACAAGCTTTATACAGACACATACAGCTAATACAAAGTGCAGACACTCCCGTTTTACACTGGTGAATACAGAAACCATTCAATAAAGCAGGAACCTAAAATTTCTTCTGGAAAAGGTACCCAGCTGCTTTCTCAACTTTTGAAACACCACCACTCAAAATCCAACTGCTTAAGCCAGCCAGCCACTCCCCAAATAAGCCATCCAATGCATCACTAGATGAATACTGCTACGTAGCCAGTGCTTAACTATATACATCCCCCTACTCCAGCTGCAGTCAAAGCTGGTCAGGCAAACCCCGAGTTTTAGAGGGGACTAGTATACAGCACTGTTCAAGCTGACTGCAGATTAGATGCCAGGAGAATAGACTCCCTTCTCAGAGCCCCAACTGCAATTTCCTTAAGTACCTTTCCATCAAGGACTTGTATTTAATTTTCACACATAAATATTGAAAATAAGGTATTCATAAGGTATTTCTAACAGAAAGAGCTATATAATCACTATGTGAAGATCCAAACTCCCTGTAATAAGAAGGCTGTTTTTTTTTTTACTGATTCTTCCAAAAGGCAGAGATGATCAAAGAATGATTTATGCACAAAGAAAAGACAAATAAGTATTTGTTTGCAACCTCGGATGAGAGTAGGATTAGGTGTTAGATAGACCTTTGCTCTGAAGCAAAAGCTGTTACAACTCTTTAAAAGCTATGTATCAAAAAATCTGCTCTCTTAATGCTTCTGTTGGAATGGGTTTTATTTTAAGCCAGTCTACGTGCTTATGTAATGTTAGTTGAGCAGCATTTCCCTTTACCTACTAATCAAGTATATTGGCAGCTGTACACTTCATATAAACTTTCGTAAACACTTGATGTATGTATATCTAAACAGGCACAGATCAAAGCTTCCTGTTACAACAACTCCTTTTGTTCCAATACTGTCACAAGACTCCAAAAATAACACAGATTTCCTCTTACTTTCTAGGTGACAAACCAGATTTTCCCAGTCTGGACGTACTCCTACCTTGCGCTCCTTTGCCCCGTCTTCCTCATCACAGACTATGTGCGCTACAAGCCCGTCATCATCCTGCAGGGCATCAGCTTCCTCACCACGTGGCTCTTGCTCCTCTTTGCACGCGGCCTCGTGGCCATGCAGCTCATGCAGTTCTTCTATGGCATGGTCACCGCCACCGAGGTCGCCTACTACGCCTACATCTACAGCGTCGTCAGCACCGAGCACTACCAGAAAGTGACCGGCTACTGCCGCAGCATCACCCTCGTGGCGGCCACCGTTGCCGCCGTGCTGGGGCAGCTTCTCGTTTCCTTAGCCCATCTCTCCTACTTCTACCTCAACGCCATCACTCTGTCTTCCCTGGCCTTAGCCTTTGCCTGCTCGCTTTTCCTCCCAATGCCCCAGAAAAGCATGTTCTTCCACAGGAAGGACCTTGCAGATGATGCCCACGGGCCACACGGCACCACAGCAACATCGAGCCCCCAGGAGTCTCGCAGACACCACCAGGACACAGACCCTCCCTGCGGGGACACCACACCAAGGCCCCAGCAGCCGCCTGCACGGCCTCGGCCCCACGCTCTCCGCGTGCTGCTGCAGCTCAGCAAGGACCTGAAGGAGTGCTACAGCTCGAGGAAGCTCCTCTACTGGTCGCTGTGGTGGGCGCTGGCCACTGCCGGCTTTAACCAGGTTGTGAATTACATCCAAGTGCTGTGGGACTTCAGAGCGCCCTCGCACAGCGCTGCGGTCTATAATGGAGGTGTTGAAGCCATTGCAACCTTTTTAGGTAAGGACATCCGCACCTATTTCTAATCTATCATCCCTTGATGACCCTCTTCAGTAGCGTATTTGACACCTTTCTATTTCCCTATGACAATAAAAGACCAAAGAACAGCAGCCTTCAACATTTAACTACCTATACATATGTTATCATACAACTTACATGGGGTCCTAAAAATATATATATAAAATTAGATTTTTTATTTATATAAGAATACTCTATCTACTGCAAGTTTCTCCTCCTGTTCTATAATAGTAAGAACTTATATCCTGAACTGTTCAGACCACTAACTCAACCCCAAGTGCTTGAAATACCTATTCAATGTCATTCTGCCTTCTCCTCCCCCAAATATTCATAAACATGCATAAAGAAGGTGGCTTAAGAACTGAAGGGCAGCATATTAACAGAGAAAGCGCTCTAGATGATGTGTTCAAAAAATGGATTAAACTCATTTCAGGATCAGTTATTTTGAACAAACTTCCTGTGAGATAACTTAACCTCTAGATGTGACATACAAGGAGTCGGAGAACTGGGACTGGTTTGCCTCAAAATAAGAAAGCTCAGAGGGGGCTTTATCACTGTATAAATACCTGATGGGATAGTAAAAGGCAGAGACGTTGCTTCCTGGGTGATGCCCAGCAACAGGACAAGAGGCCATGGGCACAAATGTAAACATGGGATATTCCTCTTAAACATATGAAGAAACCTTTTTTGTTGTTGTTGTTGCAAAGGTGATGAAACAGTGGAGCAGGTTGCCCAAGGAGGTTGTAGGGAGATCCTACATCCTTGGAGATAATCAAGACCCAAATAGACACACATGGGCAACTTGCTCCAGCTGACCTGCTTTGAGCAAGGTGGGGTTAAGATCAGAGAGTCTTTGAGATCTTCTACCCTCAGCTTTTATGTGATTCTGAGACTTCCTTTATTACAATTACCCCACCTGCTTGAATGGCCTCCCCCTTTACCTGCACGCCTTCTGCTTTACAGCCACCTCAAAGCTGCGCTTCTTCCTTTCCTTGCTGAGCAACACCATCAGAGCCTCATTTTCAAGTTCACATATCCACAGCTCCATACCCTCCTTTGCATCAGCAGTGCTCTCACATTCTTGCAGGTAACTGGCCATCCAAGCTTCCTCCCTGCAAGCAGCATGAAATGTGTTTTACTGAGGCCACCTCAGAGCTTCTAAGTTTCTCATTTGAGCACTACTCCTAAGAGGATTTTATGCTTTCAAGTCCTCTGGCACTTAACTGTATTTCAGCATACAAGATGGCACTTGCATTACTAGAAATCTGATTGCTTAGGGCAACGATGGGATCAAGGGGCAGACCTACTTCAGCTTTTCAATTGTGCTGCAGAGTATATGCAAGCAGCAACGTGTCCAACTCTGCGCTAATGCATGACAGCCCACCCGAGAACATCTGGGTAGCTGGTTCGTGTCTGCCCCAACACAGTCCTGTGGAGTCTGATGGCTCACACTGCCGTGGAAGGCACGTGCTGCAAGAACCAGATTTCTCCTTCCATCTGAACTGCTAAACCTCAGAACACTGCGGTTCAAAACCTGCAGAAACATGCAACATCCTCTGTGCAAAAGGAATACAAAAGTTGTATTTTGCTACTGTACAGCTCCCCTCTATACAGCCATGTGGAGAAATGTAAACCTGATCATTATTGACATATAAATTAAGGCACAGAAGTGTAACATTTCATATTACATTCAACTAAGGAGTTTTACTATATCTGATGGTCAGAAAAGAGTTGACCAATGCAGTCCATAGGATTGCAAGCAGTAATCAAGGCTACAATTCTCTTTAAAAAAAATCCCGTAGAAATAGGAAGGAGTACAAGAGTATTTTAATTCATTTATGTCCTTAAGACCTTCATGAAATAATCTCCATTACATGCCTTTTTAGGGGTGAATGCTTGGTGGGGTTCCCCCCTCCTTACTCACGGTTGTCAAAATGGAATAATACGACAACAAGCAGTGCCCAGGGAGTCACTGCCTTAAAGTAATTCAGTATGGGACAGCTCCATAAGCAAGGGAAACGGAAGACCCTCTGAGTCTAACAGTGTACACAAGGAACACCATTATTGAAGCCCAATGCAGACTTAAGCAAGTTGCACAGGACCCTGGGATGATCCATTCACTTGATTATGCCATGGCTCTAAAGGGATGATACTACTTTGCAGTTTTAATTATTATTTTCAATTTTCAGGTTCAGCAACATCCATGGCAGTTGGATATATCAAACTAAATTGGGACTTTTCTGGAGAACTGGCTTTGGGGATTTTCTCTGCAATGGATGCCAGTTCTCTATTTCTCATGCACTTTACCAGCAACATCTGGGCATGTTATGCTGGCTACCTTACCTTTAAGGCATGCTATATGCTCCTTATAACAATAGCAACGTAAGTATAACTCACCACTGTTACAATTAAGTTGATTTAAATCAGTACATTCCGTTTCATACTTTACTTCTATGATAATTTTAATGCACACTTCCTTTTAAATAAGAGGTTGAATATGTTACGGCAACAGCATATTATTTCTAGCTTATATGAAATTATGATTAAGAGTATACAACACAACCATTATAATAGTTACTCCAAGTCACTACCTTATTCTGCACTTAGCTGTCTAATGATCTGTGTACAGATCTTCACTAAATATCAAATGAAAAAATACAGGTCTTCATTTCTGAGTGTTCTTAGCCTACTGCTTTCACAGCATTTAGACAGTATCACACATGTAAATTAAGCAAAGTGAAACATGCTTTGTCAGAAGACATAGTTTAAAAAAAGTTGAATATGTAGTTGAATATGAATATGAAGTGGTTGGAAGCCTCTCTAAAGTCTCTTTCAATGGGAATTACAGAAAGATCTAGGGCTACATACAAGTGCAACAACCTGAAAATTGGTTCCTTCCACTGCTAGGTTACCGAGAGATAAGCAACCCACAAAACAAGCTTCTGTCCAAGTCTGATCACTATCAGTTATACAGCAGAAATATCCACTTGAAGGAAAAAAGAGGAAAGAAGAGAGACAAGTTAATGTGTACCTTCCTTTTTAGGTTTCAGATTGCTGTCAATCTAAGTATGGAGCGTTATGCTTTAATGTTTGGCTTCAACAACTTTGTTGCACTGACAATTCAGACAATTTTAACTGTTGCTGTAGTGGATTCAATAGGTCTGGGATTGGATATCAGCACTCAGGTAAGCCCTATTATTCACACTACTCCCCAGCCCCTTGTCCTCCAGACAAGGGTTGGGAGGGTATTAGCTCACTGACTAGTTTAGCAGTTACTCACTTGAAAATAGATTCTTCTAACGTGAACTTGGCAGCAGCCACTATAACCTACCTGGCCTTTAGTCCTAGCAGTTTTGCATGTCTGTTATTACTTTAAGAAAATTTCCATAAAGCAAAAGTAAAGAAGCACTCCCTACTATTCAGTTTCCTTTTATTTAAATGTTTATTACTCATCAATTTGTCAAAATGCCCCAGC
Source organism: Eudromia elegans (assembly GCA_003342815.1). Classification (NCBI taxonomy): domain Eukaryota; kingdom Metazoa; phylum Chordata; class Aves; order Tinamiformes; family Tinamidae; genus Eudromia; species Eudromia elegans. Next base: position 3,726,429 of record PTEX01000002.1, on the reverse strand, counting down.
AGAACTAGGAAGCTAAGTAAAATGTAATCCAAGCCATCTTCATTACTAGGGTCATTCTAATTTATGTAGTTACATGTATGTTTTGATTCTGATAATACTAGTCTCATGATTCCCAGGCAGCCTTCAGAATTAGTTTAAACTTGGACACCGAGTAAGGTCCACTTCAAACTTTCATCTTTCAGCATGACCAGTAAGGTAGAACAGGCACATTTCAACAATATTAACATCTGGGTACTCAGAAGTTTAAAACTGCTCAGCAAACACAAAAATCTTAATTCTCATTATGCCCATACTATGTCAAAGGATGTTCAAAGCACAAAGTAGAATTTTTTTAAGTGCCAAACCTGACTGGACTTCCGTAAGAAGACTGATAAAAATAAGCTACCCACTGACAAATTTTCCTAAGAGAATTTTTAAAGAAAGCAGCTGCACACCAAGCTAGACTTTACGAAGTGAGAAGAACTCGGAGCATGCTGTAATACAGAAGACAGAAGCACATCTATTTACAGCACTCCATGTTTCACATGAAACTAAGAGAAACTTGGTATTATTTTACACCTATCAACAATCAACAATAAGATTAGTTTAGGGAAGTTTCAGGTAAGGAAGAGTTTTGACAACACTATAAAAGAAGAAAATAAAGAGCCAGATAATGCAGGGCAGCTTCGTCCTGCCTTCCTGAGCTGGTCAGTAAGAAAATGTGTCCTCTCTCCATGCTTTTCCAGCATCAGACTTGCTAGGGGGTTAGGCCAGGCAGCCAGACTTCTGGAATTCTGTACCCTACAGGATCATTTTGAGGAGCAAGTGGCAGGGAAGTAAACATGACAGTGTAGGGGAACCTCAAAAGTTTTCAACTAACAAAATAAAACAGTTCTTGTTTCTTCCTCTCCCTCCTCCCCATCCCATTACCCAGTTTCTCATTTATGGCAGCTACTTTACAGTCATAGCGGGGATTTTCCTCATCAGAAGCGCATACACCATTATGTCCTTCAAATGCAGAAATACCAGTGCGGCTGGCACAAGCACTGATCACTAAGGAGGCGCAAGGGCAGGGAAGAAAACAGAGAACATAGAAGAAGAGAACAGAGCTCTGCTTTACTCCCACACCAGTCAATCTTCTATTTCAAAAGTAATAACAGAGGGCTAACATCAAAACTTGTATCAGTGCTCACAGTAAGAGGGAAGTGCACTCAGAGGCCTCAACCTCACAACAGAAAAGCTTAAGAAATACACCTTTGAACTTCCACTTCTGTTGAGGATTTCAACGGAAGGCAATTTTACTTTCAAATATCTTCACACTTCAAATGAAGTAACTACATATAGTAGCAAAGTGAACCTCATTGAAACTTTCCACGGGAAACTTTAAGGCTTATGATTTTCTCACCTGTAAGCTGTGATATGCATTTCAAAAGCATGCTACCAGAGATAGCAATAAACTATTTTTTCTTCAAAAAATAATTTTTTAAATTGTCTGAGCTTACTTCTATGCCATAAGAAGTCTTCCCTGCAAGAGAGCAAATTATCCTATTTACAGTTCTCCTCTTTCAGTAATTCCAACTAGATATGCTCTCTTTAAATTAAACTCTTGCCTCAGTGTTTGATTCAATACAGTATTTGGGAATTATGCAATCATTCAAGTTAAATAATTTATGATGTAGTATATGGGCACTACATCTGCCATTTTGGAACTGTTTCATGTTTTATATTAGGCTGTATCCTATATGTGAAGGAAATATATTAGGATTAAAAGAAATAATGTAGAAGTTCTCCAAATTAACATCTGCATGAGGCAGCTGAAATTACAAAGTTAAAATCTGCAATTCTACAGAAGAGAATACCAAAAAGGTAATGGAAGTAGGGCTTTTGGGGAACTATGCCTATTACAGAAGGAGCTGTGTGTGTAAGCTACAGAAGTCTCTATGACAAGAATTCATTTTGTAAATACAGCTATCAAAAAAAAAAAAAAAAAAAAAAAGGCAGCCAACAGAACAGCTACGATGTCAGTTTCAGCTCAGTGTCCTTTAGCAGTACTCAGCTTCGTTTGGAACAGAACAACTTCAGCAGATTTCTGTCTGTTTAGCTCTTTTCCAAAGGCTTTACATCCATTCACACGATGGGAGCGCAGGACTGTTGCCCTTGCTGAGGGCTGTTTCTCTCTTATTGAGGAAGTATCTAGGTAATTTGGTCTATTCCCTGCTCTAAGTATGCTGAAGGGTTCTATAAATTCTTCTAAATTCTTGCTTTTCCCACTTGTTACTCTATGAACATGTCATTAGCTCCAGACAGGTAAGATTAATAGACCAGAACTACAACTATTTATTTCATACTAAAACTGTGGCGAGCCCAAGGGCACTACTAAGATTCCAAAAATAACTCAATTGCAGGAGGATTTAGGGAATTTCCCCAAAATTCTTGGGATACAAACCACACCACCCCTTATCCATGTTGAAATGAAAAGAAAAATCGGACTCCTAATCTGATAACCACCATTTTAGGGTCAAGTGTGTTAACAGGACAGTACAGCATTGAAGTGAGGAATACTACTGTAAAGAAACCTGTTATACAATCAGTCTGTCCCCAGCTTTGTGGGATCTTCAATATTTCAGAAAAATAAAGGTAGGCTAGAGAAATTCCTAGACTCTATGGACAGGCAACAGAAGAAACAAAAGAGGCACAAAAAAATTACAGGGAGTGATCAAGTCTTTCAGTTGAAATAAACGGATCAAATATTCAAGTAATCACGATTACAAGTGAAATTTCTTACCTTAAAAAAAATTCTTGTCTGTCTCAAATCGGCTTGCATATCCTTTTTTCAAAATTATTTGGAAATCACCTGATCTTATGCATTCCTGTTATCTTGAAAACAGCAATAACATCACTTTTCTGCTGGCCAGAAACCTTATTTAGCTTATATAGCTTACATTCTATGTAGTTATGAGATATATACATTCTTTTGCTTAGTGCTATTAGATCAAACTTAAATCAAGTTGTCTCTGACTTTATGCCTATTATCACTTATTTTGATAGCGAGAGTACCAAAACTTCTTATAACCTTCCTATTGCAAGATAGAGAAGCCAGACATTTTTACTCTACAAACTTCATTCCAATTGAACACAAAGCATTTTAATAAATCAAAAAAAGAATCAAATAATTTAATATTCCATGGGAAGTCTTACTGATATCCATGCAATATTATTTTATTTAAAGAGCACTAGTACCTGCAATCAGGTACACTGTTCTGATCACAGATAAGTCATGCTTAAAGACTGACATTTGCTGCCCACAATAAGGCCTCTATCTCAGCTACTCCTTTCCCCTCAAGTTACTACTCTCCTCAGCGCTTCTAATGTCCTTCATTAAACAGCTGTTCTATCAAAACAATCCAAGTCCACTCCAATGCTTCGCTGTTAAGTCGGCTGCTCCACTTGCGCCAGAAGAGCAGGTCAGAGACACCAAAAGAAAAACATCTAAAACTAAGCAAGTGCAAATTTTCAGCTTAGCTCACCGTTGTGCATATGGCTTTAGATAACTTGTGTGTGTGTGAGATTCAAAATATGTACATTCTAACCCAACAAAATGTTACTGTACAGAAGTGCCATGCAATTGTTTTTCTAATATTTATTTTTTTTCACCTGCAAACTGTAGCAAAACATGATCAGCTTTATTATGCAGACAGGTATCCCTCTAACATTAGAGATTTAGGCATGTATAAATAGAAGAGCTCTTAGGAAAGGAAAACATTTTGAGAAATTAATAAACCTTCAATTTAACTTCATGACTTCCAATACCAATGGTTAAAATGATGTAGCTCATCCATTCCAAGAGATACAACAGCACCTTAAAAGTGGCTGATCTATTTCCCAGTAACATTTTTTTTCCACATAACAATGTGTTAAAGTTACAAATACTGATATGCACAAATAGCTATTTTCTAAGAAAAATATGTACAGTACTGCAGCATAATGAATGTGGTATCTGCAATAACTTATTAGCCAATTTTAATATACATGATACCGCTACTTTTTACCTGCTAATTCACAGGTTCAAGGATGTTACCACAGCCCTCTGTTTTGCACATTATTACCTCGTGGGGCAGGGGGTGGTTTTATTTTGTTTTTGTTTTTTTCTTCCTAAGGTACACAATGCAGGCTTTTATTTTTACTTCTTAAAGACTTTTTTTGTGTTTAAAGCTAATATCAGTGAAACAAGACAACAGTGCAAGAGGCGCAGAGATGTTATGTGACCACATAAGAGTTCTTTTAGGTAAAGTGTCTATAAGGCTATAAGAAAGGATTGGTTGATGAGCTTCCTGTTGGAAATTGTCCCGTTGGTGCACCAGCCTTGGGGAAAAAAAAAAAGAGAGAAGAGGAAAAAATAAGGATTTAAGTATTTTTTTTTCCAATGCCACAAACCCTAAATGCATAGCATATCAATGAAAATATAATTCACTAGAAAGGATTTGGTTTTATGTCGCAGCTTTTCATTTTTTGGTAGCTCTCAAACTGAGCTACTGTAAAGAGCATAGTAGACATCTAGCACTACTTCAATTTGAGTAGCACTATCCATGCCATGTTGTCACAATATTGAATTGCGTTTAGCAGGATTCACATGTTCCTTCCCCAATTTGAAGGAAAAGCAATTTGCATGTGTCTAAATTCAGTGTTACGCTTTATGCCTCCTTTCAGATATACAGAAGTTAATACCTTGCACTGTTAATATCACTTACCATAAAAGGATTACTAGATACTCCAACAGCTGCAACTTGTCCAAAAGGAGTTACTACAGGCTTTGCCTGTCCAAATGCAGCAAAACTTGCTCCTTGGAAAGACAACAGTTAAAATATTAATACTAGTAGCCAATTTAGTAATATACGGATTTTAGGAGACTGAGTTTGACTTTAACACTCAACTTATATACAACTTGGTTTCAATACTAGGTAAATATTAGCTGCATTTGCAAGACCTGATTCTAATGTAAACATCCTCCTCTACCCCAATGAGCCCAAGTGTAGACATAAAAACATTTTATATGTCAGGAAAAAAATTATTTTTATTAAGAATTTTGAGTATTCCAGGTGCTAAGTCCTGAAAGTGCTGAAAAACAGCAGGAAAGTTGGAACTGTTTAAGCCTGGCAAGTGTTTCTCCAAATTAAATAGTTTTATTTTTAAAGCTTGCCCCTATTTAGTAATTAAAAATAATTTAGAAAAAAGTCAGAGTTTTTAAGACTTCATTCTCCTCAGTTGCAAATTACTTCTTCATACCTCAGCTATAGGACAAGACAATATGAATGTTCAATGTGCAGTCCAATGGACTGCACAAATCAGAAATAATTCATCTTCAGTTCTGTAAAGAGTCTATCGCTATAATATTCAAGTAAACATACATGTGTCTGGGACAAAGTTTCACTCAGATATCCGGCAGGCCTAAACTACATTGGCTTTTGTTCTGGAGAAAAACTGCTTCAAAGACTTACTGTTTTTCTATTAATGCTGAACCAGCAAGAGGGCACTCTGAGATGATATTTGACAACATGACTGCTTTATTAATGTTACAATCTAAGAACCATTGCATCTTGGGCCTAATGTCCAGGAGTAATTTTACAATTTTAGTATCAGATTAGGATAAAGCTTCAGCTAGCCATTGTACAAAATCCACTCAGACAAGACAACTAAAAAGCTAACCTACAGCAGAGGATCCTTCTCCCTGTACCAACAAGATGAACTTCACATAAAAGTAAATGTTCTTTATCACTAACGTAGAAGTATTTCTCCTCCATGCTCCTCATTTAAACAAGATTATCTAAAATGTACAAACCTACCATTTGGCTGCTGAGCAAAAGCAGTCTGTTGAGGGAAAGCTGCCTGGGCTGGGAATGTGGGCTGCTGGAAGTTGCCACTAAAACTAGTAGGAAGACTGTAGGAGGCAGGAGTTCCAAATCCTGCAGGCATGCTCATGGATGCAGTGCCAAATGTTGCCGCTGGTAGAGAAAAATAACACTCTATTATTTGCACGAAATAACTTTTTCATGAAGCAAATTACTGTAATAACACGTTAAAAAGATTATCCTAAAGCCTCAGTGGCCATATAGGTGCTGGATTGAACTTCTACAACCACTAAATTGCCTTGTTAGCGCAGATTGCTACAACATGATGCATGATTTATTTCTGCATTTTAAAATGAACAATTTCAATTTTGCTAGGTCAGCAAACATTCACGCAAACTTTCTAAAAATGGAATTCTTTTTCACATGCTCTGCATTATTAAATACTTTCCCCAGTATTTCCTGGTAAGGTAATATTTCCTGGGTATAAATCAGAAACAAGCATTTGCAAGCAGCATAAGCCCATTTCTCTCCCACTAAGAAAGGAAGAAGATACTTCTCTAATTTTAAGGAAAATAAATGAATAAATAAATAAATAGAATAAAAATAAAATTATAAAAAACACATGCATCCCCTTGCTCTCTGCCCAAACTCAGCATCACTTTAAAGAAAGTCCTCACCATGCACATTAACCAGCACAAAGACTTCCTACTGCAAACACTTGTAGTGTTGAGGGAAGAATTAAACAAAACAAAGGAATTCTTTTCATCTGATTCTCTGCTGAATACTTTAAGTAAAGATCATAAAGCATATATGCAATTCCACATGCCTTCAGACAAATTAACAACAGCACACTAATTACAAAAACACAACAACAAAACCATTATTAAAACTTTTGGGAGTTATTCTAGGAGGAAGAGATACATCGAAGGCTTTTTGGTAAAAACACATACCAGGCTTTTGCTTCAACTTCAACATTAAACAGATTTTTTTTTTTTTGTTACAAGTTTTTGCAGATTTTAGGTAAGCCCATTTTACAAAAATGTAGCTAATATAGCTTCATAAACAGTTTACCCCAAAATTACTCAATGGCAAGACATTATACATACATAAACCATTGATAAAACACATACTGAGCTAACACACTAGCATTGTTATCAAGTTGCAGTTTAGTGAAGAATCTACTCAACAACATATCTAGCTAGAACAGCAAACCCAAAACCACAATATGAGCAGTGACTTGGGATATCCCAAAAGGCATCAAGTTAGCATGAATATAAACCTCAGGAGTCACACAAAATAACATTCTCTGTGACAAGGAGGTTATCAATAATGGTTTTGTTTTAGTTGTTTAATGCAAGTTGCTTATGCTTCTCTCCCCCACCTCTCCCAGCTGCCAGACATCCACACCCATGCCATTTTAGAAGATGGGAAGAGCCTACTGAAATTCTATGTGCAGAGAACCAGATAGCTGCCATTAAGCTTTTACAAGCAAGAACAATTAGCCACACGAAACTTAATACTGAATGTGGCCACCTACCAAAATGAGCCTGAGGAAATATGTGAGAGTGCATTGCTCCCGAGAGGCCTTATGGAAGCCACAAAGAGACCAGACAATGTAAAATAGTTTATACACTTTTGAATAATTTCTTAGATAACTACTTTTATATATGCATAATGCTTTAAACCAAATAATTCTTTTCAGAGTATGATTAGCAATGAATTCACGTAATATATACCTAAAAACAAATGCTACAAATCAAATATCCCATAAACAGCAAAGCTCATGCAAAAAGTAAGCTTAGCATACAGGATAAACTATGAGTTTACATCTTACATCGGAAGAGGTAGAATATTATCTGTAGTCAGTATGTCTATTATCTAACAGTGAACCTTATTACAGCAGAATAAAGTGCTGAAAAAACCTCTGCAAGCAAAAGGTAGCACAGTTTAGAAGGTGGAAGGGTAGAGTGGTTAAGTTCAATCACATTTAAAGTGGATTTATCCAATTAACTTTATAATATTGTCATTTGGTAGTCATCTACATTGAAATAACTTCCTTTACAGACTATTAAAAAATCTGTTTCTGAAACCTACAAGTTATTAAAGATGATCTAAAAGAGCACAGCTAGTCATGCAATTTAAAAAAAAAGCCACTAAATAGCTAAATTTAGCTGCAAAGCATCTCAAAAGGGACTGAAATCAGAATCAGAAACATGAATCTGATCAATTCAGTCTTAACTCAATCTGATCAGCTCAAATCACTCTACCTAGAACTCTAAGCAAAGCACAGTTCAACATTAAAATGCACACATAAATAGACAACTGATTTAAGACAGAAACCTCCCTCCCCTGCCAGAAGTCATGTAGAGAAGAGTGCCAAAATGTAGCAGTGCTTTAAGAAATGATAAGTACAAAATATCACGCAATTAAATTCATGATTAGTGCTGTAAAAAACTGCACAGGTTGGTTTGTTTTTGTAGAGATAAGCCATTGTCTAATACAGCTATAATTTACAGAATCCTGAGAAAACTACATGTAAACCATGAGCATTCAGATCATATATTCCAATATCATTATTTTACTGTTACAAGAGAGGAGACAAAACCCTTCAATTCACCTGTTTCAACTAACTTTTATTTTAATTAGTCCCTCATCCTGTAAACATGCATCACCTTCATTTTACTTTGAATAAAGCATTTTTAGGGTACTCCTCCAGAATCAAGCTTTGTTCCAAACAGAGTTTGGTATCAGCACATGGGCTCTTGCATGGTTTCTACAAGAGCTGAACTTTAACTAAAGCAGAATAGCAACTCCCAGTCTCTTGCAAAGTCTAAGAGGTTTTTAGAGACTTCCACTGGAGTATATTCCACAGGGGTTTTTTTAATCTTTACTTTAAAAACCCACTCCAAACTAGTTTAGTAAAATACCAGGACTGAGGAGGGAAATAAAAAAATAAAAAATAAAAAAAAAAAAATCAAGCGTAGCAGCATGACATCAAGGCTTCAAAATGTCCAATGTCAGGGAAACCTACCACAAAAGCAGCTTCAAAGCAGAGTTTAGTCTTGGAAGGTATCCTACTGACCCTACAAATAGCTGAGGGAATATCAAAAATATCTCAAAAGAGGTAATTTGACATTTTTCAAGAGGGACCTGGACAGACTGGACAACTGGGTGATAAGAAATCTCATGAAGTTCAACAAGTGAAAATTGCAGGGTCCTGCACCTGGGGAGGAATAACTCCAGACACGCCTACAGGCTGAGGACTGACCTTCTGGAGAGCAGCTCTGCAGAGAGGGACCTGGGCGTCATGGGGGACGACAGGTTGACCACGAGGCAGCAGTGTGCCCTCGTGGCCAAGAAGGCCAATGGGATCCTGGGATGCACTAAGAAGCGCATTTCCAGCAGATCGAGGGAGGTGATTCTGCCCCTCTGCTCAGCCCTGGTGAGGCTGCACCTCGAGTACTGTGTGCAGTTCTGGGCTCTCCAGTGCAGCAGGGATGTGAAGCTGCTAGAGAGAGTCCAGCGCAGGGCCACAAAGATGATTAGGGGTCTGGAACATCTGCCCTATGAGGAAAGGCTGAGAGAGCTGGGCCTCTTCAGCCTAGAGAAGAGAAGGCTGAGAGGGGACTTCATTAGTGAGCATAAGTATCTCAAGGGAGGGAACGAGGAGGATGGGCCAGCCTCTTCTCAATGATGGCCAGCGATAGGACTAGAGGAAATGGCCACAAATTGAAGTGGCCACAGGAACCTGAGAATGAACTTCTTAACAGCGAGGGTGAGAGAGCCCTGGAACAGGCTGCCCAGAGAGGTGGTGGAGTCTCCTTCTCTGGCGATCTTCGAAACCCACTTGGACACCACCCTGTGCCACATGCTCTAGGAGACCCTGCATGTGCAGAGGGGTTGGACTATATGACCTCTAAAGGTCCCTTCTAACTTTAAGCATTCTACGATTCTATGAATCTTGACTTTTGCATCCTATTTGTAGCTAACTGAACAAACATACAAAACATCAAAAAAAGACAGGTAACACAAAAAAAGCCTTTACGAAAGAAGTTACAGAGCCATAAGGAAAAAAAAAAAATCAATGCAAGGCTTAAAGTAAATCTCTTAAAGGATTTGAGAGTTTTCTAACCTGTTGCTCCTCGGCTGTTTGTCTGGAATGGATTTGTTGAAGGTGCCACTGGGGCAACAGGGGCCGCTACAAATGGATTTGTGGAAGGTGTTGCTGAAAGATTTAAAAAATTAATAAAATAAAACCTTTTTAAAACATCAGTGTGACTTGCATTACATTTTTACGGCTTTTGCAGATACACAAATATCTATAGTGGCATGACAAAAAAAAGAAAAAAGGAATTGATAACAAAGTGGTTAACTTGCAAAGTATGACCTACACAACTTTTTTTTGGAATCCTTCAGTATCATCTGTGTTTGCTAGCAGCTTGACAAAACATTTACATACCTCCAAATGGAGCAGGCACACTCGAAGATGCAGGCTGTGTCTGTGCAGTAGCAGCCACAGGTACTGTTCCAAAAGCACTGCTGAAAATAATCCACATATTCTGTGTCAGTATCACTTGTTTAACAAATAAATACAATCTAAAATTATAGCTGGCATGTAAAAGAAAAGGAATTGTTATGTACTTCTATATAGCCCACTGATGCCATGAACTGAGGCCCTGATGATAGGGTCACAGACTAGTATGCTGAGCAATGGAAAGTCCTTTCCACCAACAGCAAGAGAGAGAATATTGAATAGAAGCTATTAGTATAAAGTTGTATAGCAAAGGCTTTAGAGGTACTTGCAGAACTATAACAGGCAATTATTTTTCATTACTTTGATGATTTAAATACAAGTGATCGGCATTTTATACATTACAAATATCCCTATAACCTTTTGGTGTGGATAATGCTATGATTTTAAGTATGCATGCAAATATTCTGTCTAGAAAAGCATTACCATTTAAGAGGTTTAGAATCTAACAGCTTGAAAGATGCAGAGAGCATTCTCCTGACATTATTCATTTTCTCTTATACAGTACTATTACAAATAAAAAGCAATATTCTTTTTTTTTTCTTTCTGTGAAAAGAAAAAAAAATATAACTAGCTTTAAGCAACTTCTTTCCTTGAACTATTTTTCCATATACTGATGAAGTCAGTTTACAGATCTATTAATTCTAATGAAGAGTACCTGCTAACATTACTGGTGGAAGTATATGCATTACTAGAGGTTGCTGTGGAGCTGAACACGCTGTCTAATTCTGCTAGAGCGGCATACTTGTCTGAAGACGCACTTGACTGACTTGGGGCTGACAAAGCAGGACCTGCTGATGCTGTCACTGCAGTGCTGAAGCCACTTCCTTGCTCACTACCACCTAAAAGAGAGGTACCAGATTAAAAACAACAAAGATGGTTGCTGCTTTCTGCTCTGCTGATGTTGACTATTACACGGAAGTTCAGACACAGACATACTTCAGCTTCCATCTTATAAATGAAACGTGCATTATGGTCCATTAATAAAGTTACCAAGTCACAGCTATAAGCAGCAAAGTGTCATGCTTCTATAGGCATTCTAGAGCCACAAAGGACTCTGCTTTTCCAAGAACATAATGATTTAATACTACTATCTTTTTTTCAATTATAAAAATTCATGTTTTAAAAATACAAACACTGTTTTGGAACAAACCTCTACACTCAGAGATCAATACTTGAATTTTCATACCATTTGAGAAAGAGTAAAACAGTTAAAGAATAAAAAGCAGTGTCTCCTCAGCACAGTAATATGTAAACCCATACTCAAGTTTTTTCAAGTCCTGACTTTATATTTACAGGCATTTAAAGATGCTGCTTCTCAGTCACTCTCCATAGGGACAATATCCTCATGGGACTACTCTTACAGCACAAAGCGTACAGAGTATTCTGTAAGACATCGCGAAGGTCAAAGAGCCATGATGAAGGGAAGGGTAGATAAGAAAATAGACCAAATAAAGTGTAATCTTTCTATACGCCAACAGTAGTAATGAACGCAAAAGATTTTTGTAAATAGCTAGGAAGAAAGCTACGATACCACAAAATCTTTTACCAAAGGACTGACCTTGAGTAATCTACTTTGTTCTTTGTAGTTTTGCTACTAAAAGAATCAATTTCTTTGGTTAAAGATTTGCAACCCTTATTCTGTTATACCTTATCCCTTCAAAAGGATTGCTAAGCCAAGGTGACAGAGTTACTTGCTGAATATAATCTACTTGCAGGTTTGCATGGTACACAGACTGAAGCTGAATTTTGCATCTGTGCTAACAAAACACAAATACTTGCAACTTGAGCTTTGGCAGAACAGTTATCCAGGGCCAATCAATACTGGTTTATTGAGCAGAAGCTGCAAGGGCCAGATAAGCTTAAGAAAAAGATTAATAGACTCACAGTATAAATATTTTTGGTAGCTGATGAAACTTGTTTAGCGCTTCAACAGTATAAGGAACAAAACCAATCTGTATGTCAGTGAAGTGCTGGTAGGAGGAGCCTACTACTGCAGCTCTCAGTAACTGCAGTTCTTCATTAAATAAACTTCACTACAGATTTTAGCTCAAGTATATCACAAAAAAAAAAGTATCCTGCAATAATCATTACTTAGACATTTCAATCTAGAATTCTTCATTTTGACAGCAAGTAGGTTCCTAAAAATCCATTCCAGGAAGCCATCCTTTTGGAGTAACCATGTTAATTTTAAACTTATGTCTTTTTAACTCATGCACATTAAGGGTGCAGAGCAACACAGTATTTAAATAAGTGAAATTCTACTGATAGTTTAAAGAATAGACATTTTGGAATACAGTAAGTTACTATTTTGACAGACAGACAAACAAAGACAGACTTGTGATATGGAATAAAAGCACTGTAGCACAAACATGCCAAAGAATAGAGTTTAATACCTTGTCCTGTGCTGAAGATATTATCTAAATTAGCAAGAGCTGCATATTTATCTGCTGACTGGAGATTCGGTTTATTCACTGCAGCTTTACTGACTGCAGTTGCTGTTGTGTTGCTCTGAGAAGCATTGAAGGCTCCAAAATCAGCACTGGAGGATTTGGGGAAGTTATCAAAGTGAGCAAAGTTAGCATTCACTGATCCAGCACTTCCACCTGTAACAAAACAAGTCAAACATGATCAATACTCAAAGACAGAAAAGTCTCTCCAACCACAGTTAGTGGCACAATAATGCCACCTCTTTGGGGTTATGTGAGGCAACATCTCCCCCCTGCACCATCCCACAGGATTGACATCCTTTCCCATATCCTTCAAATTCAGATACTGCAAAACTATGCATAACCCACAAACTGTTAAAGCAGCTTGAGCAGCTTGAGCAATAAGACTTTGCTAGGCAGGAGAAAAGAAAAATCAATACTGTTCTCAGTTTTAAAAATTCAAAATAAAAGACTTTTGTTTTCCTGTCAAGTGTGTCTAATTAACAGCTGCTACTTGAATTTACTTAGTGGTGCAATATGTTTGACTATTTCAGATGTCTGTCATTACTCCAGGCAAAAAACACAGCCTAAGGACCAAAAGTAACATGCCAAGATTCAGAGAGACTAGTTCACTTTTTAATTCTCAGATTTTCAAACTGCACCCAATCAAGAAGGGGTGAAAGTAAAGGAAAACAGAGCTCTTTTGGTACCAAGTCTCTACTGACATCAAAGATAAGTCAATTAGAAAAATCTGGCTTAGGTTCATGACACAGAACTGTATTTAAAGTCCAAGTGTTCAGAGTCCAGTGTTAGATTAATCTAAGAAAGTAATATTTAAAATTAAATTATTTTATCAGGCACATTAAATGTAACATATATAATAATTGGTTAGGGATTCCACTCATACAACAACAACAAAAAACAAAAGACACACAACTTCAATAGCTTAATCAATGAAGTTAAGACATATGCAACAGTAGAACTGAAAATACTATACAACAATGGCAAACAATGAAGCAAGCTGAGTTTTCCACTGCGTGGAACTTACTGTGCACAGCCTGGAGAGGAAAAGCTGAAGTAAATTCACCAAAACTGCAGCTAGATGAAAGCGTTCTGAACGCTGGACAGCCAGAAATTGTGTGTGGGTTAAAGTTAACATAAGAAGGGAGAAAGAAAATTTGAAAAAAAGTTTAAAACGACACCACACTCAAAAGAAAAAAAAAAAAAGAAAAAGAAAACAAAAAAGGAAAAGAGTCAGTCAGCCAAAGATCTAGACAAACAGCAAGTGTAAGCTCAAGCAAGAGTTTTAAAGCATGAACAAATTAAAGGAAAACAAAATAAATCTCAGTAATAGGCTCTACACATGAAACCCTTGACAGTCATAGTGAAGAGTGTGCATATATATTATATATGCACAGACATAAGTTTTTAATAGTCAGATGTCCTTTTGTGTTTACTGAAACTTTTCTAAGGTGAAAAGTCAATTTAATGCTTGTCATAAGTAATATGGTTACATTCTATCTTTTAATTCTTTCAGGTGTAGAGCTAACAAACATACAGTGCCCATAAATTGGAATTCAGAGTAGCATTAAAAAAAAAAAAGAAAAAAAAAGAAAAACTCAACAACAAACAGAAGGAATTAATTTTGAGTTTCCCCAGAGCTTCAGACGGTTTGATTGCACTAAAGCAGGCAGATGCAAGAAATAAACTCAAGTGCCTTCCAACCTAAAGGTATGGTTTATTTCAATTACATATTAATCAAAAGTGGAGTTCTACCTGTATTTTGGGGCTGAAAAGAAGACTGACTTGCTGTGGGGAAACCTCCAAAATTACTCAAGCCACTAGACTGTCCAAATGCATCAAAGTTTGCAAAACCTGCATTTGCAGAGTTCTGCGCTGTAAATTGCAAAGGAACAAAACAAGTTAATGGATATGGGGGAAAAAAACAACACAAAAACAGATGTATTAAGTGAATTAATGGTCATGACAGCCTCCAAGGACTGTGTTCTACCTTGTAACCTATTTTAACACAAATTATACATGATGATCTACAAGCAAAAATTGTTCTTGAAACAAACTTTCATGAATTGCTTTTGCAGACCTAGGTCAGTTGCTGCTACTTCTTTCCTTGAACACTCCTCCTCACAGCTATGTGACCTAAAGAAGCTCAGCTTAATTTAAACCTATAGTGTTCAGGGCGGACATCAGTCGAGTTAAAACAACCAAAGAGCACAGAATATCAAGGACAGCTGTAGAAGCCAAAAAAGGTATCACTCCAAACACTACCTCCCCAAAATAGGATTTGTGGACTAACTGAGCATTTGCTTGGGAATAAAAATGAGAAGAAAAATTATACAACAATTTCAATTCTTTCTATATAGGAGCTTCTTTGTTGGAAGGATTTAGTTTAGTATCACTTGAAAAGTTTTCACCAGGCTTATAAATGCATTTTACTGGAAAATTAGGTTTTACAAAAAACTAAAAGTACAAAAATATGGAAAATTAATACCAATGTCAAGAAGGTAACATTCATAGAGTGAATCCACAAAACAAAATCCAAGGAAATTTCAAACAGAATTTCAGTTTGGTCCTTCCTTTTATGTCATACTATAGGAGGAAATAAAAGTTAAAATTCATCTAACTTCGAACAGCTTTAAATAGATAAAATCCTTTAAATCCTTTAAATAAGTCACTCTTAAAACATATATATATATATACACACACACACACACATATATACATGAGGTCAGTCCTTCCACATCCACAGAAACAATAAATGATGCTGATGGTTCAAGTATTGCTGTAGTCATGTTAGCTACCTTAAAGTTACTTGATTTCACTACAAAATTTCTTCTAAAAGCATCCGTACTACTATTTTATAAACCGAGAGGGCATTTTTATACAAACTACTGCATAATGCTAGTAAAACAATACAAATAAAAGTATTTACCCTTTGTGTAGGGGATCAAGAAAAAGGCCGAGGTGTGACTCTACTTTATATACTTTTTCTTAAGAGAGCTCATGAGAGTCAACAATGAAGGTGGCAGTGTGATGGGCAGGGAGAGAAGAGAAAGCCAGTTTCAGGACTAAGTATAAGTCTTACAGTTTTCTCCTTTAAAGTGGTAAGGAGAAAAAAGTCTTCCAAATAGATGCAAAAATATTTTCTGTCATTATAGACACCATTCTACACTGTCAGAATTCAGTTGCAATTTGATTAAAAATGAAAAGTATGCTATTACAGCAAGGCATCAACCGGGTATGAGCTACTCAAATATCCATTTAATTTACTGATTAGTACTATGTTCATAAAATGTGTATCACTCCTAGATTTGGGGGGAAAAGTGTATTTCAGCTACTCACAAACAGACAGTTATGTGAAAAATCTTGACTCAAATACCTTGCAAGTCCACACTAAGAAAATGAAATGTACTCTATTACAGCCTATATTTGATAATTATTTTCAATCATCTGGTACGACAGTGTGATTTACAAGAGAACCCATGTTAACACAACAGTACTCTGCTCTTCTGCCGAGTATTCAGATATTAACCTTGCATTATTTTACACAGGTTCAAACTTTACCAAGAGAAAGTAGCACAAAAATAAAGGTCGGATAAGGACCTGACTTTCCTGTGCCTGTATGATATGGAGATCATGTTTTTAAGGATGGACTGTCAATCCCAAATTTAATTCTCCACCCAGAAGGTTAAGAACAATGTGAACATAAGAAACCTCAGCAGAAAACAGATAGGTCTAAACTTGCAACTGGCTAAAGCTAAGTTGGAGGTACGGTAACACCACAGCCATGGTAATACAAGCTAGTCCTCCTAGTCTCTGCACTACTCCTTCTGTGAGGTTTCTAGTACAAAATGGAATATTCTAAAACAAAAACCTCTGTGATAGAGACTGCACTTATTTACTTATGAAACTGAAAATAATTCTCCAGAAGATAATAATTGTTTTGCACTACTATATTTCTTCTGAGTTAAGTCTGTTCTTGCTCATGATCTCATTTGCTCAGTTACCCTGTGTCTTCCTAAAACCTATTGCTCAGGTACCTCAAGTTCACAGAACTGCTGCATGCCAAATAATTCTTGGCAGTAGGCAAGCAATAGTAGAAAACTGTGCACTCTGCCTCCTTCCTTCAAAATCTCATCACTTTGCACAAGTTACGCAACTTCGTAAGACAGATACAGAAAGTCAGTGATCAGCCAGCGTGATTCCACTTCAACATTCAGCACTGTCCTGAGGTATCAGGGTGTATCAGGAAACTCCTAAAGAGGAATATACGAGAAGTTAACACTGCCTGGGTTATTTTCACGCTGTACACATGGACACCATATCAGAGATTCTTAAATTGTTTTCCTTGCAGCTTCTACACACAGTTGTGTCTTAACTGCAGAGAAACTACTTCAGCTGACGTCAACCTTGCTGTTGCTCTTCAGGAAGTTGTTTTCATAATCTCAGTGTACACAGAGCGATGACAAACTGTCCACCCCATTCTGAAGGAGTAGCAAAAGCATCAAGGCCCTAAGAACACCAGCCATTAGACCCTAGGCTCTTAAGAAAGTTCTGCTGGATCAGAGCAAGATCTGCCATCCCCTGTTACAGTGCCACTGGCTAACAAGCTACATGTTTATGGCTCACTGAACAAACATAAAATTATTTTGCACTAGTGGTACATTCACCTTGTGTATCTAAAGGAAAGAGCCTGTAGCCACTCAGAGACTTTTTTAGTTAATGTTGCCTTGTGGTTATCGCACATTATACAAATCTTAGTAATATTTTATACTACTGACCCAAAAAACAACTTTACAGGAAAAAAAAAAAAAAAAAAATCTGTGAAGGACCACTGTCTGCAATTATGGTAATAATAATATTTTTTTTTTTTAAAAAAAGAGTAATCACATTGCATCCTACTCTTATAACTACTACCCAGAAGACATGCAGCAGAATTTCATCTACATTTGGAATAATACTGAAAGACTGCTTGAGCAGAGCTTCCATCTCCTGAAACTCCTACAGAATCATTAAGCACAAGTTTGAACAGAATTGGAGTTAGGGGAAAGAGTTTAAATACCTGTCACTTCTTCAGTTACGTTGCAACACTGGCCACTTAGCACAAGTTTCTTCTCATGTGAATTGACCTCCATGATTAACATGAAAGTTTACATGAAGCATTTTACCAAAAAATCACTGCAACAGCATATCCTCTTCAGCCTTACTAAATCCAGCCAAACATTTCACAACGTGTTTTAAAATGTTAGCTTTAAGCATGTCTTGATATTTTTCTCAGTTCTTCAGGTATGTGACTTGTGTCCTACCAACCACCAGGTTTAATACAACTTTGATTTTTTTTCTAATTTTTACTGACTTTGCAGCCAGCTTCTGTCAGAAATCAGGGTTTTTTTTTCCCCCAGAAAAACAGTATGAAAAGCTCTTTCAGACAAGTCAGATACTTTCCCACAATTACAATGCAAGTTAACAACAATATACGTCAGTGATCACAGATTCAGCTTTTCCTCAGAATAGACTTCCAAGGTCTAAGATCTGTGAGCTGAAAATAAACCCTGAGGGCTTAATATATTCTACTGAAAACATTCTTTAAGAATTCAAGGCCTACCCCCATCTCAGTCAAGGCATATGTTCAATGGTTGTTTATTCTTCTTAAAACTATAGCACACTGCCCACATGGGCTTTATTCGGTTTCGTATAGACAAAAAAAAGAGAAGAAAAAAGTGATTAATTTCTTTAAATTGAAGATGTCTTCTAAAAAGCTGACAATTTTTGTCAATGTATTTGAACTCCTTTAAAGTCTCCACATCTGCTTTCTTTTTGTGAATGCTCTTCCTACTAAATTTCAGAAAGAAAACTGAAGGTCTAATATCAGCCTTCCCTCACATTGTTACTCATTCTCATTCACTCCCCCAAAGAATTTAAGTTCTGGTAGTAGGCAGAAAACATTTGAATCATACTTATCTTGGAAAATAGCTATAACAACTACTGCCTGATGAAAACACATCCATAGTATCTGCTTTTACCATCATTTGCTTTCAAGCCTTCTTTTAGATTTTTTATAAGGAAAAGTTAAACAATGCAACATTCAAGGCACAGAAATTAACGAATCTCAAATTACTGCAGTTCAAAGCTGTAAAATATACTTTTATTTTTTACTAAGTTTAAAACAGATAGTCTGCTCAGAATACTTACCTGTATGACTATTGAAGTGTGCAAAGTTAGCAAAATTTGCTGTAGCAGTTGAATGAGGAGCAGGAGCAGCAAAGATATCTGAGCCAAGGTCACTGAGAAGATCAAATTGTTTCTTTTCTTGTGGCTGCTGTCCTTGAGATCGAACTACAACAGGAGACTACCAATAACATTTTAATTAGCTAAACAAACAAAGCAGTTGATATTTTACTACATTGACTTTTTTTGCAAGATCCTAAAAGGATGGAGTAATTTACTTTTAGAACAGTTCTACATTAGTACTCTCCTGATTGGTAATTCCTTGCAAACCACAAGGTTTAGCAAATAAAATTGCATTTGCATAGGCAATTACTTCAGGAACAAGTAAACAACACAGTCTATCCAACACAGACCCTCATGCTGCCATAGGAGGCAGGCATTCTAGCTGTGATACTGGAACGGTTAAGGGAATTCTGGAGAAGACTTCCATTCATTAAAGAACAAAGCATCAGCAAACAAACAAGTAGCCTTAAAATTATACATTCCTATAGTACTTGCAGTGTTAAATAAAAGCAATAAGATTTAGGTTTGCAAATTAGAATAGTTATTCATTGCATTCTAAATTTTGTACTCAGTAAAGGATAAAAAAAACTCACAGGAAAGTTAGAGGTTACAAGATTCTGGGTTTTTAGGCTGTAAGAACTCTAATCAAGGGCTATCTGGTCTCTAATGGCAAAAAAGCTTTTCAAAAAGTATTCCTTGCAGACTTAATCTATAGTATAATTTGGCTTTCCATAACAACATGCAGACATACCATGAAAGGTCTTTGGTAAGATAGTTGCAGATGCATGTGAAGGAATAGTGAACATGCATACTTTTCACTCATGTTCTACTAATTTCACAATTAACAATACCAGCCACTTTATTGCTTTAAAGAAAAAAAATCAAGAACGTATAGCACACTGGATTCAAAGTATTGACATTTAAGCAAGAAACAATCATTAAATTTGTCAACCACACTGAAAGATGCTGCCTTGAGAAAATAACCATTTAAAAAGTTCATTTGGTCCGTAACAAGGTAGCTACTTGTTAAATAAACCTAACTTAGGGTGTGTTCTTCACTACATAGTTACTTGCAGTGATATTCATATTTTTTAGGTAGCAGTTGCTATTGCAAAATTTCGCACCCTACTAACAATGGAACTATACAGCTGAACAGTTCTGTGCTCTTCAGCTCTGTCACCGTTTACTCACTTGACTAGGTGTGCCCTTGTTTAAGTGCAGTGCTGGTGCAGCTTCTCCCAAAAGAGATTTAAGTGGCTTCACCTCAGGTGTGCTGCTCGTACTACTAGCAGAAGACCCCGATATGGAGGCATGGACTGATGCCACCACCTTTGCTTGCTCTGGAGGAACATACCTACATTGAACAAGAGGAATTGTTTTTATAAATTTAATATTAAAATTTTTGCCAAACATCTACACGTGAAAACTACCGGAAGATCTCATCTTTGCCATTTTAACCACTGACTCAGCAACAAATTCTTTAAAATGGGCTAGAATTCCAAATCTTCAAAATTCTAGAGCCCTTTAAGACCACATCCAGCTTTACTTCCTAATAAGTCTACAAAAATTGTTTTACGCTGCTGACAGTACCACCTTAAATGACTTCTGATCCATCAAGATAAGATACACATTGAGAAATCCTTGAAAGTTTACCTTCCCCACTTCCTGTGTGATTTATGGACTTTAGTCAGAAGTCTCTTTACTTTATGTAGCTGTGTGATCAAGGCAAAAGGGCACACAAAAGGGAGAGTATATTTAACATTTTAAGGATAATATTAGCTAATTTTTACTCCTGATCAGAGAAATAATCTCCACAAAAATAGTTTCCAAAATCAGAAAGACTTTGAGCTATCTTACCATCTTTTCTTTTCATATTTTTCCTGTAGAAATTCCTTTACTTTCTGTGGATCCCTGAAGTCTGGAATTGCTGATGATCTGTCATCAAATAGTCCTAGCCAAATCTGTTTGCACACCTTATTTAGATTAAAAAAAAAAAAGTATTATTCAGGAAACATAATTAAAAGCTTATTTAAGTTAAATTTTAAAAATTTAAACACTTAATATATCAAACCATGAAAAAACATATGCTGTACATGAACTGTTTAGATCGGTATAGGCTGAACCAGCTCTATCTGGAATGATTAATGTTGGGAGACCACCTGTCACTACAGTGCAAGCAAATCCTATCACCTAGCTTCACTGCCAAAGATTGCCCCTGCAAAAGATTTTTAATACCTATCCTGGAAGGAACAAAGCACCTAAATTCCACTTGTAATTTTTAGGAGCCTTCATCCCATTCCTCACTCAATTCCTCACCAATTTCTTCACCCAATTCCACACAAACAGCTTCCCCATAGCCCATCTCCCAGCTTATATGTCCCAGATGCTTATTTTTAAAATACTTTCAGGTTTTAGTATTTATAATTACAATTTGAATATGTGAATTAAAAAAGAAACACACACTTTACTTAGCATGATGCAATCTCTAAACTGAATATATAACTTGGATACATTTGATATAATTTTGAATACTTTTAATCTGAGCAGTGGTAGGAGAGAAGGGAGGGAAGAAACCCTTTCGCTCTGCTTTCGTTTTCTAGTCATAGCTGTGAATCAGCAAAACTTGAATCAGCAGAATTGCAAAATGCTCAATATGCATTATGTATGTACAGCTTTGATTCCTGACCAGCATAAGAGGAAAGGTGGATTTTTTCAAAGCCAAACAAGACACAAAACAGATACTGAACATAATTAACATCAGGTTTTCAAGGTCTTAGGATTTGCTCCACAAGTAACCTGAAAAAATCCGTCAAAACAATATGCCAAGTGTAAGGTGCCCTTTAAACCTGTTCTAAAGCAGTGGAGTCCATTTTTCTTTCCGAGAAGCAGAAGTTGCATCTTCTTTCCTCCTGCAGCCTTGTCTGAAACAGTCCTGACTATCCCTCTTTAAAACTGCAAACATTTAGCTTTACTGGATAGAGGTTGACAAAGAGTGGGAAACCAATGATATGATCAAAAGACAGCTATAAATTAGTAATTTTGATACTTATCTAAAGGTCAGACTACTAATTTTTGCTTTAAATAAGCCTGTTGGCTGTCCAACATTTATTCTGCAAATGTATGCCAGAAGAGGTAAGTTTAATGCATCCATGTCTGTTTGTGTATCTAAAGTCACAATTTGTTGACTAATAATGGAAGAAATAGAAATGAATATATAATACAAAATTTACTAAATTCACATGAAGTGGTAAGTGAAGAACTCTGTCAAAAATGTCACAAGCCCCTCAAATCCAAGTTGCTAAAAACACAAGCAGTATTTTTACATGAAAGATTCTCCCATTTTGTTATCTTGACATAAGCCAGCCATATTTCCATATTCAAAATTAGGTGGCAGACACTGCACGAATCTGAAGGGCTACAGCAGTATATGAGAGTCTCTGCATCTACGCGTGATTTTTCAGGAAAAGCAGGAGACTTTCGCCCCAACCTTTGCCAGGGATTTCCTCAGCATAATTCCCTCGACTCCCTTCTGCAGAAGCAGCAAGATCTGTACTGGCTGCCCTTTCTGATGTGTCCTGCCTGCAGCTGGTTACAGAACATTGGGTAGCAGGAGGTGGCAGGAGTGGCCAAGTCTGCACAACTCTCTCCTTCAGACCTGAATACACTGGCAGGAACATCAGAAACACTGAAGGCAAGCAGCAGTTTTGCACAGATCAAGACAGGCAGAAGGATAAGTGTCAGAACATCCGGCACCTGCAAACACACACTCAGCTGAACCCTGGTGATGAGTGTCCACCCGGTCTGAACATAGAATGGCACCTCAAAGGGAAGTCTCCTTCTCCACCCATGTCAGGCCGTTAAATTCATTCTTCTCTATTCCTTCTTTCACATAAAACTGTAAGTCAGATCAAAGAAACGTGTTTCAATTACCTTGTTTACCAGTAGCACTGAAACGAGTGCAGAGATGAGCCCACAGCTCCATTTTTCACCTTTTTCCCTCCCCATTGCTTGCTTCATCTCCACCTGATGCAAAGCTTTGCTTTCTGAGGGGAGTGGGAGGGAAAAGGGAGAAGGATTTGGACAAGAAATCTTCTCAAGCAGTCATGGCTCTGCCTGGCCATGCTGCACTTTCTATGTGAACCCTGCAAATTGGACCCTGGGAGACTTTAGATCTATAGCAGTTACATAGGTGAGGTAGGTAAACAGTTCTGAGAAGGTGTTCACAGCGGGGAGGGAAGATGGTATCGGTCCAGGCAGTGTTTAAAGCGGCACTTCATGCAAGCTGCAAGCTTCCTGCTCACCCCCACCCCCAAAAAGGAATCAATTCTGGAACATTTAATGTTCAGAAAATAACCTTCCATAGGTGTTTCTTACAGCCACTAATTTCATTTAAATTCCTAAGCACAACAGTAGTGTGTTAAACAGGCCTTATGTCACTACTACAGCCATGGTGATTAATTAATCTGCCAAGCACTCCTTATTGATTCTCTGTTCTGGAAGCAGAGAACAGAGTATCACTAAATTGCAAGGGTGGCTCTGTGACAACACACAGCTGCCAAAAGAGAATGTAGACTTAGTTCCACATATCTCAGCAAGAAGCTCTCATTTTAATAAGCAGGGTTTGACAGCAGTTGCTATGCAAACACTCCTTAAAACATTTACTACTTAGACATGCAAACTACAAATGTAGAGATGCAAATTAAATTTCATCCAAGTTTTTATATAAAGAATTCTCATAAGAACAATTTCTTAGATGTCTTAACTATAGACAAGCTATTCAGAAAGGCAGCTTTTATAAAGCTTTAATATCCCAAGAGAAAGTAATAAAGGGCACAGTTTTGTCTGTGTCTGCAGAGTACCACCCAACGCTTTGAACAGTGGCAGCCGCGCCAAGCAGCATTCAGCAGGCAGCAAAAGGCTCATTGTCCCTGCTGCTCTGCTGCTGACCAGGCCGCTCTTGCGAGCTGCACTTCTGTTCTAGCATCTGACTTGACAGGCAGCTACAGCACTGCATTGATTAGGCCTCGAGCCAGCCATGTCCAATTCTTCTGCCATCACTCACCCCCAAGCAAGCAGCAGTGTGCTGTGCTTGTCAGCACGTGGGATACCATGGGATGAAATCAAAGTCAGAAATTGAAAAACAAAAAATATTAATTATGGTTAGAGAGAGAAATTGCATGATTATATGTATTTAAACTATGAAAACAGTTACCTTTCTTAAAATAACTCACTAACAGAACTGAATCTTGTGCAATATAAAGTTTGTTCTCTGAGTGTGAAGATGAAATGTAAAATGCCTTGCAGCCTAGATTATCACCTCTTCTTTTTATTTGAAAGGCATTTAAAACTTACTCTTACGATATGAATATAAAAAAAATTGGTTTTATGTCATACAACTTCCAGTGATTTCTAATGGGGAAATTTTGTTTAGCATTTACCCCCTTGGCATTAAGATCTCTGCTTTAAGTCATTCTCCCTACATCACAGCTTTACAATTCCTACCCTGATTTGAAAGAGCACAAGCTATCAAGAGATTAATTGCATGAAAAAGCGAAAAACTAGAACACTACACTAGGAACTCGAGCGAAGAGAATACTTTAGCATGAGCTTCAGCCTTATGTTCTCTCTGATTTGACTCCTGAACAAGCAAGGACAGTCATTCACAGCACGGGCTGACTTGTACTCAGCTATTACTTATGGGACAGCGGCATAAAAGTGCAAGATAACATACAATAAAAAAAATAAGGCAGAACAACCTCTGGTTTCAGAGTTTTGGATTTAACAGGCCAAAAAATGTGGAATTTAAACCCCTCTCTGCTCTGTAATGATTCTGTTTATTAATCAGATTTGCAGGGCTGATTCAGATAATGCTACCGCCCCAGTTTCATCTTGAGCTCCCTTGCAACAGAATTAGTCACTCCTCAGTTTTTATAAATGGTACATAAAGAAGTATCCTACCTCATCATACAACTACAAAATATACTTGAGGGATGAGGCCTATATATTCTTTGACTTTCTCACCATCTCCCTGGCCATACTCTGATTCAGTAATTTAAAATTGTTGCTTTTGCCAAAGTAGCACAAACAAGCCTCTGCTCAAAACCCCTGTTCATTCACACAAACTCTTGTTGCAGTATTCCTTTTGATAACCAAAGCTCTACTAAAACAAAATACTCTGCTTAGGGGAGAAGAGCTTGGCTTTGCTGGAGCCAAGAGTAAACATTCAAGTTATGTCGGAGTCCCTAGAAACAGTGGAACATATCCAACAATCCATATTCATTGCAACTGTCCCTCAACAGAATAATTAGTCTATGTCCCACTGGTACACCAACAAAGGAAAAAAAAAATAAAGCACGACCACCAAGAGAGCATTTAAGTCAGAATGATTTAAGAGTATGCAGTATTTTAAAGTCTACTTTTGCGGAAAGGTTAAGAGGAGCAAAACTTCTGCCTGCTCCTACTACTCAGTGGACATTATGGAAGCTGCTAAATAACAAGATAAAACAAAGTTTTGTTTAAGTCAGCTGACAATAACAAGTAGAAATCAAGACGAAGTTTTCTTTATCCCTTTGAAATTCAGAGTGCTTATGAGAATCCTTCTACAATTTGTTTTGAGAGAAACAGCACCTGTTTCATACCAACAGGCTCCAATCCTGCAAGGGACATCATTAGATATTTTCCAAATAGACTTTGGGCAGTTAAGAGTTAGTCAAGCACAATATGAAAGAAAGAATCATACCTCACTTCAGCCTACTCGCCCTGACACAGATAAAAATCCAGGAAGGCAGAAAGGCAGAAACACTGAGTTGCCATATCTTAAGACATTGTGGAAAGGAAAAATTGGACCAAATGCTTACAGTATGTTATAAAAAAGTCTTTACATACTTTTTTCCTAATATCACTAGTCTCCCTGAATCCACGCTCAACAGTGAGTTATGTCGAGGCTTTTTTTTTTTTTTTTTTCTCCTCCAGAATTGCATTTGCCAATTCTTCTTTTCCAAATATGATCCAGGTTTGTAGTCCTACAGTCTGAGCAACTATGTGCATTTTCAACTTTGTCATTAAGGAAGTAAGAACTCATCTCACCACTGCACATCTTCTGTACAAACACACACACTAAAGGCTTCATGTTTAAAATCCTCCCTCTTAACAGAATTTTGTGCTTCTATGATTTCCAGGCAGGAGTCAAAGGATGAGAAACAAGATTTTACTGTTTTCTGTAATTTCTTGGCTTTCAGTTTTCTTTCCAGAGATTGGACAGGGAAGTAAAGGATCACTAAAGCACATACAGACACTAGTAAAGAAAAATAATTCAGCAGTATAAAGACTGAAATAATCTGAGATGGCAGCTGCCTCTACTCCAACGCTACATATTTCAAGCGCCAAACAACACTTAGCTATGTCATAACTCTGTTGCTGATGCGCATTTTTGGGACGTGTATGAGGAGCAGCTATGGAACGTCAAAGGCTGCCTGCAATGCACTGAGCCACTCTGCTAGAAACTCCTGTTAACACATCTCTGCTGGGTAGGAATATCACAGAGTCAGTGAGGCCACCAAACTAGAGCTTTTGCTTGTGAAGTCTTGTTCTCCTGTATGCAGCAAAGACAGTGGAGCAAAGAAAAGCTGTGATAGGACAAGTCTGCTAGCAAAAGCCATACTAAACTTGGAAAAGCTACTAGACCTACAGCAACAGAGCACTTCTTGCTCAGACCTGAACATTCCACTGTGTATCCACAGAAGATTGTACAGATCGATCTCTATTAAAAAAAAAAAAAGCTCTAAAAAGATACTATTTTTAAGAAAGTAAACCCCAGATTAGATATCTTTGTTGCCCCCTTCCTCCCTACTCCCCTCCATATGCTCAGTTTCACATCAAAAGTAACTCTGACAGTACAAATACTGCGGATTGCCACACAACAAAACTATTCCAAAACATAATAGCGTCACTGGAAGAAAGATTTGGAAAAAGCTCTGCTATGTAACTGAGCCATAGCTTTGGTTAGCAACTCAGAGCTTCTGATGTCAATATTATTCATCAATCTCTGTAGGTGAAAAAAAGTCTTATACTTCCAGCATACCAATTTTCAAGTCAGTTTTTGTCCAGAAGCCATAGCTGCCTTTGTAAGCACAGAGCCCAGGCTAGCAAATCCTGCTGAACAAACAGGCACAGTCAGCTCCTCTGTGTCTGTGCTATTAGTAGCACAGACTACTGTGGCACCACTGCACTGTTTGTGCCATCAGGACTCGTAAGCACACTCACTCCTGCCTCTCCTCTCTATCACGTAAATACAGCACAGAAATACTTCAACATCACTCTCTGTGAAGAGATAGTGGGATGGGTAGAAATTCTGGTGCTCAAATCAACCACACACACAAAAACATTTTTATCCTTCAAAAGGTAGCCCAGAAGCTGCTTAAAGTGGCAGTTTGAACAAGTTGCCATTCTTTCCACAAAGTCAGCAAAAACAGAGTCTGGACAAAGCTCACACCTGGCACAGCAGTAAGCAACACCAAGCTACAAATGTGCCCAAATACAGAAAGATAGTCTCACTTTTGTTCAGTTTTTGAGCAACTGTGACATCTGTCCTTTGCAACTACAAATATTGATTCAATATTACTTCAGAATTAAGGCAATGCACTCACTGCAACAGTCTGTCCAGGAAAGTGGTGGAGTCACCATCCCTGGCAGTGTCCAATAAACATGTAGATGACGCACTTACGGACATGGTTTAATACAGAGGGTGCTGATGGGTTTATGGTTGAAGTTGATGATCCTGAAGATCTTTTCCAACCTCAGTTATTCTATGATTCTCAACATCCTCAAATTAATTTAGAAGAACATCTTATTTACAAGGTAGCTCATTCAAACCATTCCAGTACTTTTATTAACTGAGCAAATAACAAAACGAAGACCCCTGCTATCAAAGCACACTATACCGTTCTAAATATCTGTTACGTGTTTTTACATTGATAATAAATGATACATAAACTACATCAGTTTGATGCTGGCAGTCAGGATTATAACCAGAAATAGAAATAAATTTATTGATTGAGCAGGGATAATTCAAGTTTTCAAAGCAGGGATAATTCAAACTGTATTTTCTAGTGATGGTAGAATCAGGAAAAATTGCGATCAAAATAGATTCTTTTTTCTGGACAAATCTGAAATTCAAAGTGAAGCTGGAGTTTATAATCAAATCTATGGCAAGACTCCACCAATATGTTTTATCAAAACTGCCTTCATCATGCTCCCCATGCAGGTCAACAATATGCTGTATCATACACACTGTAACACAGCCTTAATACGCCACATTTTCAAAAAAGTCTAAAGGAAATAGCTACTAACAATTTTTGTCTTTTCTCCCTCCCCCCAAAAATAATGCATATTATTGTAAGGACAGAGAAAGAATCAGGCGTTTTATTTTCATTCTTAAAGTTAACAGTTATAAATTGGGTTAAGCTTAAAAAAAGGGCATCAGTAATTTAGCTAATGATTGGATTTGTCTTAACAAAGCTTCAAGACAAAATACCAGTGACATGCTCCATAATTTCTGATCAATAGTTCTACACAGCTAACTACAGTGAAACTGATTTTTTTTTCAGTAAAACAATCATTAAGATTAAAAGCGAAAGCTGCCTCCAAATCCTCAACGTTGCAGCATTTATTAAAATATATATTTCATCCTCATATTGAGGAGCACAACAGCCACATCCAGAGTTTGCATACTCTGTATGTCAAAGATTTACCTGGGCTTTCATTTTCAGCAGTGGGTGGGATGCTCACAGCATACACACATAGGGACTTGCTTCTTCAAAAGTGCCCCAAGCTACTCTAAACATACAGTTGCTTCTAACTCCCCTCCTTCCTCTTTTCAAGGACCTTAAGCAAAGTAACACATATTCTTCAAAGAAAGAGGCTAGTGACTTTTTGACATGTACTCTGTAAAATTACAGCTACAGGCAAGAAGTTTCCTTCGGTCATAGTACAATCTTTCAGGTAACACAGCTGCGGCCAGTATGCAAGCAGATGCACACTGCCTGCCTTGTGAAACAACACACAAGAAATACTATGATAACATCTGCCTACATGAAATGAGAACATTAAAAACATCACTTCAAAAGACTGGTGGCTTCTGTCTATTCCCTGCTAGAAAAATAAACTGCATAAGTAGTATTTAAAAGTCTGACATTAAAATACTGCCACACATTTGATACTCTCCATTTAATACTTACTTCATTTCCATGTTTCTGCAGAAATTCTATTTCCTGTTGTGTGAAAGTAGTCATTGAAATCGACTTCACTCTGTGGGGTGGATTCAGGCCTCGTCTAAAAGAAGCAAGCAGCATTTAGTCACTATTCTAGAAAACTGTCATCATACAATCTCTTTTAAATTACAAAGAAAATTAAGTCAGTTTTTATATAAAGAGTTAGCTCTGGAAATTGCAGTAATTTTGGTACTGTCACACAACTTAAATGCCATATGCAAACTCGTTTTCGGGTAAAATTTAGCATGCAAAGTTAAGCAATTGAATTTTAGATGAGTGTTTACAGTGGTGCACACAAATTAACCTTGGCCTTTCCTGTGTAAGTTTATGCACATATAATTAGACCTTTTCAAAAAAACTCACCTACTTCCCTAAACTTGTTCACTCTCACTCTGCCCTCCATCTCAGACAACCTTGGGCTTCTCTATAGCTTTCCTTCCCTCTCCTTTACAGGGACCTATTCTCATTACAATTTCTACCTGACCACTAGGTTTCTTAAACTGAATTCCTCAGCTCACGTTCATTTTTCTCTCTTGCTATGACCTATGTTTTTGTTACCTTCCGGTATTTTTTCCTTTAGACTATCTTTGCCGCTCCTTCCAGATCTGTCTTCTTTCACCAACTCAACATTATGCAACAACAGCAGCAGAAGCCAAAGGAAGACATTTCTATTGTGCTTGCACAGGACAGATATATTAAGGCAATAGCTCAAGGGCTCAGTGGCTTTGTCTTAGGCCAAAAATCAGCACCAGTCTCATATCCACATCACAGACGCTAACAGAAACTCAAGTCAGTCTTTTTGCCAAAGCCTTACTTGTCAAATCCCATTCAGCGAAAACTTGCAAGCATAGAGGAAAAAGAAACTGCTGGGCAATAGTGTCAGTTAAAAATAAAATAATAATAATAAAAAATAAACAAAAGCACTGTTCAAACTTTTTATTTAAGTATGTGTTAACTACCACTTCTGCCCACAAATATTTCTGATTAATATATAACCATGTCTTTCTCAGTGAAGTCAAGGACATTATACCCTATATATATACTAAACCTTAAAAACACGAGGTAAGGCAATATAACTGTGTCAGATAAAACACTCAGGTTAAGCAGCCCTGTGTTTATGTGATACCATCTTAAACAAAAAATAATACACAGTGCTTTGATATCTCATAGCTACATAAAATTGTGTGGTTATTTATATGGGAAAAAAGTTTCCAGAAAAAGAGTGTGAGGGAAGCTTTCCAGGAAGTAACATGGAGCTAATAAATTGCTAACAAAACAACGATAAGATTTAGCTTTATAGCTTACATTTGTTACTTGGCATTAATTATAACCATGGTTCAGAATGCCCTTAGGAATGCAAGTCACTGACGTGTAATTAGACAAGACTAGTAGTTTTCTTTAATACTCCCTATTCATTGTGACTATTCCAGGAATATTAACTGTAAATTGAATTATGTTCCATCAAAACAAGAGATGAAAAAAAAATCTGTTGCAACAAAGGTTAAGATCTTTTTAACACAGTCATCACTGCATTTTTAAATAGACCATTTAGCACTTTATTTTTCCATGCAGTCTACCTAACTGGAAATTCATACATACTTATTGCAACTGGACCTTTGCAAATTCACCTTTGCCTAAATTCACATTGTACCTATAAAAAGAATATCGTTCTGCTGCTCTCTAAAAAAAAATTGGTTTCACTTTTAAAAAACATTATTAAAACATGAGTACTATTTAGAACATTAATCAGTACATTTTAGGCCATTTTCAATTTATAAAGCTTTAAAATCCTTTATATTTGAAGCACTGGGAAAACAAATTCACTGTATTTTGCCAAGAAATTCAGTGAAACTGGCTGAAACTACCCTGAAAGCCTAAGTCATATGCAAACCTATTGGTATAAGAATTAAAAGCGTACTGAAAATTATTTGCTTGTGCAATTTCTTCAAATTTAAGCATCTAAAATTAGACTACACGATTCATCAGTTCAGTTTTTGCCTCAGCAAGGGGGTAAAAGTTTTAGTAAGTTCTGTGAGAAAGACTGAGAATTTAGTTATTCTACTTATTTTTTTGGCAAATTAACTTTATTCAAGATGTCCTACCTCCACATTAAACCAAAATTAATAACCTAACTTCTTTCACTGGATCACCAGTTAAATACACAGCTTCTTCACAAATAACCAATACTATTACTAAAGTATAGTATTACTTATTCTTTTTCTCAATACTCACATTAAGATAGACTTCAAAGAAAAATCTTAATAGCTCTATGTAGCTAAAATCCAGTGAGTTTCAGATCTAATGCTAGTATTAGCATTTTCTTTTTTTCCTTTAAACATAACATCTTGCTCTGTATGTGTGCAATTGAATAATTTCCCTAAGTCACACTATAAAAATCACATGCTAAAGGACAGCACAGTGACATCCAGCTGACACCTCACATAACTATGTTTCATTAAATATTATACCATCATCACTGCCCCTTGCACTCAAGCTAAGTATCAAAGTGTTTCAGTTTCAGTCTATCTTAATCTGTCCAACTTACTGTTCTCTCACTGAGGAACTTTCACAGTTGGATTGCTATAAACTAGGAAGGAAATATGCCCTGTTTCTACAGGGTAGGTCACAATACAAGAGCGTCAGATATCTTGCACGATGAAAAAGAGGATGTGGCCCAAGGAGACTTTGTCTTCTAGAAGACAGGAAATTTTGACCATGACTTTGGTGCTCAGTATTACAGAGTTAGCAACCAAGTTGCAGTGGTTGCAGTATATGACTATTTTTTGAATGTTTAAGACGGAAAACAGAGAAAAAAGACCTCTTATACAAAAGTAGAATATTAAGTCAGACTGTAGCATGAAGTGCAAGACTAGAAGTTGCATTAGACAGCATATAAAATACAACCCAGAAGACATGCACAAAATTCCTAATTCTTTAGCCAAACAACCATACTTAGCTTGCACCATCAGGAACAGCTTAAAAATGGGGGAGGGGGAAAAAACATACACAGCACAAAACAGCAAACACACCCACATGTCTCTTTTTATGCTTTCCAACTAGCATCACTTAGTTGCATTATCCTCATGAACTAATTAGAATCTCCCTAAGACAGAAAAGCTGCAGGATTTACAAAGCAGAACTCCAGAATCAAACTAAAACTATTCTTCCTTCAAAATCCAAAGATATTTTATCCTTCCTTAGCTACAGAAATACTTTTGACTCAAATAATTCACAAGCAACTTGTCTGCATATGGAGGAAGCTTACTGGTAGGTAGCCAAGTAAAACTATCCCTAACAAGGAGATAAACCTTATTTTCCCACAGGAGAAACATATCTAACTCCTCCACTGTTTCTTCTATCTATCTGTCAGGTGCTTCACACGCTGCTGGTGCTTTGCAGTCTCCTCTGTCAAGGCAACAAAATGGATAAGTCTTTAGTCAAGAACAATAATGCCCAAATTTAAGAGTGGCACGTCCTCCTCACTGCAGGCAGTCACCTTCTCAAAGGCTGCACACACAGCAGCGTGGGCCGTGTCCTGCACACACACAGTGGTGCCAGCGACAGCTGCCACCAGAGCATTGCCCCAGATCATAGCACTCACCCATGGGAGACTGCTCTGTTGGCCTGTGCTCCAATACCCCACACTCTGAGTCCCCTCCTATATGCAAAACTTCATTAGAAGTAGCAGTTATTCCAGGGTCACTGCACTGAACTAGAGCATCTCGCTAAGAGATTGTTCTATACTGGGCTGCTCTGAACTGCCAGTGGCCCTGGTACACAGGATGCTAACAGAGAGCATCAGAGTAACTACTCTTGTTAAAATCCTGTGCTTTTGCAACCAAAGTGAGCTTTAAAAACACTGATAAAAGATTCTCAAGCCAGCAACTTGAACACTAACATTCAAAACACTGGCAATGAACACTGAGAGTTTGTTATTAGTGTAATTTAATAGCAAATTATGGTTGAACTTGTGACTGTTGGCAGAGCTGAGAACAGGCGTTCCTATGTTCACCTCAAACAAGCAATTGCAAAGCATCAGCGAATGCTGGCCAGGGATGAGAGGAGAAGGAGAGAAAAATTGGCTACTGTAGGGATGAAGGGTGATTTCCAAGGGAGGAAAGATAATATAACCCCTCAGTGTTATCCCATATCAGATTCTAGCACTATCTCTAGAAAAATTTGATCTGCTGGGCAGCACAAATTTAGAGAGAGAAGTCAAACTCAAGCTATTATAGAGCACCTACATCTCCAAGCGTCTGGAAAAGAGCCTTTTTAAAACCCCCAGGGGTCACAGTATCCATTTTTGTTTCTAGGCTATTACTATTACAAGAAAGAAAGTGTAAGCAGTGGACTGGCCCTTCCTAATACATGCAGACTTCTCTGGAGACCCACTACCATCTCACAAACTTACTACTTTTGACAGCAAAAAACTCATATAACCTTGTTTGTGCTTCTTAATACTTAACATAATTTTTTTTTTCTTTTAAACAAATCCTTCTTTTCTCAGTTGCGTAGCATTCACTGAGTTGTAGACACTTCCCTAGCTCTTCAGCAATGACATTAAACAAAAACAAAAGAAATACAGCTGCACAAGGAATACCGTAATGAAGACATACATACAAATATATGCACATATGGAACCATTTTCCAAACATGTTCCTAAGAAGGAGTGTGTGTGGGGGAATGACTAGAATGTCATGTGAACACAAGCTGAAGCAGCTTTGCTTCAACATTATATATATACAGAACATTTAAATTTCTGCAATAATTCAAGGGGGAGGGAGGGAGAAGGGGAAGAGGGAAAACCACATTATAATAAGCCATTACATAATGATATATGTTTTTACATTTGTTACAGTTATCTGCCATCAGATATCCAATTTGCTCGACAGAATTCCCTTACCCAGGAAACAGTAACAAAATATTCAAAATTGTCTTTGTTGCTCCTTACAGCAACTTTGTTGCTCTTTCTTACTTACAAGCCAGTAGCACAAGCAGCTGAAAGAGATCGTTTCTAAGAAACTGTAAGAGAGGAAGTAAGTTACTATAGGAAAGTATATTTGATTTAACCTTATCTATACAAATGTGTAAATGTCTAATAGTACGAAACTTACAGCAGTGGAGTCTTTCATCAAACAGATTTCTCTACTCAAGAATCATAAAATATGCTAGTTTACAAGAGCTGGAAGCTGCCTGATGAGCAGAGGCACAGAAGTGTTTGAAAGTCAAGATGCCCAGGTCACTGAGAAGCGAGACAGAGGCACGTGATGAAACACAGGGGAAGATGCCACCATAAAACCAAGACCACACTAGACATAGCCAATATAAACCTCTGGTTCAAAGGATTTTCTACAAACCAGAAGAATCGTTCTGCCAAAAGAAAACTGGAATCATTCATCTAGACATGTTTTTGCTATGATAAAAAGAAGTCTTGTGCATTACACTACTCTTTGACCTAATGATATTGTGATTGTTGGCTGCCCTCTCCCACTCTTAGGAAAAAAAATGGTAAGTATTTCCACAAAGCTTATATTCTTGTTCAATACCTGTAAGCAGAATTATGCGCAGCGTATGTGGAGCTTGCTTTGCACATGAGAG
Source organism: Eudromia elegans (assembly GCA_003342815.1). NCBI lineage: Eukaryota > Metazoa > Chordata > Aves > Tinamiformes > Tinamidae > Eudromia > Eudromia elegans. The sequence continues at coordinate 3,691,529 of PTEX01000002.1, read as the reverse complement.
GAATTTAAGCAGAGGTCAAGCAAAGGTATTTTAAGATGAAGCCATCATCCAAACACTTTCTTCTACTTGCTCCATTTTACACAGCCCAACTTTTCCTCTGTTCAACACAATCTAGTAAGAGAATTTAAACTCTCAGTATCATGGAAAATGACCTCCTACGGTATTCATACTTCAACTTAAAAAGATATGGCTTAAAATTAAAGTCAGAAATGAATTTTCATCATAGTCACTATTTTTTCTCACTGCTCTCAGCAGCACTTGAACCAGCCAATCAGTCTATTTGGAAGCCAGCTGAACAAAAAAAGTAATTTTTAAAAACTGTATCTAGCATAACTTAATGTTTCTGTCTTTCTACACACATAAAATGCTTAGCGATAACCAACCACAGAATGTGAATGAAGGATTTAAGGGTTTTTTTGTTTTTTGTTTTTGAATAAATTGTCCTGGAGAGGCACACTCCAGAAAAAAAACTGCAAAAAAACTACAAGCCTGGCACTAGAGTTTGAAAGTCTAGGATTAACTGTATCTAGAAGAACATGCCTCTCTAAGAAGGGGCTGATGTCATCTACACCAATGCCTGAAGCATAGGCAACAATCAAGAGACGCTCAAGGCCACAGTGTGTCAGAAAAGCCATGACATTGTCACCATCACTGAAACGTGGTGGAACCACGGTCACCACTGGAGCGCTGCAGTGGATGGCTACTGGCTCTTCAGAAGAGACAAGAAAGGAAGAAAAGGAGATGGGGTAGAGATGTATGTTAGGGAGTGCTCTGATTCCAAATGAGTCATGGAAAAGTCAAGTGTTTATGGGTGAGGATCATGGGGAAGGCGAACAAGCCTGATATCCTGGGAGTCTGCTATAGACCACCCACCCAGGATGAAGAGAAAGACAAGGCATTCTACAAGCAGCTGGCAGAACTCTCATGAAATCTCATGATTGTGGTAGACTTCAACCTACCATATGTTTGTTGGGAATACAATACAGTAGAGAGGAAACAATCTAGGCGGTTCATGGAACGTGTGGAAGATAACTTCCTATCACAGCCAGGAAGTGAGCCTAGGAGGGGAGAAGCCCTGTAGGACCTGCTCTTTGCCAACAGAGAAGGAGTGGCGGGATATGTGGTGGTCAGAGGCCATCTTTAAGAAATTAGAAAGATGAAAACACTGCTGGAATTCAATCTGGCCACCTCTGTAAAAGACAATATAAAATGTTTCTACGAATACATTAACAAGAACAGGAGGCCCAAGGAACATCTCCATCCTTTATCGGATGTGAGAGGGAATATTGTCACCAAGGATGAGGATAAGGCTTAGGTACTTAATGCCTTCTTTGCCTCAGTCTTTAACACTCAGATCAGTTCTCCTCAATACACTGGTTTCCCAGAGGTAGAAGGCATCTGTGGAGAGCAGAATAATCCCTCCAATAATCCAAGAGGAAACAGTCAGTGACCTATTACTCCACTTGGGCATTCCCAAGTCTATGTGGCCAAATGGGATCCATGGGAGAGTTCTGAGGGAGCTGCTTGCCAAGCGGCTCTCAGTCATTGGTCCTGGTCAACAGGGGAGGTCCCAGGTGACAGTGGACTGGTCAGTGTGACACCCATCTACAAGAAGGGCTGAATGGAGGACCTGGGGAACTACACGCCTGCCAGTCTGACCTCGGTACCAGGGAAAGTTATGAAGCAGATCATCTTGAGGGCGATCACAAGACATGCATGTGATAACCAGGGGATTAGGTCCACCCAACACAGGTTCATGAAAGGCAGGTCCTGCCTCACCAACTCAGTCTCCTCCTGTGACGAGGTGACCTGCCTTGTGGATGAGGGAAAGGCTGTGGACACGGTCTACTTAGACTTCAGGAGGGCCTTTGATATAGTTTCCCACTGCCTTCTCCTGGAGAAGTAGTAGTTTATGGCTTAGACAGGTGGACTCTTCCATGGGTGAAGCACTGTCTAGATGGCTGGGCCCAGAGAGTGGTGGTGAATGGAGTTTAAATCCAGCTGGTGCTCTGACACAAGCAGTGTTCCCCAGGGGTCAGCATTGGAGACAGTCCTCTTTGGTATCATTATCAACGATCTGGATGAGAGGACTGAGGGCATCCTCAGCAAACCAGCAGATGACAACAAGCTGGGAGGAAAAGCTGATCTGCTTGAGGTTAGAAAAACTCTACAGAGGGATCTGGATAGGCTGGATCGATGTGCTGAGACCAGCTGTATGAGGTTCAACAAGACCAACTGCTAGGTCCTGCACTTCGGTCACAACAACCCCATGTAAGCGCTACAGGCTTGGGGCAAAGTGGCTGGAGAGCTGTGTGGCAGGAAAGGATCTGGGGGTGTTGGCTGACAGCCAGCTGAATGTGAGCCAACAGTGTGCCAACGTGGCCAAGGCCAACAGCCTCCTGGTTTGCATCAGGAACAGCAGAGCCAGCAGGACCAGGGAAGCAATTGTTCCCCTGTGCTCAGTGCTGGTGAGGCCACACATCAAATACCATGTTCAGTTTTGGGCCCCTCACTACAGGAAAGACATTGAGGTACTGGAATGTGTCCAAAGGAGGGAAACAAAGCTGAGAAAGGGACTGGAGCACAGACCTTACAAGTTGTGGCAGAGGGAGCTCAGGTTATACAGTCTGGAGAACATGAGGTATAGGGGAGACCTTATTGCTCTCTACTATTACCCAAAAGGAGATTGTAGTGAGGCGGGGGTTGATCTCTTCTCCAGAATAACTATGGATGGGACAAGAAGAAATGGCTTCAAATCGTGCCAGGAGACGTTCAGGTCAGACCTTAGGAAGAATTTCTACATGGAGAGCGAGTCAAGCATTGGAACAGGCTCCCCAGAGAACTGGTAGAATCACTGTCCTGGGCAGTGTTCAAGAAAAGCATAGATGAGGTGCTTAGGGACGTGGTTTAGCAGGTAGAGTGTTGAAGGGTTTACGGTTGGACTTGATCATCTTAAAGGTCGTTTTTCCAACCATAACCGCTCTATGACTCTAACTACCACTTAACACCATTAACTGAGCTACTGCACTGTACTTTGCATTGAGCGCTTCACATCTGAAAGAACTGGTTTAGTAGACTGTAAGAACACTACCTGTATCAAACTGTACAAAAAATGAATACAGGAAGCAATGCACACCAGTCAGAGGGTATGCAAACAATATTATTATTAAAGTCTTACAGGAAAGCAAGTGCAGCGAGGTAGAACACAAGCTGCTATGAGGAGCTGCAGAAGTAGCAGTACTTTTACACTTCTACCACTACGTGGTTTCTTTCCAAGTCATTCTTCTTCAGTGTAGAATTCTATAGTGAAAAGCATTAATAAATAACTTGTACACACAACTGTCTTCACAGAAGCATCATTAGGCTTTATGGTTTGAAGTGCTAAAAATCACAGTTTCTAGTTTTGAAGTAAGCATGACCTACCCCTGCACTAAGTCTCATAACTAATTATGAGGAAAAAAAATCCCACTGGCGAGGTTCTTGGGTGTTATCCATTACATATGACCTTGCATGCACAGCTTAGGAAAGCATTTGCAAGGCAATGTGAAAGAATGAGTATAAAAGTATTACAGAAAACAACTTTAAGAAGTCCTTTCAATACAATGGCTCTTTAGCTCTAAGTGTAGGTGTTATTGCTGTAACAAATGAAAGCATCGTGTGCCTATAACAAAAAAAAAAACCAAAAAACAAACAAACAAACAAACAAAAAAAAAAAACTCCTGCATATTTAGAATCAAAGAACTATTCACGCTTTATCATATGGAGTCACAGACACCCCTTTCAGAGAAAGGCTCACTCTCTTTAAGCATGGTAACCCCTAAAGCCTGACAAATTTAACTGCAGTGACAGGTGTCCGCGGCTTACTGCTTGCTTCACTGCAGACACATCCTTTATACTGTGGCAAACTGGACTAATAGACCGAGTATATAAACTAACCAAGACTAACAGATAAATTGATTGAGTCCTCTCTAACCCATGATAAATATCTCAACAAAACTTGTGCTGTATTTGCCTATTAAGATTCTGAGATCTGCAAATAAGACAAAGTAGGTCTATGGTGTAGTTCTGTCATGGTGTCAGTTTAACCAGTAGGAACATGTGCAACCATTAAATAAGCTCTGCGCAGCAGCTTAAAATAGTTTCACATGCCAGCACAAATAACAGTTTGCTAAAAGAAGAAACAATAGCCAAAGTTGGCCAATTAAGTACAATGTACATGTCAAAAACTGAACTCTATTTTCATTCCACAACCTGTTTTTTATACTTGCATCAAGCCCATTCAGAAGTCTACCAAAAAAAAAGGGAAGGCAAAAAAAAGAAAAAAAGACTAATTACAAAGGCAGATTCTTCCATGTAAATTCAGCATGACACTAACATGTTCGCTTTGTTCTGTACAGCAACTTTGTTCTAGAAAAGTATCTGTCAGATAGTTCTTCAGTATGTCATAGCAAGGGCCTAAAAATCAGCTCTTTAAGATCACATGTTTCTCATGAACTCAGACCCCTACAAACACAGATGTAAATTATCTGACCTATTAATTATTACCCACAGGGCCCACTTCTTTCCTTTTTCTCCATCCCAGGAGCACAACTCCACGGGAAAGCAAACAGGCAAATGGATTTTGCTGTGCAAACAGAAGCAATGAAGATAGTCGGATTCCCACCGAGCTGCGTGTGCACACCTGCTTCCCTGGGGAAGCACAGGGACAAACAGAGCTGGGGGCCCAAGGGCTCCAAATCTACACACATTGTTCCAGCACAAGGGTGCAGGAGGGAGGAGGAAGAAGGGGAGGCCCAGGCAGGAATGAGGAACAGGAAAAATGCAAGCCAGTCTATCGGAGCCAAACCCATTTGTTAAAGATAATGTCCAATCTCATAGGAAGCAGCAAACACAAGGGAGGGAAAAAAAACCAACACCATGACATTTTTCAATCGAGTACACTGAAAAGCCCAAAGCAAGAGATTTATAAAGCTGCTTCACAAACTATTATCAAGCCTCATCTGATGTGTGAAGAGATGTGCTGGTGGGTAACACTAGCATTAATTTAAAAAAAAAAAAAAAAAAAGAATTAAATACAAAATAAATAGAGAAGGCACAAGGAAGGCAGCCTCCATGTCGGCCCCGCAGCCTCCTCACCCCCACGGCTCGGCCCTCGCCGGCCGCAGGGCCTCGTTCCCCTCCCGCCGAGCTCCCCAGAGGCCGCGTCGGCCCCGTCCCGGGCCGCGGGTGCCCCCGGGGCGGCGAGAGGCGCCGGCGCCCCCCTGCAGGGCGCGCGGGGGGCGGCCGGGCGCAGACCCCGCCATGCCCAGGCCCGCGGGCGGCTCGCACTCACAGGATGCCGGAGCAGGAGGTGCACACGAAGCTGCCCACCGTCATGTCGGTGTAGGTGGGGCCGCGCTGGTCGCAGTCGAAGCACTTGCGGTTGGGCGGGAGGCTGCTCATCTCCCGCAGCAGCTTCAGGTGCTTCTCCTCCTGCTTCCGCTTGGCACTCGCCGCC